>BMAW01077425.1:32684-247813 GCA_019974015.1 Nephila pilipes
ACCTATCTTAAAATTTGAATAATTTTTTTTTTTTTTCATTTTCAGTCATTTCTGATTCCTGATTACACATATGATTGAGGAATACTGATATGTATATAAAATATTTATTTTATTATTTTATCCAATAAAAAGAACCAGGAGAAATCTATCATGAAATATTTTTGAAAATTAATTATCACTGATGAAAGCTGTCAACGACATTATGCAAAAAAAATAAATTAATTTTGAAAGTGATTTACTAACTATATATATTGATAAACAACAGCCCTGGGTGGCTAATTATAAGATGAATATTTATGTTGTAACGCGCTATATTACTCGAGTATAATGCCTGATAAGTATTAATATTAAGGTCTATATATATATAAGGAAATTATATAAGGTCTTGATATAGTATTGTACAGTTGTCTTAAATTTTGAATTATTTGGTTTTATTTTCGTTCATTATTGGATCCTTAATTACAAAAAATTAAGGTACTCGTATCTATCGATGGTAAAAACACTTGATTTTAAGTTTTACTTCAATCAATAAGAATAGAATATTTTCTTATGCGATAGTACATTTTGTTTTAAATTAAGTTCATTACTATGAAAACAAACACACATATATATCACATGGCAAACAAAATTCAACATTTTTTTGTATAAATTAGATTACACATATAAGAGAAGAAATATGCGAATCTTATAGCCATTAATTCCAGGTAAAATGAAAACATTACGATAGGGTAATTTTTTCATACCGAATTTTTTTCAGAAGCTAATATTTTCTTTTCTAATAAAACTTCGATGATTGAATTGTGTTTAATTAATCATTTTAGCAATACGTAACCGAACGTATACTACCATCTATTGTCTTATATCTTCACAATCTAGACCGAATACCTTCAATTAATGATATCTGAAATTTCATTTCAATGTGTTGAGTGGATATACAGTCAGGGGTTTATATATCGGAATTTTTTTTTTTATGCCCACCCTGAATGTAGAATAATATGAATCATGCATTTGTCCACTTTTTGAAATTCACAGTAAAAAAAGGGATGATTTTTTTTATATCGCAGATACTAAATATCTTTTCATACTCACATTTTCTTGAGAAAGAGACTGTTAAAAAATTACATTATTTACTTCAAACGTTCACCAACTCTTGTGAAATTTATATCAATTCAGTTTCCTAGTTGTTGTTTTAAAAAATTGCTTTAATTGCTATCAGTTGAAAAAGTATTATTTCTAAAATCTCGTACAAAAAGCTCTCTTAAAAACACTAGTGTCCGAAATCTGTGGTAACTGCAGAAATGTTTGATTTGTTGTAACGAAATTTGGCACAGAAAGACATTACTAAGGATGAAACATACAGCCAGCATAAAAGTTTTGAAAATATGTGAATTGCTAATTAAGATACAGGTTATATTTAAAAAAAAATGGTCAGGTCATGGTGTATTTTTCACCGGAAATGTCATTCTAATTTAGAGTGTGGTCATCTTTCTCTACTATACAAGACTCACAACCAATTATCGAAATGTTAATGAGGGTATCAAGAAATGCTTGCAACCACAAATCTCATTCCTGTAAAAGCGAGTCTCTCAACAACTGGAGGTTCCTAGTAGGGGAGTGATATCATGCAATAACTCTTACTAGGTCAACCCAAACATGTTCTATAGGATTGAGGTCTGCAGACTTAGCGGGCTAGTCTATACAGCGACTATCCTCTTCTTCCAGAAAATTGTCAGCAATATGAGATCAGCGTAGCTTCGCATTATCGTCCATAAAAAGGAAGAACGTGCTTGCAGCACCCTGAAAAACTTCAGATGGGTTTTAAGAACCTCATCTCGATAGTGCTGTGTGGTGATTCCTCTAGCATCAAAGACTTGCAGTGGCTAACGACTACCCAACTTAATGCCGCCTCAGACTTCTCTGCCACCAAATTGATCGATTTCCTCAACTTCCCATTCTCTCCTGAAGAAGAGTCGCCTAGAATCACTCAGTGCGCTAAATCTCGACGAATCAATGAAAAGAACACGCCCTCCTTCTTGGAGTGTCCAAAAATCAAAAATTGTGTGTTCGGTTCCAAGATACACAAGCGCTCCTGTGTTGCTGGACGCCGGGAGTATAGGGCTCATTCGCCTAGGCGTCTGTGAACTGTTTGCACAGACTCTAGTTCCAGACACAGAAACTGAGGTCACGAAAAAGCTCTGTAGCCGTTTTTTACCTGAGTCGTCGTGCACTTCAAGAAGTAATCTTTCGTAAAGTCAAGAAGTAATCGTATGTCAGTGTCGTAGCTCTAGAGTGACCTTAAACCAAGCATCGTAGTATCATTTGCTTTGAAATGATTCCACGACCTGGATACCACTTTTGATACCACTTGTAACCATTGAACCACCTCCCCTTAAGACTGCTCAGAATCAAGCCCTCCGATGGCTTTCCATGTCATTGAATCATCTAAACAATTATGTATATTCATTATCACTGCAATCAACCAAGCTTGACTATTTGAGCTCAATGTTCACAACGCAGCAAACAAAAATCCTGGATGCTGAAACAGACAGATTTCATGCTGTGCTACAAAACTAATGCTAAACACTATTTATTCCAAGTAAGATACCTTCATTGTGCCACCCGTTCTTCAAAATAAAATCAATACAAATTTTATTTATTTTACCGGTTGAAGTTTTGACTTATCGTGAAAAACAAGTTTGTGACCATAATTATGAACACCAGTGAATGAAATATTACTTATTACTATAATTTTATAATAATAAGACATTTTAACAGTTAATAAAATAATATAAATGTTTTATGCAGGAGCATGCACTAATTTTAATTATTACGAATTGGTGTCTGAAATAAGTGCTCACCACGCAATATAGAAAAAAAGTAATAAATTTATTTTCCAGCTTAGCTGCTTCAAAAAAACGCTTGTTAACTTTTTTTATTTCATTTTTAATTTTCTCACTTTGGTTGTTTGGTTTTTTGAGATAATGAAAAAGAGCAACTAAAACTATTATCCGTATTTATTTACCCCATGCCATATCTGTGCATGTCGATTCGATTTCTATCGGCTGATGTGTACAATTAGCAAATGTGCTGCCATCTCTTGGTGATAGTTAAAAATAATATTTTTAGCTTTAAATGTATTTCTCAATACTCTCGGTACATTTTTTAAAAAATTAAACACTCAAAAAATTTACTTTCCTTATATTTAAAAAGGAAAATAACTGCTTCTACTAATTTTTAATGAATATTGTAATGATCATATGTGTACCATTTATTTTTATGAATTAGTTTAAATAAATTTGTTCACATATTTTCAATTTACTAAGAGTAAAATTAGAGCCATGTTTTAATACACATTATATTCTCATAATAATTACATATTTCATATAATTATTTATGAAGGAAAATATAAAATAGCATAAAAGTGAAGAAATTTATCTTAAAGCTTAAGAGTAAGCACTAAAGCAAAAAATTCTTAAGCGAATATTAGAATACAAATCTTTAAGCATTTTTCTAAGAGCTACACAGATTCTTCAAAATATTTTCAAAAAGAAAAGAAGTAAGATTACATATTTCAAAGTCGTAACTTCTGCAGAAAAGAAGGTGGAAGTTCTGATTTACTGAAACGAAACTCGATTTAATGAAATAATTAAAATGGGGATATTTTTTTTATGAGTGAAATGTTTCATCACACATAAATTGGAGGGAAAGGTATATTAATCAATTAATATTGAGAAAATTGAAATAAATTTAAAACAATATCTTTCAAGAAAGGGCTCAATTGTCTTAAGAACGATTAGTTGTAAACTAAATATGATGAAACACCCATTATGAAATAAATTTTATATATATATATATATAAAACTTTATTTTTTTCTATTATTTTATAAAATGTTAAATATTTTCACTTCATATATGTCATCACATTATGTATGAAGATATAACACACAGTTAAAATGAATGAAATGTAAAAAATACACCATTCCATAGAGAGTTGATTTTAAAATTCAGTGTAGCAACACACACGGGAAGTTTCAGAAGTCAAGCAGGAAACGCGAATCGACGAAGTTAAATTAAGTGCATCGGACTATGACCGCTCATAATATGAAACGGTAAACTTTCCAAGGCAAAGGGCAAAATAACAAGTTCTTAAGCAAGGCAACAGTCGGAATTATTCCATTGCTTGAATTGCTTACATTTTTATGCTGTGAAAAAACTAAAACCGAGTCACTTGATTTGGGGAAAAAACTCCTTGAAAAGAAAATAATTGTCTGCTTTTAAAATTGTTATACAAATAAATTTTTCGTGTTAGCTTTATACAAAACTATTTAATAATTTCCAAGAGTTTTATAATTTTATTTATTCAATAATTTTCGATTGTTGAAGTTTCTTCTGTTCTTAATGATAAAATAACGGATTATCTGAATAATAATTATCTGTATAACGATAAAAAAAAATGTAATAAATTTTGATCTATAGTAATCAGAGAGCAATAAAATCAACAATTTACTATATTTTATTCCATAAAATTTTGAGCTCATAAAAAATGCTAATCTTTAAAATTCTTAGAATTTCAATTTGCTTAAGCATTTTAATGCTGAAAATAATATGTTCTCTGACAGAAAAAAATAGCTTCTTAATGCTTAATAAAAACGAGTAATACGATATCGCCTTTTCACAAAATGTTTCAATGCCATTTTGTAAGCAATCATTCAAAAATCAAAGGTTGACAATGTTTGTGCAGCTGTCAGGCAGATTCTGAAAATAGCAAACTGCCAATCATTATCCTTATCATTGTCTGTTTTCTAAAATATTTTTTATTTTCAGAATATAAATGTCTTCCTGATTTTATTAAATATTCAGTTTGTTAATTTTCTGTTATAGTTATTATTATTTTAATATTATTATTACAATCATTATTATAATTATTTCAAGTTTGTTACTATAATTATTTCAACATCGTTACTATAATTATTTCAACATTGTTACTATAATTATTTCAACATAGTTACTATAATTATTTCAATATCTTTATCATTATTATCTCCTTCACCATTAAAAATGGTATTCTTATTTAGTTTGCTTTATTGAAAAAAGAATACTCCGCATATCTTGATGCACTCAAAGCTTTCTATTATATTCCTTTTTTAAAAAAGAAAATTTAAAGCCACTGTAGTTCATTTTAAAAAAAACAGTCCATTCTTTTGAGGGGAAACAAGTTAGATATAGATAGATTTAAATACAGTGTAAAATGTTTTACAGTGAATCTGAAAAAAAAAAAAAAAAAAAAACAATATCTTAAGACATTGTCCATTTTTCTTAGTTCGATTTTGTACAAAAATTTTGACTTTAAGCTAAATACATTGAAAATTCTCTATCTCTACCTCCCATTATTATATTAGATTCACTATTACTAGCACTCTAAATAACTATACACATTTAATTAGTAAACTGCTTAAACAATTTTTTGCGGGGTCTTTTATAGTATTAAATTGTAAGATATATTTTTCAAAAAGCAATAACACACACCTAGCAATCAGTATTTTTTTTCGGTCCATCGAAAAAAATAATAAGGCAGAAAAACTGGGTCGGAGAAAAGAAATCTTTTCGTGTTGAGCGATTTTTTGTTTCGAGTTAAAAGAAAAAAAAATATTGAAATTATGAAGTATTTTATTGGGGCAGCAGTATTATTTTGTTCACTGTATATCAAAATCTACAAAATTTTCTCAATTATTTCACCATATATTAATATTATCAAATATAATTCTAAAAAAATATAAAAAAAGACAAAGTTTTAAGCATATAAGATAATTTTTTTTATTATTGTAGGAAATTTTTGCTCTAACCTATATTTCTTAATTAGATTGTACATTATAATTATGATATATGTAAAACTATGTTTATCTATAATTCTTTCATTGAAGTAAGTAAATTAAAATCATTATGTATTATTTTGATGTATTGTTTTCTTCGAGTATGCATAATTCTTCTTACTTTAAATAAAAAAATACACAGCTCAATGAAAAGAAATATTTTTAAAAAAAAATGTTATTATATTCTCAAAAGTTATAAACTGCGAAGAAATCTAAATTAAATAATAATATCACTTGGCATTCAATGTCCGCTGCTTTACTGACACCTTTATAACGCACTTGTTAATGTATCATCAATAAATTTTTTTTTCAAAAACGATACATTTATATTACAGTATTTGAAAGCGAGACTGGTGCTAGACAAAATTATGACTATCTGTGAATCTCAAATAACCAAATATTATTACTCAAATTTTTCTCGTCTTACGTGCAGATGTGCATGCAAGCATAAAGTACGGAATTAACGGTTGAGAAATAGCAAGAAACGCGCTTTCTAAACATTTTTATTGGATTTTCTCCGCTTTAGGTATACTTTTAAATAACATATTTTCATTTGCCCGATTTTGAAAGCTAGTTATATGGAATGACTAATCGAAATAAAGGTAATATCACGAAAAATAATGACGGCGAGATTTAACAGAAAGAGAACACGTTCGAAATATATCTTTTTTTTTTATGTCGAATATTTTCAAGTTATCAGTTTTGAAATTGTAATGCTACATAACTAGATAATACATGTACTCTATTTTTATTTGAAAAATACAATCTGAATTCAAATTTTATCTCGTTAAAGCAGTTTCAAAGCAACACTTTTTAATTTATCTTTTTAAAAATTTGTACCTATTCATTAATCTTTTTCATTACATTTTCGATACATTTTCATTTCACTTTTTAATGATATAAATACGATGCTTGTTGTAAGAAAAGGCCTCTGTGGTCATAACTTTATTACGCGTTACCCGATTTTCACAATTCTTGTTGTATTTGAAGGCCATATGTACCTTCATCTAATACATTATTCACTTTTCGGTATCGTCCCATCCACTTCCACGCCGATACGTGACTAGTCAAGTAAACCGGACAGGGAAGAATTCCGCAGTTTGTTGTCGACACTAGGCTTTAACCTATTGGAGTACCTCTCTGTGGCAGTTGCGATTTTCTTCAGTTATCAGTATCCCAGCGACATCTGGGAACAAAGAAAACGATGCATCCCACAGATGACATATGTAGCTTTCTGAAACAAAAGAATTTTGAGACTCGGATTGCAAGGAAAATCGATATGGCCATAGAGGCATAACTTTTCAATTATTTGTCTGGCTTTGAAAGCTTATTACATGGAATGACTAATCAAGATAATGGTGTACAACAAAAAATTCTAGCATGATTTGAAAGAAATAGTACATGATTGAAATATGTAATTTTTTTGATCAAATATTTAAAAAGAAAAAAATTTCTTGGTTTTGAAATTGTAAATATGAAATAGTGCATATAAAATTCTGGAATCATGATGTTTATATTGTATGTGAGGGATGTGGGGGTGAGGGTGAATGTGTGTAAATGCTAATTACAGAAAAAGGGTTAATGACTCGCTTTGCAATTTGTCCAGTGGAGAGGATTCAGAATTTAGTGAAGAGACGAATTTTTCAAGATGACCTTTAATTAAACAATATGATACATACAAATTGTTTACAAAACAAATTTAGATTAGAATTTCCATTTTTCAGAAAAATCTTAGGAGCTACCGCATCGTACGTCCAAACACATGACTGCCTCTGGCTATCAAAGTGTGGACCCTTTAGATGAGGCTACAAAACAGAGGTATAGTTTGTGGTCCCCTCTAGTGCAGAAAATCGTCACGAATGCAGAATCATATGTATATATCGTTAAAATTATAAATGAAAAAAAAATTATGTCAATAATTTTATAGATTGATCTCACACATACTTCATACATACATTTAGTTAAATCGTGAAGTTTGATAATTTAGAGTTAACTGTGTGTCGGGATAGTATTCCTATTCGCCTCTTGAGCCATAACTCAATCAAATATACTAACACTAAAAAGTCAGCAACTTATACAAGAAGACGTTAGACAAATCTCACGCACAATATTTATTCCACAGACTTGCACTATAATGACAAATGAATTCCTGCTCTCCAAGGTAACACCCTAGATATATTCACCCGTCTCACTAATACCAAATTAAGAGTGTCTTACCAAAACACCAGGCTAGAGATTGACTTGCTTTCTTAACTCCACCGCGGTTACTATTGATTGTAGCAGTTCTTGATCTCGTCTACCACCTGTAAGGCATATACTCAACGCTAGAATCACACGACCTCTGTGGTGAGAACCTCGCTTTGCTTATATACTTTCGTATCTAGTTCAGTTCACTTTATTTCCACCTTCATCTAATTTACCTAATCACGTTTCCTTTTGGTTGGGAAGAAATGGCTTTATTTGTGCAATCAATCTTAATTTAAGTCCCCAAGATTAATGAAGAGAAAATTGTTAATAGCCGACCGTCACAACTGTTACGTAAATTATTTGATTTATAATTAATTTATATCAGCTTTGTAATGAGATGTGATAGCTTATTATCGTTGCACTGAGAAGTAGGCTATTGGCAATGGACCTCGTTATTTTAAGTCTGAATTGGTACCTCCCTCTCTTCCACACCAGATCAACGGGGGGGACTTGGAACTTCGATCAGACTGAGCGTGCATCAGCCCCGCTGCACGACAGATCTTTGGTGGGATCAGGGCTTGAATCCGCGACTCGAAGGAAATAACACCGACAGCGAAACTTCGACCATGACCACTAAGCTACCGGGACCACATGGAAACCCCGGGACACCGGGACCGGGCTTATAATACATGGATATTAGTTTGGCGTAGCTTGTCCTCGAGAAGAGATCTTGAGCCAACAAGCCAAATAACCTACCAAACATATCAAAAAAAAATTTATTAGAATAATTTAGTAGTTTACAATTTGAATACTCTTGTAATCATAAATAATTATGCATATTTTAGCCTAACTACATAACTTTCGTTATGATGACATTTTGACTTTTATTTGTTACTTTTTAATAATTATCTTTCACCCCCTAAATTTGTTCAAAATATAAAAATTTGAATAACTAGATTAATAAAGCCTTTTTTTTTTTGTTTCCTCAATTCACATGACAGATCTGTAAATATTCAAAACGAGTAACATAAGAAAATAATAATAAAACTATTAGTAAACCTAATTATTTCACTAATTCATGAAATGGGCAACGTAATACATCTTAGCTAAATGTTGTGTACTATTTCATCAGCTTTTAATATTTAGTCTCATGAAAACAATGTCTGCAAATATCTAAATAATATTTGATTTTTTTAAATTTATAAGGCATCAAAGCTGCGCTAAATAGATGCCATCTTAGATCCATTTACCTCTTAAACTTCCCTTAATAATTTAATCTTTTAAACTTCAACGCATTCAATTAAATCCATTGAACTGCTCATTGATCCAGATACTCCTGCTTAACTACAGAAGCATTTCTTTCCAGTTTCTCTATTTATCGACAATTTACACTTCCTTACCAGTTTCTATACTCCAAAGGCACACACAGCAGCTGTATCCATAAAATTTAATTGTGTTTGCTTGTTTCAGTAATTTCCCCCCTTTTTTCTGTTTTCTTTTACTCCTTTGCCATTTTTACAAGTTAATTTTTCTAATTTTCTCTTTTTTGAATGCTCATTAATAAGATAACCCATCGTCCTCTTCAGGGAGGACAGTCCTCCTTTTTTAAGGGTCCTGTCTTTCCTCGAGAAGTGTCCTCCTTCACGTCCTACTATTCGATATTTCAAAACTAATCTGTTAATCTCTGTATTCAGAGATGACGCTCCAAATCGTTACGCAAATGTTGAATACAAAAAACTTTTAAGATATTCGAAAGTTAGATGTGGTTCGCTCTAACACCTGCTATAGAATAAACTTTATAATCACTTGAGCTTCTCCGTGCAATTTTTTAAAGTTTAGACAAGTGTCCAAAAATTCTTGAATCTTTTTTCAGTTATGAATTATCGGAGTTATTAATGTATTTTGCACATAATCAGGCATTTATTTTCCACAAAACGTTTCAAGAAATTGAAGGTGAACATATTTCAGCCACAGAAGTTAATATTATTTTGAACGATTTTGTCATTCTATATAAATCACGATTTGAAGAAAAATCCGTTCCTTTAATAATAGAAAAAAAATGTTTGACTTTGAGGAAGCAAATCTGGATCTAATGGAAAAGTGCACCAAAGAAGTGCAGAATTTTTACCAAACATTTTCCAATATGTCAAAGAATGTTTAGCTATTGTGTTTTTGGACTTCATCGCAAGTAAATTGGACAGATATTGAAAATTGTGTTGAGACAGATATTGACAATTGTCTGTTTGAAGAAATTAGAAGACTGAATGTATGTTTAAATTCTGATAAATTAAAGTAATGGAAAAATCAACCTGTTAAAATTGATAGAAGATAGGTGGAAATATTTAACCATTTCAAGAATAAACACATTCCATATGAAAATTTCGTTATTTTTGTTGAATATACGTTGTGCTGCCCTGGAGCTAACTCAGCAGTTGAAAGATTTTTCTGTTGGTAATGATTTCTGGACAAGTGAGAAATCAAGATTGAATGTTGATACTCTTGCTGCAGAACTTATAGTAAAATTCAATACGAAGGATATTTCTTGCTCCAAAATTTCCAATATATTGTTAGAAAAGGATATATAGACATAAAAAAATATTCCCTTAATTTAGTAATTAAAATGGATGTAAGCAAAATTAGAGTACTTTTGTTTGAATTATCAAAATGTTTGATTTATTTACTCTATACTGTTTTCTTCCATTTTTTCGTCCTTTTCATTATAAAAAAATTGGTCATTAAGAGATTTTGAACATAAGCATTTATTCACTGGCGCTCATTAGTTATTTCATTTTACCGACTGTTTAAGAGTTTTGTCATCTTTCGTATATTTTATTATCAGAGATTCTCCCTCGTCATTAATTGTTTGTTATTAATTAAAATTAAAAATTAGTTGGTGGGAATATAAACCAATACAGTGAGATATAAAGATTGATTATTTATTCAATTAAAACCATCAAAACGAATTATTTTTTAGAATTAGACATTTCCATTTTTTTTCTCAATAATTTTTAATTATCTGTAGTAAAGAATTTAAATTATTCTGTAACAAGGATTTCGTTCTATTATTACGTAAATTATTTGACTGTGTGTAATAAAAGAAAAAAAAATACTTTTTTGTACGATCAGATCTGCTTGATTGATTACTACTTACAAACAACATAAGGGATGTTGGCGATAGACATAACTTTGAATTCTATCAAGTGACGAGGTTGACACCTGAGTTTCCACCTCCTCTCTATATTTCCACTCCACGCCACAGGAGGAGATTTAACGAATATGAGCTCCACTACGTGATGGGTCTTACAAGAAACAAGACTTGAACTCTCGATTCAACTGAAACAGTGCCGGTTATGAGCTCGAGACAACAGCATCATTGTTACAGAAGTCACATCTGATGTGCTATAAATATACATAATACGTATTGAATTTAGAACAAAATCAATTTTGTGAATCTGTACTTAGATCATTATTTATAAACCTTTTTTTTTTATCATCGTTTATAAATTGCATTTCCGTTCTACATTTCATTGAGTCGTTATTAATAAACTGCATAAATAAATCGTTTTTCAGAATTTCATAACTTTTTAAAACAACATTCCAAGTGAAAATTGCCTTTCCTCTTCCAATCCTTAACCATTATTTCAAATCATATTCTTCAAATGTTCTTTCAAAAAATTAAAAATTTTCTAAATCTAACAATCTAATTTTTATTCCCAGATTTTTAATAAAAAGAAGGTAGTTTACCTTCTGATATATATACTTATCAATATATTTTTAAATTCATCAAAATAAAATAATGTTCAAATACCGACTAGTTTACAAAATATTTGAATATTTCTAAAATTTTGAGAAAAAACTGAGATCGTCATGTATATAAACCATTTTTCAAACTTTAATCTTCAACTTTTCTACTTTACAAATGAATGCTTACAAAACAGCTATTGTAACAACTTTTTCTTCGATGAAAAATATAAGTAAATTTGTGCATTATATACGCACAACAGTTCTCACTAGAAATTTCTTTTCAATACCAGTGACCCAGTAACCCAAAGAGTCCTTTTCAACTTTTTTTTTCCCCTTCTTTTCTTCCCCTTTGAAAGATTCATTCTAGTTCTAAGACGACTTTAGGTCACGCCAAACCCTACTCAGAATATTTATGAAGAAATGAAAAAAAAGAATTTTTCTTAAGCGAAAATCGATACTTTCTCTCGTAAACAGTAGCTGTATGCTAAATAGATTTTTAGGCTCTGGGTAATCAAGTTTCAAAGTGAGTGAGATACTACCCCAAAATGGTTAAATTAGCTGTAACAAAATGGTTCGGTTCGAACATGTGTGAGAACGTAATTATTTACCAAGTTTATTTAATTTAACTTTTCTTCTGGTTCTTTTTTTTCTTGCCAGCAAAATGTTCCATAGTACAGGAAAAGTGTTTGAGGCAGAAAATTTTCCAATTTAATCCTTTCATTGTTTACGCAACCATTGTTTCGCTCGAACAACTTACTAATGTTGTTAATAAAGCTCTCGTGATGTCTAAGAATCATTCGATTCGATCTCAATGCATGTTGTTTCCCTTCACTTTTTTCCCGGATTTTGCTTTTCTATCGATTTCGCAAAGGGCCCCAATCCAGGTCAAGGATCCAAACCAGATTGCTTATTACTTTTTTTTTTTAAATGTTACTCTACTTACTGGTTTGATTTATTACTTTCCCATGTCGTAAAAAGGGCAAATCTACTAAAGTAACAAACTTGATTCGCAAAATAACGAATTATTAGCAGGAAAGATTTAATTTCTATGAAAATTTGAATTTTAATTTGGTTTTGAATTCAAATCGACCTAGAGCATTTGGCGGGCTATGGATCTTGTAATTCAAAGCTATAATCGAGTGACGATGACGACACCTGAAGTGACACCTTATTCTCCTAACTGCTACATACATTACGTCTATTCAGGGTTTTGAATACAATTTAAAGTGTGGCAGCAACCATTATTCTATTTGACTGAATATTTTTGACTTCACACTCAAAAACCGCACAAGGTCTATTAGCGACGGACCTCGTAATTTTGAATCTCGTCTGGCAATGAGAATGATATCATAGTTGAAACGTTTTCTCCAAACTTCCACAGCACGCCACGGAGAATTTGGAGCCTCAACAAATTCAACGTGCATCATCCCAGTTACATAGGGGGTCTTCAGTAGTACTCTTATCAGGATTCGAACCCATGACTCAACGGAAACAACACCTACCACTAGCTTGTGACCATGACCCCCCTCAACTACCACAGTCTCTCCATTTGAGAAACTTAGGTGAACTGGGCTCAGAATCAAATCTAAAATCAAGTGTCTCCTTTCAAGAGTTTGTGAGCATAACTAGAAGGATTCCGCAGCCCTCTTAAAATTCTGAAATATTTTTTTCTATATAGGATAAAACTGAAATTGTTACTATTTAAATTTGTTATAACAAATATTTAAATTGTTAATATCAAATGTAAAATTACGAAATTACAGTTTTAAGTTCATTATCTGAAAACGCGTATTAAGATATACGTACTTCAGTATTGGTAAAACGATTCATTAATGTAAGATAATTCAAATTTTAACGATAATTATTGATTGACAGCATCTGTATTAACGTTCTACTCGGAAGCAATGCGAGGGCTATTGGTGAGAAAACTCTTAATTTTCAATCACGGTCAAGTGACGAGAACGACATCTAAGGGCTCCACCCTCTCCAAACTTCTACGGTGTGAGGACGTAGAGCACCAATACACAACGGATTTTTACTGGCATCACAGCACTAAAAACAAAGCGAAGGAAACCACGCCAAATAGCTCGCGACCATGACCAATCGTCTTTCTTGGTTCTGTATGTACAATGAGAGGCTGTATATTTAGAATATCAGATAGATTTACTGTGTATGTGTGTGTGTGTGTGGTATTTCGAAATGTAACTGTTTTGAATCATGTACAATGGGATTTTTCCAAGCTATGAATTATCCAAATAAATGTAGCAGTAGGAGATTAGATGATGTAGATTAGTAGATGTAGCACGGATTGGTACTCGTATTTTGACTTACTTTAATGTTCGGAAAGAGTTACATTTCAGGTCTCCTACCCCTGCAGCGACAGTACTTCGATATGATTCTCAGCGCAGCAGTGCGTCTCTATCGGCCTGGTATCTTGTCTCTGGCGGTTAGATGGCAGCTAACCGTTCGTTGGGGAGCCACGAGACAAGATGAAGTGCATCATTAGCTTTCCCCCACACTTGGCCATCAGACTTGTATGGACTCTCGAGCAATGTGCATGTACAGGTTAGAGACACTCAAGCATATAAGCAAAAGAAAAGAAAAAGAGAAGGAGAGAGAAGTAAAATAATTAACAAAAATATATCTCATAGCAAGAGAAAAAATAAGATAATAATTATGTTACGAATGATGACCACAACTTCGCGTGATTTGCGGTGGTTGAAGTCACATTAGATCCTTAACGAATTCCAATTTGTCGAACATCATACCGTTCATGTGATTTCACTTGGATGATTTTGTATGGTCCAACCTATCGAAGTCCTGTACCAAATTGTGTTATTTGGATAGCAACCAAGACGTGAATTAGTATTAGTGCCCTAGTTTTTATCTTTTGTTCAAGGTTCGAAGATATTCCTCTTGAATCTTCAGTATGTTTTCCTTAGCATATCTGTCTGCGCCTCTCTTCACGGTTTTTCCTAGAAGAAGGCTTGATACTCTTCCTTGAGGAGCTCTAGAATTTGATTATCGTCCTTGCATTTCATTGGAGCGTCAGTTCGAATAGAGTTTTCTGGGTTGTTCGGCTGGTTGTGTTCTTAGTTATTTAGTTGGATCATCTACAGGGAGTTTTCCAAGGACCTGAGATGATTATTTCTCACATACTTTCTATTTATCCGTTTCCACGAGGAATGGTGGTAGTTATGCAAAACTCGATGTTTTCTTCTGCGCAATAATCTTGAAACTATTTTGAAGTTACTGCTTATCCTCAGTCAGTGATGATTTTAGAAGGATTTCGGAAAAGCAACTATTGTTATTTCAGTTTTTGTAAGACATTTGCAGTCATTGTTGATTTCACTGGATATAGTCACACGAATTTAATAAAATCGTCCACAACTTCAGAAATAGGATTATACTGTTTGTTCGTAGATGGAAGGTTAACTAAAACTCAATGCGGTAGGTACCAAAAGGAACATTTTCGTTAGGAATGGCATGTAGACCTTCGGGTTCGCCACGTTTTCTAAGAACTAAAATACACTTGACACAATTGGCGACAACATTTTCAACACATTTTCTCAAATTGGGGAAGTAAAAGTCTTTTTAACTATCATTTTTGTTTCGTTTGCTGAAAAAAATGACCCTTATCATACGCGTCTCGAGCAATTTGTGTTTGCATGCCTCGAGGAATAACTAACAATTCTGTTTCATTCTGATATATATGCAAAATTCTACTTCTTAATAAAAATTCTGATGGCGAGTTATTTTGGCACAGTTTTATGAGGGTTTGAATATGTTCGTCTGAAGCTTGGTCAACAGCAATTTTAGCTGTAATTTCAGAATGTTCAGTGACAATATTAACAGTATTACGGCTGAGAGTAGTTCGCATCTGGAATAGTTTTCTTTTGCACACAAGATAGTTTCTTTTTTTTTTTTTTTTTTTTCGAAATAGATAGGGTAAAAAACTTTCTATCAGAGGGCTGTTAAAGAAGTACAGCATTGTACCTTTGAGAACTTGCATGTGCATAAAGCTCTAATTTTGAGCCTTGTTGAAAAATATGTAATACAGGATAGTGGGACAAAATGTCTTTAAGTTGTTGAAAAGCTTGTAGTTGTGATTCGTCGAAATGAAAAGGAATATTTTTGTGGAGCAGATCACTCAAAGGTTTTACAATTAGTGAATATTGATATTTCATAAATTTTCGAAAATATATTGTTAGTTCAAGGAAACTTTGTAACTTTTTTCGATTTTTAGGAAATGGAAAGTTTAAAAAGACAGAAGTTTTGGAAGATAACGGACTTTTGTTCCATTCTGTATTTTATATTCTAAAAATTATTTTCGTTGCAAAAAAGGAACACTTTTTAAGGTTTATCTCAAGTCATACTCAGAAGCAACTTGAAAAACACATATCAATTTTTGAAGGTTTGTCGATTTATCTATGAAGGGGATTATGATATCACACATATAAATTGCAAGAGGATGGTTTCGAGAAATATTATTGATAAACCTTTGAAAAGAATTTGGATAAACAGAAAATCTAAAGGGAGTTTTAAGAATTTCATATTGTCCATTCGGAACGACAAAAGAAGTATATTTTGTACTTGCAGTATTTATTGGACCATGTAAAAAATCCTTTGTAAGATCTAACGTTGTAAAGATTTCTGAATGAATTTTCCAGAGAATCAATGACAGGAAGAGGATATTTGTCCCTTATGATTTTCATATTAATTTGGCGAAAGTCAACCCAAAAACAAAGAGAACCATCTTTCTTTTTACACAGAACCAGTGGAGGAAAAAAGTTGGAAGAACTTGGTTTTATGATACCTTCGTCAAGCCGTTATCTAATTTGAGTTTGAACAATTTTTTGTTCTTTTTGGGGAAGGCGTCTGGTACTTTGACCCATTGGTGTGTCATCAGATAAAACAATACACATTTCTGAATAAGTTGTTTTGGTGTTCACAGGTTGGAAAGAATTATTAAGTTCAGCAACTTGACATGTAATATCATCTTTAAGAATGTGAATTAAATCAGATAAACTATTTTGTTCTACAACGTTCGAAATATTGACGAAAAAGTCTGTATTTTCATTATCAGGAATTAAAGTAATTTCCTTATTTACTTATTGAAAATTTAGCTTGTTTGAAATAGTCATGTCCAAATATTGCATCGATAGAGGGAAAAATATCTTTAACAACATAAACAGCAGTTTCAAAAATTTTACTGCTGATATTGAGAGAATTATGAAAGTAGCCAGTTGAATGCACCATTTGAGTTCCTCCCGGTGTGATTTATTTTAAATACTTGAAAAGGGGTGGGGATCCAATTCTCTTGCAAGTGGATTCTTAAAAAATTGTTTTTCCGAGATCATGTATCTACGAAATAGAAATGTTTACATTGAAGATAGCAATGTCTATGAACATGAAATTTGGATTACAACAATGGGAAACAACATGCATCGGAATTTCGGGATGTCTGACTATCTTTATTTGCTTAGTCAGTCACAGGGATAATGAGACAGATGACACAGATTCTAAGTTTCTGAAAGCATTTGCATGAAGGGATTGGATGTTCCATTTTCGACAGAAATTGAAAACTGACGCATTCATTCTGGTAAACTTTCCATTCAGATTTCGAAAGAAATTCTCAAATTTCAGGCATTCCACAGTTTCTCAAGTGATGCTGCATTCAAGTTCCATTTCAATTCCTTAAAGGAGCGTCATTTGAGATGTGGCTATTCAATAACGTGACTGGCGCTGCTGCAGAAGCAGACCGACTACTGTTTTTCAATCCTTCTCTTTCGAATGCAGTGTCTCTCGCTTCTGTAAACAAATATACCCGTAGACTTCATTCGCATTAGAGTTTTTTTTTTTTTTTTTTTTTTTTGTTGTTGTTGTTGTTGTTCGCCGGAAAAATTACAAGTGTAACAATGGAGGAAAGAATTGTTGTTAATTTTCACATGAAACTTAGAAAAACTGTACTGTAACTTATAATTTATTGAAAGAAGTTTATGACAATGAATGTTTATTGTATGCACTTGTTTTTGAGTGGTTTAAGCGTTTTCGAGACGGCCAAGAAGATGATTTCATTCCCGGGGCGCCCTTCAACGTCAAATTTGGATAACAATATCGAAAAAATCAGTTATCTGATTCGATCTGACAGTCGGTTGCTGAGACTAAGAATTGACAAAGAATCCATACGGCAAATTTCATATGACCATTTTAACATGCAAAAAGTGTGTGCTAAAATGGGGCCTAAAATTTCCACGTTCGAACAGCAAAAAGCTTACAAAAATATTAGTACTAATATTTTAATGCCATTGAAAATGACCCAAACTTATGGGAAAGAATAATAACGTGAGCCGAATCATGGTGATTTTTTTTACTTCTGATCATAATGAAATTATTTTTTATTTTATTATTTATTATTTTTTTCATTTTTTTTTCCGGTATTCAGGGGATTGTGTACCTTCACTGGTCCTAAAGGCCAAACTGTTAATCAACATTACTACCTTCACGTTCTTGCTGAACTGCTGGAATAAGGGAAAAGAAACCCTAATTATGGAAGGAAGGACAGAGCTCCGGCTCATACCACATTGTCTGTCAAGAGGTTTCTAGCCAAGTACAGCATCTCAGTGTTAGACGATTTACCGAACCTTGAGCCATGTGACTTCTATCAGCTTCCTAAGGTGAAATCTGCATTAGAAGGAACAAGATTTGAGTCTGTTGAAGCTGTGAGAGAGAAAGTGGCACGTGTTCTGAAGGAACTGATAGAAAACTTGTTTCGAACAGTGCTGAAAGTCTTCTGTCAGTTCCTTCAGATTTGCATGGAGTGTTGTAGGGATAGAGGAGAGGTGTATATTGAAGGTGATCATAAGTAAATATGTATGAAATCAAAATAAAATGTTTTACAGCATCAATCTCGTTATTTAATCGTCACACCTTCGTAGTTCTACATGCTTATTTTGCACGGGGTTCAGGAAGTATGAGCAGTTTTAAACCACGAGCCCCATTTTGTGGTAGTGAAGACATAACGACAGATTGGTATTTTGACTCATTTCAATGTTAAGAAAGAGTTACATTTCATGTCTCCTCGCCGCTGCAGTATCAGTGCTTCGGTATGATTCTCAGCCCAGCAGTGCGTCCCTGTCTCTCTGGTATCTCGTCTCTGGCGGTTAGGCGGCAGCTAACAGTTAGTAGGGAAGTCACGTGACGCGATGAAGGGCGTCATTGGCGTCTCTCTTCCGTCACTTGAATATTTCAAATCTTTCAGAATATACTCGGTTATCTGAAGAAAAAAAAAACAGATTAAAAATTTTGTATTATTTTAATATCGTATATTGCATCTGTTATAAAAATTTTCAAAAATACTTTCAAGGTTAACAAGGTGAATGATTCTTTGTTAGCTTATTACCGTCCCACTTAGTAGCAACACGAACAATATTGACGACAGACCTAGTAATTTTAAGCCTGTCAAATCATTAGGATGACATTTGAGCTAGTACCCCCTTCTCCTAACTTCTACATCACGACAGACAGAGCTCTTAGGGCTCCTTACGAATTTACATGCATCAGTCCCGTCATAATTAATAAAAAAATTCATTTAATTTTTCTTCATTATTTAAAATATTTAGTTTCAATTTAATATTAATTACCACTTAGTTTATCAATTAGTAAAAGAAAACTGCTATAATCTATTAGTAATTCATATTTATAATAATAATAAGTTTCGTGAAGCATTTGAAAAAAGAAAAATCAAGATAATTTTTCATCTGATAATTTAATAGAAAAGTAAGATATATATGTCTCTCATCTTGCAGTCAAAGTATCACACATGTAAAACCCTCGAAATGTAATAAATCTCAGCTAAAGATGTCGAAGTATCTCTGATATCTTGAAATGAAATTTGATTGAATGATTATTTATTAACGTCGTACTTAGTAATAACACGAGGGCTATTGGCGACGATAAACGTAAATTTTGAATCTTTTTTCAAAGCTGCGTCGGTGTGGGAGCTTGCATCTCTTTCTCCAAACTATTACATCACACGAATGGGAGGACTTGGAGCTTCGACGTGCATCATCCCGCTGCACAGTGGGTCATGATCACTAGGCTACCGCGTCCTCAAATCTTCAGAATATCAATTTTAGAATGATTGAATTCAGTCAATTTCTTTTAATGTATAAAATTTTATTCGATAATTCTTTAAAAACTTTTAGGTATACTGAATATTTTCTCAAATAATAACGATATTAATTACTAGTACAAAGCTTTTTTTTTTTTTCCATACTTTGGGCACAACGTTTAGAGGTATTTTGGATGTGAAATATACGATATATAGAGATATATTGAATTCGTTTTCTTTATTCCCAGGTTCCGTTGGTGAGTTGAGAATTTTAGAAGTTCGACCCACTCGGAGATGAGATAGATGCAACTCGAGGTCATTGAGTACCTGACAGTTTAGGATTGAGAGTCTATCCAACCCGGACATTGCATCTTGCAAATTCCACCTCTTCCCAAAGTAAAAGCGAAACTTTTACAAACACTTCTTTCTCTCTGAAGTCAATGTGAAAGCCCTTATAAAGCCTGATGCCAACAACAATCACCGTAATTTTTCTTCTATATGTTTGCCTGGTGCAAAGTTTAAAATGAAAAAGGATGAAGACTGTGTCGAAAAGTGAACAATGTATTTTACAAAAGATGTGTCAATCTTTTAGGTGCAAAAAAAATAGCGAACATCCAAAAGGAAATTTTTTTTAAAAAAAATTGACCACGCTGGTATTACTTTTCAATCAAATTTCACAATACTCAGTACATTGCATTTCATTTGATATCGATTGCTGCAGACACACACAAGTCCAGTTACACGAAACATCGTATTTTATATGCACTACATCAGTGTAAGCTGAATGCGATGTTAATGTAGTGACGACATATGTAATTTATCTTTGTGAATATTTAATTTTTATAACTTCATTTTAATAAGCCCATGAAAAATTTGTTACAATCTATCCCATGGTAAAACAAGACAAAAATGGCATTTGCATAAGGTATATCATGATCAACATATTAAGGAAATATTTTAGTAAGCACATTAACGAAAAAGGAAAATAATAATACCAAAATAGCTCTACGTCATACATTAAGGATAATTAAAACAGGAAATGTCAAAATAATGACGTATCTATACATAAAATGTGGATGTTAAAGGAAAATTGAGAATTTTTTTTAAATCTGTATTCTCTATTTTAATTTTATTTTCTTAGGAGGATGTGTGTGTGTGTGTGTGTAAAGAAAGAGAGAGAATATGTATATATATAAACATTTTAATTCCCATTAATCAGAATGTAAAATCAATTCGAACTCAAACTGAGCGCAATGATTTACTTCCATTAATTAAACATTCCTTTTGATTCACTTAACAGGGGAAATACGTGTTTTGAAAAAATTCCTCTGGTATCAAGTCGCAAATCGAGTATATATTTCTTCTACATTTTCATTACTAAACAAAACATAAAACTGCAACAGATTTGCTATATTTAGAGAGAGAGATTTAAGAATTTGGAATATTTTAAGCTCCTTTTCTTGATTAAGAGTTCACCAATTTGATTTTCGAACTGGAAAAAAATAGTTTTAATTGGTTTTAACGTTAACTGTACCAAATATAGTTCAAACCGTAAGCATAAGCAAAAAATATAATTGACAAATGCAATTTATTATATTTATCAGGAACTATTGCTTAACAAGTAACTATGTTCACAAGTACTACACAATTATTACATTTGTTCAAATAATTTCATGAATCATTTTTAATCACAGATAAAAATAACAATTTTATTAAAGAACACTTACATACTAAGCTAATTACCATTTTTCAAATATACTCTCATACATAGATTCTCATGTTTTTATCAATTTCATTTTTTTCCCATCAAAATTGATAATTTCTAAATTGTAAGCAAATAACAAAGTGCAACAACATGTAATCCATTGTTTTGTTAGTTTTTTTTTTTTTTTTTTTTTTTTTTTACTTATTTATTTTTTAATTTTAATTTTTTTTCTTGTCATTCTTAATTTACAAACAAATCAAATAATGTTCAATCTTCCAATCATGAAAAGAAAAATGAAATTATTTAGTGAAACTCTTACAACATTTTTTAAATATTTTTTGTTTCATTTATAACATTATATTTTGTCCCTTCTATTTAAAATGTTACATTGTGCAGTCAAGCCATCATTTATCTCAGAAAAATATCTATCTAGTCACACACGTACATCTGTGCTTTACAACTTGAAAAGGCGGAACTCGCCCACAGCTGCAAATAAAATACATTTTATTTATTGTCTTGTCTTGACTTCAATAGGAATATCCGATGCATAAATCCTTTACGTAATTTTTTATTATTATTTTGATGATAAGATTTGGCACACACACTCCACTTCAAAACAGAATTTTAAACAAATAATTCTTTCTATACAATTACTACAAGTGCGTTCTTATACAAAAATTAACACGATATAAAATGATATTTATGTTTTCCTGTACAAGACACAATATAATATAAATATTTATAAATTATGGATTGGAAAAAAGCAAGCCTCACAAATTGATCCACAAATATTCTTAATATTAAAATTGAATGACTTTTTAACATTTGAATATAAATTTTAATTCTTAATTCTTTTTTTAAAAAATTGTGTTAAGAATTGTTTAGGTTAAATAATTCAATTGTTTAATTAGTTTTTATATAATCTGCTCTGTAAAATAGAAAATCTCTTAATTTGTATTGTATTAATTTACTTTAAGGAATATTATTCATTGCATATCAGTCTTTGTTTTTTAAGTGAGTAAAATTAGAAAAGGTGATTATTTACTATCTTTAACGTGTATTGTACAGGGTGGTCATAATAAAGCTTCTCCGTTATTTGAACCTTCAGTGACCCATCCGCTCAAACAATCGAAAAGGAATTTCAGATACTGTCGTTTGAAGGAATGCATTCAAGATTGTGATGAACGAATGTTTGTGCGATACCACACCATCATTTTAGCTTCGTATAAACGCACTGATGCCACATCGTGAAGATTTTCGTCAGCCCGCTGAAAGCCTTTCTTGACATTCCCAGTTATGGAGAAACGTGCCTCATCTGTCCATATTATATCCTGCCATCTGCTATCTTCATCATATCTAATGAGGGGGAATTCACAAAGTCGACACGTTGGTGCTCGCCTTCAGGTTGCAACATTTGCATGAGCTGGAATCCATACAGGAAACATCCGCAGGACATAGAACAGAAACTTGGAACATCCCAATTATGGACAGTACTTCTTATAGTATGCAATGGACCTACAGTAATGGTATTACGCAATTCCGCAACAACTTCAACAGGAACAGGAGGTCGTCTGGATCGCGGTCTATTACATGTGCAACCAATTTCTTCAAATTCTTTTACCCATACAGTTCTTATTGAACAAGGGTCCTCGTCTTAGCTTATGATTTCGCCGATAAACTCTCACTGATTGGTTAGATAAAACAGCTCGGATGAGATAAAACAGCTTTATCAATTCACTTTCTGTAACTGACATCTTTTTAGTATGTTCGAAACCTGATTGAAACAAATATGAATCTGAATGTGACCAAATATTTATGTAGAACAGTATTAATTCTTTATTATATTGTATTACAATTTTTTGTTATTTCTTCTTGTGTATTTCCTAAACTAAATGTAACTTAGACATATTTAAAGAGAATTGTACAACTTGGTTAAATGTTTTCCCTAATTTTACTACTAATATATTAATTCACAAATTTTTATGAATGTCCACATTAATTTGGCAACCTATTGTTTATTGTAAAAAAAATCGATTCAAACCTCATTGTAAACTTTGATAACCTTCAGAAGAGATGCTGAAGCTAATTTCTGAATCTAACAATAACAGTTCCTAAAAATATAAAACAACCATGCTATCCGAATGGTTATGATCGTGAGCTCATAGCCGGCGTTGTTTCCGTCGAGTCGTGGATTCGAGTCCTGATGCTGCTAAAGACCCGCAATGTAGAGGGGAGGATGTACGTTAAATCTGTTGAGGCTGCAAGTCTACCCGCTAGAGAGATGTGGAAGTTTGGATAGTGGGATACCAGTTCCGGGACATCTTCTTCATTACTTGAGCGAAGTTCAAAATGACGAAGTCCATAGACAATAGCCCTCATGTTGCTTCTAAGTTCGACGTTAATAATCAATCAATCAACCAAAACCTAAATTTATCTTTGATCTCAATTATACAAATATATGCCCCTTCCTAAGTGAACGAGATTCTCTATTGCAGATGGAAAACGCATTAACGGAATTTTATTCAATGCTATTAATTGCTGAATATTGTACATAAATATCTACAATTTTAATTTCGTTTTTAATATGAATCCACATGATTGCGGAATAAAACTTTTACTTCTAGAAAAAAAGGCAGATACATTTTTATCTTCATCAAGATATTAATCCTTTTTTTCTTCCTTGTATTTCTGTCTGTTTGAATGAGTATCGTATAAACAATCGGAATGTTTCGTTCCAGCTTAAAAGAAAGAACATCATTGTAGAGATCGTGTTTCCCTTGCGAACAATGATCTCTCCATAATTTGTACTCTCTTTTTATGTTGTCTAATAACAAGCAGACATTTATTATAATACATTACTGACTCTTGTATATTTCAAATCCTAAAATGATCTTGTACAAAAGCTTGATGAAAGAGCCGCTTCAATGTGATTTATTTCCCCTGGAAATGCTTTGTTTTCTTGAAGCTCGCAATTCGTGAAAATCATTTTTTGGACCGCACGAGCAATTTCTGCTTAGGAACAAGTAAAGGAATTCTTTTTGAATAAAATAATAATTTCCAAATAAGTCAAATTACGACATGTTTGCAAAATACGCTTTACTTTTGCGAATGATGAAGAATATCTAACATAATTTTATGTGTGAAAAGGATTAGTTTTTCCAAAAAAACTTCCCTTAGTTCGATTAATGAAACATGTTGATGTCATCTTTCTTCATTAAAATTCATTTATAATTATCATGTCGATATTTCTATATTAAAAATCGCTATAATTATATTTTCCATCTTCTTGGTGGGGGAGAGGTTTAAGATTCTAGCTGTCCTATTTCGTTCTTAAATCGAAATTTTTCACAGTTAAATTTTTTCATCCATCGTGAAAGGTTTGATTTGGTTTTATTAACACTACACTAGAAGTGACACGATGGCTATTGGTGATGGACCACGTAATTTTGAACATCGGTCAAGTGACGAGGATGACACCTGAGCTGGCATCCCTTTTCTTAATTTCCACATCATGCCAATGGGAGAGCTTTTGGCCTCTGCAGATTTAACGTGCATTTCCCCCGGATATTCAGCAGGTCTTTGGTGGCATCAACGCTCAATTTTCCGGCCCAAAGAAACACGCCGGCCGCAAGACCGTGACCATGACCTCTCGGCTACCGCGGCCACACCCATCGTAAAAGAGCGATAAATATTATACTTTAACAAGTTCCACTGACTCAAAATGTATTTCATTGATATCACTTATCTTCTTTCTTTAAAACTCTTAAAGATATCAGGATTTAGAAAAATTAAATACCGATTCTTAATTCCAGTAAACTAGAATTACACTAAATTTTCTTGTGGTCCTGCAGCTTCTCAATAAATTTGGGAAAGAAAATCTCTTATATATACTTATAAAAATCTATAGAATATTATTATTGCAAAACTCTTTTCAAAATTTTTTTACTGGTTTTAGCCAGTTTCTTTCTCCATCTCAGTAATTCTTCGTGTATACTTATAAAAATCCATATGTGCTTTATATTGTGACTATAACTCATTTAAGAAAAATTTTCAGAATAATTTCAGTCAATCACCTTAAGACTAAAACCTGAATTAACAAGTTTCTCGTAATTTTTCTGGAAAACTAGCATTCATGCTAGTTTTTTGAACGACGCATTTCTTTTTCTATCAAATTCCATGCAATTTTGCTGTGAACTAAAAAGTACCACTAACTTCCAGTATTTATGTAACAAAAATTTCCTGTATTTGAAATTACAAAAGATCCAACAAAGCCTCCAAATTTCTTCATAACATATTTCATCTATATAGTTCTATCTGTAAGAGCTTCCGTGATTATTTTATTTATTTATTTATTTTTGTTATTGTTATTATTATATCGGCAATGTGTTGTTACTTCTCTGGCTGTAAATTTCGTTCATCATTCCTGAATATATCTTGCATCATGTATAACACAGTTTTCACAACTGCGTTATGTATGACGTTAAATCCTTTCAATTTCGTATTTGAATGATGAAAAAGCATATTTTTTATCCAAATACACGTACATTATTTGAAACCTGTATTAATTTTTTTTCAAGAACGGCAATTAAAAATGACAAACGACCCATGACATTTGTCTATATCGAAATAAATATCCCGAATCATGAAAACTTTCACTATTTTCATCGTATGATATCGTAACATCTGTTCTTTTCGTTTGAACTGCATTTGAATGATATTAAAGTTGCCGTCTATCGCCCATTTTGATTTCTAGGACGTAATGCTAATCCTATGTAATTTTAACTGCCGCTCTCAAATCTTTACTATTTGATATATTTGAATGCAAATGTAATGGAGGTATCCGTGTAATTACTTTTTTCCTCCGATTTTTAAAAATATTTTTGTCCCTATTTTAATGATTCGTTTGGGAGTTTTCCTGTCTTTAAAAAATGTTTCAAAATATTTTTAAGAATCGGAGAAAAAATGTAATTCCGTAGAAATATTTATTATTTTTTATTCGTCTAGATGCACTTAATTCCATTCAAATAGATCAAATAGTAAAGATTTGAGAAAGGTAGTCGAAATTCCATAGGATTAACATTACATCTACGAAATCAGAATGGCCGGTAAATGGGAAGCTTAATAATTTTTATTGAGATCAGTTGTATTTTACAAGATTTTAAGAATATCTTTCAAAACATTAGTAATTTAACTCTTAATCCATGAACAAGAAAGGATCTTTTGCTATTTTTTAATTTTTGATTTCTTAGTTAATTTTAAAAAATTCATTTTCTGGTAGAAAGAATTTATACCTAGTTTTCTTTTATTTATTATTTTTTTAAATATTTTTATTCAGTATAATTTCTGTTCCATTTATATAAAGCTTAGTTGCTTCAGAATTGAGTTTAAAAGTTTTTTTAAATATTTTTGACCCTTGACTCTTCATATTTATAATGTAAAAAATATTGTCTTACAGTTCTGTTTTTAAAATAAGAAAATGTGGGAGAAATCTCTAGGCGATGAAAAAAAAAAAAACCTTTGAGACTGAATACGATATATGTTAGAATTTATTTAACAACATAAAATACATCCTATTTTAGAGTACTTTTAATAACAAAAAAAAAAAACCACATTCCATTTTAGGGTACTTTTAATAACAAAATAATTACATTCTTTTTTTGAGTACATTTAATACCATAAAATACAACCTATTTAACAACATAATATACAAATTCTATTGAGAAACGATGTAACTTTGCAATCATGCTTATTGTATCCACAAGAAAACAAATAAATCAATAAATTAAAGACTATATACTTTTTCCTTTATCTCCTAGGGATTATACTTTAACTCAAATAATTTGTGTATACCAAATATCTTGGAGATGGTAGGAGTATAATTCTGTTCCCAAACTATTTAAAACTTAATTATTTTTCGCCCCCGAAGTGGCTATTGTTTTCGGTGGATCACTTTTGGCGTACCAGATAACTTTTCCATTTTTTATCGTTTGCTTCAATTTTGATTATATTTAGCTTAGATATATTCAGTTTATTTATTTATTTTTTGCTTTAATTTTAATTACATTTAGCTTAAATATATATAATTTAATAATGTATTGTTTCCTTTAATTTTAATTACATGTAGCTGATATAATATTCAATTTAATAATGTATCGTTTCGTTTCATTTTAATATCGGAAAAATTTACAATTGTCAATTTCTCGATATTTCATCGTTTACTTTAATTCTTATGTTTAATTGAGTGATCTAATAATAAATATAAAAAAAGCGCACCTCGGGTGGCTAAATCTATTCTTTGCAAAACTTTACATAGAACTGTATTCTCTTGATTTATAGAAATAAAAAAAATCATACACATATACTGATATAACACTTAGAAAAAAGCATCAAACAAAATTTAAATTTAATTCAAACCCAAGGCACTTATTTTAGTACAAGGCATATCAAGTGTACCTTTTGATCTCTCACATGAAGTTGAATATTGTTCTTAAAGTGGCCTTCATTGTCAAATCGGTTGATATCAGTCAAAATGAAAAACTGAAATTGTACTTCAATATTTGCAATAAAGCTAGCAAATAAGATAAGATATCACTTCAACGAATTCTTTTTTTTAACCTTTTAAAGTAATATCTCCTTTCGTAACTTTTATCAGCTTATTGCGTGTTCGATACTTTTGACAACGAATTTCAGACATTAAAATAGGAAATACAGATGATGAAAATAAGTTGCGCCTAACTTTAAATGCAACATTTTGTTTTTATTTTCTGTCCAAATTTTTCACCATGTAATTTTTTTTATAAAACTTACTTTTTTTTTCTCTTTTTTACATGCATTACACATTCATATTAAAAAAATATTTTTACGTATATGATTGTTCATCTCTTTAAGTTAAATAATTCGAAATAAAAACTAACGTTTTTAAAAACAACGTTTTTATATGGTTGCAAAGTTTATTAAAAAAATTATTAAAATATTAGTTAAAATTGGTCGCAAATATCTAAATATTGCATTGTTAGACAAATAAGAACGGTTCCCAAAATTTCAGAGCTCTAGCTTGATGGGAAGTTGGTTAAATTAACGATCGAAAATTTGATGACACACACACTCTCACACACACACCAAGTGAAATTCAGAAAAACGTTGTAAAAAAAGGGAAATAGGTTTTTATTTATTTTTTTTTAATATTCATGTCAATTCCATTGATATTGTAGTGGAGTACCTAACGAAATATTTAACACAGCTCAACTCCACTTTACAACTCAACTCTTCATCACAACTAACCTAAAACAAAAACAAACAAAAAAATGACTGTCCTACTTTTTGATCTCTTGTATTTCTTACCACGTATATGTTTCATCGTTCGATTTAAAAATGTTTTTCAAAAATTATTACTCATAAATAATTTTTCTCAATCTCACGAAAAAAATATTTCATTAAAAAGTTATTAAAGATGTCGACAATTGTTTTAAAATAAAACCAGTTTCTGTTCGAGTTTTTTGCATCTTATGTATAGATATGAACTAAAAATACAATCCTAATCTATAAAAAGATAAATATTTTTTTAATCTAGTGGAAATTATTCATATTTATCACATTTTAAGTTTCTCATTAAAGAACGTATGCTCTATGTTTTCTATTCGCATGAAAAAAAAACTATTACTTCTATGAAAATAAAAAAAATCTTAATTTTGTTACTTGTATAATATGTATATTAATAATACACTAATATATAGCTGTTTCTTTCTGGGTTATAGAGAATGTTGCATGCTTTTTTGTAAAAAAATAATAAAATAATTTTTCATAGTAACTGAAATTTTCGAATTTTAATCGGAATTTAGATTTAGAATACATGTTAAAAAATTAATATATATGAAACACTGTATATAAATATTTATATACAGTGCTTCAGTAGCCTATTGCATGAACTTCCAAAGCAATAATTTCTTCTTATAGCAACATAACAATATTTTCACAACAGCAACAAAACTACGCTTGAGCTGTGAAATGTGCTTTTTAATGATCAAAATATTTTTAAAGGCCAATGATATGATAAAAGTTTTTTTAATTTAAAAAAAAGGGGCTTCTTGATCCAAGTTGTAAAAATAAAAAAAAAATTAGAATCATTGAAGTCTATGATAAAAACATGAGACTTTGATATAAATGTAATATTCCAAATAAAACTTTGCATAATTCGAAGGACCATTTTTTTTTTACTGAAAACAAATGAATATCCTTAATATTAGTGAACAACCTACTTTCTTTAGAACATCTGGCAGTTATTCACACACACAAAATTACAAGTTAACCACTGATACACAGAATAAAGGTATATAATTTCATTATTTTACAGAGTTCATAAAGTTGAAAATTAATGTAGTTTATTTTTAAGAGAAGAGGACTTTTATTTATCCTTCCACACCTCTGTATATTTTCTTTTTACCACCGTATAAGCAGTCTCGTGGTGCATCTGATTTTTCCCCCCTTTAATATTGAATGAATAACATAATGAGATAAAAAAATTTAACCTTAATTACGTTATGATTCAGTTTGTTATAAGATAAAATCTCAATCACAGTAGATTTACCTGTAAAAGTATTTTCTCTATGAACCAATATAATTTATACCAAGATTCGAGATCAAATGTTGATTCAACAATTGAGAAACATTATTTTATTCTACTCTGGCAAGTTAGCTTAACTAGAGAGGTAGTTTAAAAGGATATTCAAACACATATTGTGCCACTTTTTCGTTATGATGATACTTATAACTGAGAAAATTAGATTACAAAATTATTTTTGAGTTTGTTTATGTGACAGAGTAAGAAAAAGATAAGTTTACAAAAAAAAAAGGACCGATGAACTTATTTCTGCTTAGAAAATCTTTTTATTGCAACTAATATGTATTGCTGACAAATAAAAGTGTTGTACAAGGAAGTGAAATCAAATATAATAGTTTTAATTATAGCACGTATACCATATAACGGGACGAAGATATGATTAGAATTGCAGGTTCCCGGAAGAAAGGTGTTTAATGTGCAAAAACAATATCCAAAGCTGCCACCTCTGACAGAAATAACAGTTCTAATTCGGCTGAACATCTAGTCAAATTGAATTAGGATGATAAATATCAGTAAATCATTCCATATGGCTTCAAATATATGCCAAAAGCTCATCAACCGAAATGATTCAGGAGTGGTCAAATGCCAGTCTCTATCCAATACATGACCAAGTGTACTCGATAGGAGACAGATCAAAAGAACATGCTGTCCATTGCAACAGCTTAATACCCTCTGAATCAGAAAAGATCAGGACAGCAAGGACAACATATAGTTGGGCATCATCTTACTGAAAAGAAAACGCCGAGTGGAATTTGAAGAAGAGTACTGCCATGGACCTTCACATGTTGGAAATTTACGAGTAACAGCGGTGTTGTTCAAAGTAACAGCTATGTAAACAAGAAGTGAACGGGATGGTACTTCATACCATCATGCCCTTCATCATCTGGACCCGTTGGGCTATGATGAATGCAAGCCTGTAACAAGCGTTCTTCTCACCGCTGGCACCCACGGATTCTTTCATTCTAATGCATTACGCAGGACAGTGACTCTTGTGAAAAGAGGACGTGACGCTTCTCATGTGTCATGATCGTTATTCAACTAACGTCATTCTGCTACAGCAATAAGGGAAGTTGTATTGATGGTTGGTCGTATTGACAGTCTGAGGTGCTGTAGATGTTGTCGCATTGTCTGGGCATAAACTTGTCGTCCAACATACGAAATTCGGTGTAAGTGACAAGCTATAATTCAATGTAAGTGTCACGTCGGTTCGATCCCGCAAAGTTGAGTGGAAAACGTGTCGGTTCATTGGCGCGTTAGTGCATTGGGTCAGCTCAGAACTTGTATGGCCTGTGGAATGAATGTATCCGTCAAATATTAGTTAGTTTACTGCATGAACAATAACTGAATTATAACATTTAATTAATAAAATACTAAATGCGTCTATATTATAAACAATAACACACTGAATTAGTTAATTAAACACTGAATACTTTTATATTATAAACAATAACACACTTAATTAATGAATTAAACACTAAGTACTCTTATATTATAAACAATAACACTGAACTATAACATTTAATTAATGAAACACTAAATGCGTTACATTATAAAGTTGAATGAAAATGCAAAGAACACGCACACACTACTGCAGTTATTTTAAATTATGAATTCACCAATTTATATACATAACGTTCACTTCCTTTCAATTAAGTATTTTTTTTACATAACATACACTAGATTACTTAACACTAGATTCCCTCGCGTTGATATGAAGATGAGTTTGGTTCACTACAGACCTTTCTGAATTCGTCGGTTTTATATTGGCATGATAGCCATGAAATCCGAGTAAAAATATCATGGAATTATAAGCGGTAATTCAGATAGCCACATTCCTGCCGAGGTCAAATTTCGACTTGTGCTGGTAGGAGTTCCTTCTTCTTACATGAAGAATTGCATGACCTTTACACAAACAAGTTTCGAAAGCGATTTCCGAATAAACTTGCTGTACAATCTCCTATGAATAAAGGTTGTAGATGGAATTACTCATACCTACATTGCTCTAATGTGCTAAAATACTAACTATTTGCATGTCCAAACAAAGCGCACTTTTCATGATAATTTGACATTTTCGTTGTTTGCCATTCTCACGCTGTAGCAGTTTTAATGAGTAGCAGTGAATATATTTTTTATTGTTTGCTTCGAAGCTCTTACATTTCTATCAATTACCCCACAGTGCATTTTATGCATTAAACATTTTTAGTTTCCCTGTGAAAATAAGAATGCAATTTTCAGTGCCTTTCAATTTTTTTTTTCGAAACAAACTACTTCTTAACTCTTATAATAGTATGCATATAAGTGAGCTTAGTCCTGGTCTTTTGGTTATCTTCTTCCCTGTTGAATTAGATATATATTACCAAAACTGCTATAAATAATTACGATAGAAACAAAGATTTCAAATAAAGCGGTGAATAAAAACCATTCTCTTATTAGAGCAATTAAATTCAAATGAGAATGCTAAAGAAATCACAAAAACGAGACCTTACATTGACTGACAGTATTTTATTTGTTGTTGTTTCAAAACTTAATAGAGCATTAATAATAATGTAAGAGGAAAAATTAATTTTCAGTGGGCTTCTCTTTGAAGTATTTAGCCAGTGTTTTGGAAGAAGCACTAGCATCAACATGAGTAAACTCATTCTCAGAAAGGTGGTGAAGGTAAATCGGTACGTAATAATAATGTTAATGAATTATGACAAGAAGATATTTTGTATTAATTACAGTATCATAAAGGAAAGAACTGTGTGAAATAATCTAAAATAAATTATTTCATGTATATTACCTATTTAACTAATTTTAACTTATTTAATTAGTGATAAACACACGCACTGCTTTTCCCTCTTCTAATCCTTTTTCAAAAATACGGTAAGAGTTGAATATTAAAACTTCATTTCTCTACTATCACCTTTATTAAAAAAAAATAATGAATTTTTTTTTAATTATTTAGTAATCAACATAGTGACAATTGAAATTTCAAAGGAAGCATTTATATAATATTTATAGCAAAAATGTGAAAATTTTGTACCTTATAAATGTATTACATCATCTGAAAAAAGAAAATAAAATTATTTTTATGAAATTTTATTGACATTTTGTTTTTCATTTATCACTTAGATTCTTCTTGAATTTAATTGATTTTAAGGCTCCCGTCTACCCGCCATTTTGATTTTGTGGACGTAATGTTAATCCTATGGAATTTTGACTTTAATTCTCACACCTTTGCTATTTGATCTATTTGAATGCAATAAAGTGCATTTGAAAGAGCAAAAAATAATGGATGCTTCTGTGGAATTACTTTTTTCCTAAGATTGTTAAAAACATTTGAAAATATTCTTTTAAGACCGGATAACTCAAAAACGAATAATTAAAATAAGAATAAATATATTTTTAAAAATCTCAGGAAAAAAAGTAATTCCACAGAAGCATTCATTATTTTTTGCGCTTTCAAATGCACTTTATTGCATTCAAATAGATCGAATATCAAAGATGTGAGAATTAAAGTCAAAATTCCATAGGATTAACATTACGTCCACAAAATCAAAATGGCGGGTAAACGGGAGCCTTAACTATGTATTTTAGCTTTTTTTTTTTATTTTGTCTGAGATGACTGCTGCGATTGTTTTAAAATTTAAATTTATTTTCTGACATGAAGGACAATACTTCTTGTTTTGCTTACTTGTGCCTATACAGGGTGTTTCGAAACTCATGGGCAAAAATTTATAATTGAAAAAAAAAAAAAAAAACATTCAAACAAGCAATTTTTCACCACACAGTGCCCAGACGGAGAGCAAGCGGTGAACTGCCAGACGGTGCTGTAAGGAAAAGCATGAAGCACGAGTTCTCTTACACATTGTCATTTCTACCGTGGATTTCAGGAGACATGGAGACGTACAGTATTCAGAAAAAAGCCATAGCCTAAGAAATTACTGAAACTTGCCAATGGTTTCATTACTCAGGTTTCCAGAATTTGAATTTGTTGCAGGATTATAAGAAAATTTCCGTGGCGTCCAATCTCGAAATCTGGTCTATCATTTCTTCTTTCCAACTTTTCAGTAATCCTCTTATGCTGAAATTCCAGGCTTTTTTCGCCTTGATCTCTAATTTTGACAGAAATTTAGCAAATTATGGAAAATCTTTACTTCTCAAAATTTTTAATATTAATTATGAAGAGAGACCAAATTTTAAATTAATAAAATAGGAATCTCTCGTAAGCTATGGCTATTGCCCATTTGACTTTTCGACTTTCTTCAACAGTTTTTTTTTTTTTGAATTAATTTGTTCTCTTTTTCTAGCAACTTGTATAGTACCTAATTTTCCATTCAATGAAAATTATATCAAAACTTAGGGCTCATCTTTCAATTCCCCAAGCAATTCTTCAAATTTTCACGCTTCAGCTCTAATTGACTTTTCTTTGACTAACTACCCAGATTGATAAATCTTCCACACACAGCCATTCTTCATCACAAATACAAGTATGGACTTGAAGGCCACAAATGGCCTAGGCATCCGTAGAAATCAACACCAAACTGGCTAATAGAATTTCAAAGTGGTCTTGAGCGATGTTAAATTTTATCAATTCAACGTTATTTAAAAATTGCAATGTATTCCACTGAAATCGTTTTGATAGAATTATAGCTAATAATTTTTAAAAATTCGAATTCTTAACGAAACTCTTCTAGAGATTTTATGTCGAAGGTCAGGGAAAATTACACTTCAAATCTGGTGAGTTAACTATTAAATTAAGACCGTCCGACTTAGAACGTTGAACGTTGAACAAGTGACAAAGATGACTCGTGAGCAGTAGCCTCCCTCTTCATATTTCTACACTAAAGGGAGGTTTTGGAGCCTCGACAGATTTGATGTATATAAGCCTAACTACACGGTGGTTTTTCAGTTGAATTACATGAAATACAAAGTGTACTCCAAATTACATAAAATATAGGACATTTCGAAATTTATTGACAAAAATTTAAGGGGCAATGAAAAGGCCAGACCTCCTGAAATTCATAGTATAAACGACGATAAGTAAGAAAAATCGCCCTTTATGCTTTCCATTTCATCGCCGTCTAGCAGTTTATCGCTAGCTCTCCATTTGTGATGAAAATTGCTTGTTTAGATGTTTCCTTTCACCCTTTAATTTTTGCCTGTGAGTGACGAAACACTCTAATAGTAATGAAACTACCGACAGACTTCAGGATTTTTTTAGGCTATGCCCTTTTCCCGATTACTGTACGTTGCCATGTCTCCTAAAATCCACGGTAGAATTGACAATCCGTAAGAGAATTCGTGCTCTATGCTTTTCCTTATAGCACTGTCTTGCAGTTCACCGCTTGTTCTCCGCCTATGCACTGTATGGTGAAAATTGCTTGTTAAGATATTTTCTATCACTCCTTAAACTTTTGCCCGTGAGTTTCGAAGTACTCTCAATAAAATATTTTGTTTTTTCTTCCTTTATAAATTAAAATAAATGTGAAAGAGTATCCGGAAAGTATCTGAACTTCGATTTACGAAAGAAGGGTAATGATTTTTAAATTGACTATATAAAAATATACTATCAGAAAGACTATTTGTATTGTTATAATAAAGGTAGGCAAATAAATTATTTGATTATTTTTAAAATAAAGAAATTTTAAAAACCAAATTTTAAAAGGTGGCAACATTTTACAAGAAATGTAGCTTACATATTTTCCTTTCATGAAAATAGTCCTTCAAAATTTTGAAGTTTTGTCAGTTTTTTTTTTTTTTTACTTTTTTTAAGAAATGCTTCAATAAAGAAAGAATTTACTATTCCTTCTTTCCTGTTCAGAGAAGAAAAGGATTCAAGATGACGCATCTATTAATCGAATTATTATGTGAAATGTTTCTTGACAAACTAAATTTCAAACAGATAATGCAAATAACTTTTTAAAAATACTTTCTACAAACTAGTTGAATCTTGAAAAAAATTTGTTCATTTGTGATGTATTAGTCCTTGTAACAAAAGTTCTGGATAATATTGTAGCGCTTTTTTGCATTATGAAATTTACTCAATTCTATTTGATCTCGTGTATATATAAGAGGGAGCCTACACTACTGAATGAAAATATTCTATTATTATACATTTGATATCAAAAGCTGTATCGCAAATGCAAAATTTATAGCTGGAAATTCATTGGATAACTTATTTGGAGCCCATGGAGCTTCACAGCTCTTAATATCCATATCTTATACTCTTTTGGAGCTGAACTTCGGCGTCACTTGTCCAGAATTGCGATTTTATTTTTTTTTAAAAAAAAGTGGTAATTAGAAAAGGATACTTAACTTTATAAATTAAAAAGTGAATTAAGAAATTTTAACTGAGATTAAATTTATTAGTCAGAAAATTTTAGATTTTTAGTGAGAAGAGAGAGAGTTCTAGCTGAGAATAGCAGTAGCTATGAGGTGTGTAGCTTAACTTCAGCGACCAGCCAATGGGGTACCTGGCCTTTGTATCAGTGTCTCAATTGGAATCGGTGCTTAACATTTTTTTGTAAAATACGTGAGGACGTGATATCGTGATTTAATTGGATACTAGGTTAAGGCTCCCGTCTAACGGCTACTTTGATTTCATGAAAGCAATGTCAATCCAATGGAATTTCTACTATCATACTGAAATACTTGTAATTTTATCTATTTAAGTGCAAAAAAGTACATCTGAAAAAAGTAAAACATAGTGAAAGTTTCTACGTAATTACATTTTCCCTCTGATTTCTTAAAATGTTTTTGTGCTTATTTTAATGATTCGTTTGTGGGTTTTTCAGTCTTAAAAAAAAAAAATTCTCAAGCGAGGGAGGGGTGATAATAATACTACAGAAACTTTCATGATTTTTTGCTCTTTTGGATGAACATTTTTGCATCCAAATACATAAAATGATAAATGTTTGATGGAAATTCCATGAGATTAACATAATGTTCACGAAATCAAAATGGCAGGTAGACGGGAGTCTTAGTGGAGACGTGTGGAGAAGGTTGTTGTTTGAGTCTATGGTAGTTTAAAGTCAGAATTTTTAAGAAAGAATAGAAATCAGAAATTTATAGGAATATTTTTGGGTCAGGTTTGAAACAGGAAATCGAAATGTAATGAAGGAAAAGAATGTCAGTAATATCTATTGTGATTGTGTCCGCTAACTGTAACTACTCCGTTAACTGGAAAAAATTTAAGCGGCATTTTATTATAAAATGCTGTCACTAGATGGCAGTAGTAAAACCACGCAAGCATGTTCTGTGTTCTAATTTGTTGAAAGTGAGCGTGAACCGGAGCTGTAGGGCTAGAAATATAAATAATTTTTTTTTCTACTCGATTCTTTCCTTCATTCTTATGATTTTAATCGGACACGTGTTTAAGTCTCTCCGGTTAACAGCACGCATATTTTTACTTCATAATAAAGTAATATCCTTGCGTAATCGTAGAAAATTATTTTCAGATTTTTATCGTACAATGTCCTACACTACAATTGAGAGAGGCAGTCAAAATACTTTAGGATATAGAATTTTTTACAGTAAGTAATATATAATCGTTATCTATATTGAGTACCATATATATACATGGATTCGTTATCACAATGATTGTTATTTTTTTTCAGTGATTTATGCTTCTTTTTTTCAGTGGAAAAGCCCAAAATAAAAGATTATACAAAGATGTGTACTTTTAATGCATTTTTTAACGTAAATTGTTCTGTGTTTTGTAGTAAATTGGAGCTGATTAATTTTCAATTTGTTGGTACTTTTAATAATTTATTGAAAGCTTTCTCATTAATTTTTTAAAAAGATTTTTGAAATTTGGTCCTCCCCCCTTTATTCATGAAAGAAATGTATTAACCTGAATTGAAGTTAAAAGTGATAGAATTTTACTGAAGTAAAATTTTATTATTTTTTTCCATGGATGTTTATATCCAGTTGGTTTAATTTAAGCTGTGTTTCAATTTATTTGGTATATTTTTCTATATTAATGTTCACCTCCAAAATTACTTTATGTATGTAGTATGTTTTAATTGTTAACATGTATAGGCTAATCTGAACACTAATGTGGATATTTAATTTTATTATAAATTAAAAAGTGTTTTTAAAAATAAAAATATCAATATTTTTTCCATTTTTATATATATGAATTTCATTATATCCTGTGTTTTTCATAGTATATTATTTTACTGTTTTTACATGCTTATAAATCTTCCAGCTTTTTTTAAGCATCTGCTTTTTTTCCTCCAAAACTTTTCTTTTAAACTGCAAACAGTTGGTGTAAAAAAATATTGATCTGTATTAATTTTAATTAATGGAAATCACATATGAATTTTTTACCACAAATGTAAAAAAACTTTGTAAATATGACTTTAGTTTCATTATCAAGTCTCTTTAATTCTACTTAACAGGATTTTTTCTTTATCACATGATTTCATCAAGCATTTACTTATTTTATAGTATAGAAGATGTAAATTGTTGTGAAAGAATGTCCTTCCTTCCTTGCACATGCTTCTCAGGGGCTTACCTTCTTTAGATAAGTGTGGGCATCATGACCGCAAGGTACTTCAGTGAGATTTTTCTTTCCCATGGGGGTTTACTATCTTTGATAAACATTAACACACATGTTGTGCTCCCAGGATTCCTCAGTAAACCTTTTCTATTTTCGACCCTTCTTGTCAACCAATCTTTTTTCCTCATTTTTTCAGGTGTCTAGATCTTATTTACATAGATGATATAGTCACTTCTGGCTGTTTTGCCATTAAACTCCATCATTTCATGCACAAAATTTTTTAAAAAAATTTCAATATTTAGTACATATAAATATTTTATATACATACATTTTTTTATCCATTTTTATTTCCTTTATCATTGTCTTTTATAATAAAGTTTGTATTATCTTATTCTATTAAAAGAAAATGTTTCTGTAACTATTTTTCTTGTTTATTTTTATAGCTGATGAGAATGGACCCATATCACCTTTCCATGATATTCCATTATTTGCAGATAAAGAAAATAAAATCTATAATATGATAGTAGAAGTCCCAAGATGGACGAATGCCAAAATGGAGGTACAAATGTTTACATTTATATATGACAGTAATAATCATAGTAATTTTAATAATTTAATTTAAACTACGTAGTAATATAAATGCTTCATTTTTAATTTCAGATTTTTAAGTTTCTGTATTTATATGTATTTCACATAATAAGAGAGGATGGCAGATTACTTTTCTCTCTGAATGTATAAATTCCTCCTTTGGACCTTTTTAAGCCATTTATTTTACTTGGATTACCTTCTGAAATCAAATATTAATAATTTATGTGGATACCACAAAATGTGATACTTTTGAATTTATATCTTTTTGACAAATGTACATGTACTACTACTACTCAAGACAGCCTTTAGTTATATATATATAATAATTTTTAAGTTTTATAAAGTAATTTTACTTGATATTTCTCTCAGATTTGAACTAGAGATATTTATTATGGATTGGGGAGATATGTTATATAATCTACATACTGCTTGCATATTTATTTTAAAATCTGAAATTTAATTAATTTTTTAAAAAAAATTATTGATTCTTTGTTTTCATTCGTAAATCTTTTTTTAAAATTTTGCCATTTTTTACCATCTGTACAATGTAGTTAACATATTTATACACACATGTAGTACCTCCCAATAAGGGGCACCTATGGGACCCTGACATTTTGTCCCTTATTGGAGGTATTGTGTATATTGAATATATATATTTGTAACTTTTGTTATGTCTTTGTAAATTGAGATGTTTATGGTATGAGGAGCATTAGATTAAGTTCAACAATAACAGTAAAATATATATTCTACAAAAGTCTGTTATTCATGTAAATTCATAATATATTTTTCTTTGTAATGACCAACTTGCAGGTGAAACACTGTTGTGCATACGTAGTCCAAATGTGAATTTTTAAAGTGGGAATATTAGTAATATAGATTTTATGTTTTCAGATTTTCCTATTTTAAGTGTTTTCCCACATTTTTATTAACCAAGTCGCAATTTTTTTAGAGTTCTACAAATCCTCATTGGAATTTATGTGATACCATGTCTCTAGATCTTTAAAAAATGCATTGTTATCTACTGAAAGATAATGATGTCTTCATTCTCCATGCATACTATGGCTTCCAACAATCCTAAATGATGATTGAATCTTGTTTGATGTGAGTTTTGATAAAATGTGAGTGTGTTTCCTTTGATTTTTCACCCACAGCATGGGAAAAATACTTGTCTGATATCCTGTCAATTCCTTCAAATACCTGTGTTCCATTATCTTTTACTAGTTTGCATTTTTGCCTTTCAAACATTCTCATATTTCCACTGAAGACCCACCATGTAGCTGGGGCTGATGCACGTCAAATCTGTCGAGGCTCTGAGGACTACTGTTGGCATAATGTGCAAGTTAGGTGGGGATGCCAGCTTGGGTGCCGTTCTCATCCCATGACTGAGGTTCCAAAATTATGAAGTCCATTGCCAACAGCCCTCATATTGCTTCTCGTGCATCATACCTTTTTTAAAATTAAATTTTTTCCATACTCTACTGTAAAATATACCCTCTTGGCACTCAAAGGCATAACAGCTATCACAGAGAACAAAAATTAAGTTGAAAAAAGGATTAAAAAGCAATATGTGTGTGTGTGCATGTTTGTATGTAGATTTAAAATATCTGCTATTTTTTTTTAAAAATTGCTTCCTTTTAACAAATAGTATCAAGAAAGAAAACAAATGATGTATATGTAGATGTTTCCTTATATTTCTTTTTAATCATATTATTTTGTAATGGGAAACATTATGTAAATAAATGAAACCTTAGGGAGCGTGACTTACATTGTCTGAAAGTTTTTTAAGAGCCATCAAACATAAATTTGGCCCTGTTTACAATACATTTTGTTATATGATAAGTTTGTTAATTAAACAAAACAAAAAATAAGTGTCACCTTAAAGTATATTTGAGGTTTCTTATTAATTTTATTTTATAGATAGCCACAAAAGAACCTCTGAATCCAATCAAGCAAGATACAAAAAAAGGTGTACTTCGATATGTTCATAATTGTTTTCCTCATCATGGGTACATTTGGAATTATGGAGCCTTGCCACAAGTAAGCTTTTTTTTTTAATTAAAAAAATTATATAGTAAGTAATGTTGAATGAACTTGTGAAATATATGAAATTAAAATTACCTTTAATGAAAATGATTATATATATAACAGAGTTTATTCCAAGGCTAAAGATAATGCCAAGTTTAAGAAGGAAAAAAAAATTAGTGAAATGGTGAAAATTTTGTTCTTAAAAAGGGAAACTTGTGAAATGAGGTATATATATAGAGAGAGATTCTAGAATGAATTCTTTCCTCAAAAGTTTTTGAAATTATGCAAAGAAAAATAACCATAAATGAATGTGTTCGGGGATAATAGCCTTTATTCTTTTATATTTCATAAAACCAATCGTCAATGAATGTATTCATAAAATTTGAAAACTAGTTCGGAAATATGGATGTATTATTTTGTTTAAGAAACAAAACAATGTTTGGTAAAAAAAAAAAAACAACTATTATCTGTAAATGTTGGTATTTGAAAGATGTGATTAGATTTTAAAATGCTCAAAAGTATTTTACAGAATTCAGATTAAGTTATTCAACCAATCAAACAAAAAAAATTATATATCAGAGATATTTTGGGCTAGCATTGAGAATACCTTTTCATTCTAATTAAAAAAAAAAATCAACTAGCAGTTATCTAGTCCAATTACTAGTTAACACACTGACTGCCAACATGAGATTTGGAAGTCAATATGTTAACAAGAATCATAGTTTGTATTTTTCCACCATTTTTTTTAATTAGATAAATAGGTAAAATTTCAATAAAAATTCTACTTCTGTAATATAGAATTGGAAAAAAGTATTTTTCAAACAGAATAGTGTTAGATTGCTCGGATTAGTGTGTTATGCTTATTGAAAAAGTATTTAATTTTCAGATGAATGTCTATAAACTATAAGTAGTGCTTATTTTAGCTCAATGGCATGAAAAAAATTATATCTATAATTTAAGCATAAATTTTTGCTCTCCTTATCAGTTATTTAACAAGTATAAGTAAATTGATCACATATTAATAAATAGCTGTGTTCATTCTGGGATATGATGGGAAGAAAATGTTTGTCTTTTCATGAAAAAAAAGTACTATTTTATTGTAAGGAAAACAATTTTGGGGGAAATAATTTAAGAATTTTTCATTTTAAATATTTTATATACTTTATAATAAATGACGCTTGTAATAAACAATGCGTGACATTGAACTGAAGGACAAACAGAACAATTTGCATTATATTGCATACTTAAAATGGATATAGTTATGAACAATTTAGTATTCTGCAATCAAAAAAAATTTGTTATGCAGAACTTTGCACACCTTAATATCTATGTAGTTTTCATCAATTTCAGTGTTGCATCTCCCCCTCCATGAAAGCCTGTAATCTCATTTTTTTTCTGAATCAAAATTAGTTCTATAAAAACTATATTATTTTTTATATTCACATATGACATTCTGAATAAATTTAATTGAAATTTTTTTTTATAGAAATTCTATATCTAACTTGGACTTTGTAAAGTTTACATGTGAAAATCAGTAGTTATAAATATGTAATCATTTTCATGTATTTTTGATTTATGCTTAATTTTTTATTAATTTAATTTAGACTTGGGAAGATCCAAATCATACTGATGAATCAACTGGCTGTAAAGGTGATAATGATCCAATTGATGTTTGTGAAATAGGCTTTAGAGTGAGAAATTATTTTTTTGTTAGTTTCAAGATTTTCAAGTTCAAACAAACTTTTTGTGAAGTATACATAATTATGTTTTATAATTAATAGGTTGCAAAGAGAGGAGATGTTGTACAAGTAAAAATCTTGGGAGTTATGGCTTTAATTGATGAAGGTAAATGTTTGTCAAAAATCACTGAGATTTTTTTGTTGAAAATTTATCGCTATTCTATGAACTTTGAAGTTATTTATATTTAAGGATTGGAACTTCTGTTCTTTTGGCTGAACTGTTCTTGTTCATTTTTGTTGTTATTTGATTCACACTTGTATTTAGATTCCTTGAACTAAAACCTCAAAGGTATTTGAATGAATTTAAAACTACACTATTATTATATATGATAACACATTTATTGGGAAATGAAATGTGTTGAATTTGGGTGGGTGGGTCATATTTTGTATTAAATTTATATTAAAGGGAAAACTTTCATTTATGGTCAATAAAGATGTGATGCTGTCAAATTCTCAATTGGAATGCATAGAGTTGTAATCTGATATCCAACTTAAGAGATATTTCATAAAGTCTCTTTATTGGACTTTTAAAAATTATACCTCCTTCCCCCTCCAAAAAAATTATTCTTCTCTTTACAATCTTTCCTTAGTCACCATTGTTTAGAATTACTGTTGAATTCTCTAATGTGTTAACTTCGTGCTTTTCCCCCCCTTAAGAGCTATTGTGATTGTTTTAGAGTTAGATTAACTTTGTGTGGCCCCAAACAATTAGTATTCTTCCAATGCGGCCCAGGGAAGCAAAAAGTTTGAACAGATGCTTCTCTTGCTCTGTGTGTCCTACTTTCATAAAGAGTAAGTTTCCTACTGGATTTTTAAAGATATATTTTAGGATTGGGAGTTCATTTGCACTTAATTGATTGTTTTAAGCTGGAAACAGTATTGCAAAATAATAACAGGATGCTAATAACTACTCTAAATAATTCAAAACAGCAAAGAACAGGTTTCCAGAAGATCTCTGACTCATATGTTCCTATTCTTTTAGATCAGACCTGGCCAACCCATGGGCTGTATATGGCCTTTTCAGGGTTACTGTGTGGCTTGCATAGCTGGTTATGTGAACAAAAAATTTATGCTTTTATTGTATATAAAAGTAACAAAGAATATTGTACCATGTGTTGTTTATATCATATCCCATTATTGTGGGAATACCTCTGTACATTGACTTGAAGTATTGTCACGATTTTTCTCATATATTTTCATTCAGAAACAATCACAAAGCTGGGCTCATTTTAAAAAGCACATTGGTGTCTTGCATGTGTGGACAATACACAATGTATACCTAGCCATCAAATCTACTGAAGAGTGAGGGTATGCATTACTAAATGGAGGAAGGGAATGCTACATACAGATATTGCGGAATAGCAGCAAGCCTAATATATTACACTCGGAAGCATATGGTTCTAGTTGGACTGATTGCTTGGTATCTTTTGATCACCAATAATTTAGCACCAGCATTGTGTTGTAACTACAGGACATATTTTTAAATTATATATTGGGCAAATACATTTAATTCAACAAAATACAATTTACATTAATTTATTGTAGAATATTCTTGATTCCTCAAATGGGTCTTGGGCAAAGTCTTTTATAGGTTGTACAGGCCTGTTTTAGATGAACTAGTTTGAAATAATAGGTTACTCTTTTGATATCCAACCCTATTTATATTTAATACCAAGTATTTTTATGAAAAGAAAATCAATTTTTCTTTTTGTGTATAAGAGAAAAAATAATTATTCTTCACTTTTTACCTTAATATTGAAATCCATTTAATTTTTTTTAGTTTGCAGAAAATTTCAACCTTTCTCAATTCTTAGTAATTTTGTAATTAAATAATATGTTATAAAATTCTATTATACTCAATAATAATATGTACTTTTTCTTCTCAATTAGATTTGATACCTTCTACTGTGATACATACTTTACATTTTTGAAGAAAAGCTAATGAATAATACTTTAACTGTTATTAATTCTAGTGATGTTTATCAAACTATTACAAAACTAAATCTTAAAGCTATGTATCATTCAGGTATTATTCATTCCTTTTTTTCTGTTTATTTTTAATTTATTCACTCTATCTTCATTTTATTCTTTTTTCTTCTAATTTGAAATCTTCAAAAAACTAATTATATATATTATGTTTAAAATGTCACAAATGATTTTACTCAATCATTAAGTTGATTTTTTTTCCGAAAAGTTTTGTAATTTTTAAAGGGAAATAAAATATTTTGTCATTTTCATTGTATAAAACATATTTGAACATTTTTATGAAACACTTATTGTTTTTGTTTTGCATTTTTCCAAAATTCAATATTAATTGTAATATTCTTATATTTTTAGGATAAATTACAATCTATATAAAGAAAATATATAGATTGTAATTTATTGTAATTGTTAAAATATTTATTTCAATATAGGAGAAACTGACTGGAAACTAATTGCTATTGATATAAATGATCCATTAGCTGAAGATCTGAATGGTAAATTGCCATATTTGTAACATTTTTATATTTTAAATTTTTCATCTAATTTATTTTTTAATGAAATAATTACTTATTTGTAGATATTGAAGATGTTGAAAAGCACTTGCCAGGATTTTTGAGGGTAAGTTTAATTACCATTCAAAATATATTATTTAAACAATATTTTATTGTAAAACTTCATTTTGAAGTTTTGTGTACTTGATGAGACATTGCTCTGAAATGATGAAACAAATTTCTAAATTATAATTTGAACTGAACTTTTGCACTATTCTTTATTTTACATTATAAATTTGTGCTTTATAATGTAAAAAGATTTCAGTAAATAAAATTATGTGTGAAACTCTCGTCCTTATTAAAAAATTGTGGACCATCGTGAAAAAATAACCTTGTGAAGAACACGTATCTTGCGTACAAAAAGCAATAAAATATACATATCATGTTATAAAGAAAAGAAAGAGCACAATTATATCTTGATGATTCATTGAGTAATCTAATAAAATAAAGTTTTAGCATTAAATGCGACTTAAGGTAACTTTTTTTTTTTGAGTTGTATAGGACTTGGAGTATCATGAGATAATTTATATTTTAAAAGTAAAGCGTTTATGCTTTTTCAATTATTAGCACTTTTCTTATGCCAAAGAAAGTTGTCAAGAACAAGCTAGCAGATAATCGAAGTGCTGTTTCTTCTTAGGAAGACTGTAATAAATATAATTTTATTCAAATAATATATTTTCTCTTAAAATTTTTTATTTTTATAGGCAACTCATGAATGGTTTAGAATATACAAAATACCAGCTGGTAATCCTGAAAATAAATTTGCATTTAATGGTGAACCTAAAAATAGGGTATGTATTGTGTATGGATATTAAAATATATTAATATTAAAAAAATGCTTAAATCTCAAGCAATGAATTCATTATATTAATTGTCAGTAAGAAAAGCTATATAAAATAGATTAAATAGCATATGCAGGCTTTTTTTTTTTGCATTTCGATTTTTACTCATTAAATTGTGTAGGTGGAAAACAGTGCTCTTTAGAAACAGAATAAATAATCATCTCTTATAGGAATTTGCCGAAAAAATTATTGAAGAAACTCATCAGTATTGGCAAAAACTCATTAAAAATGAAACAGATGCCAATGGCATTGATTGGTAATTTTATGTATTTTCTTCTACAAAATTTAAATTTTTAATGTATGTATATTATATAGGTCATGGTTTAATTTAATATTCGAACATTGAATTAAATCTTTTAATGATTTGTACCCTCTTCCCTTCAGTTCTACTGTTACCATTGAAGATAGCCCAAACAAAATCAATGTGATAAATGCTTTGACCATACTTCAACAAACAGAAGAACCTGGATCACCACAAGAAATAGATCCAACAGGTATTTTTTATCATTAAGTACTGCAATTGGATATCCAATTAACATTTATATGAACAAAAAAAAAGTTCATTTTAATATCCTTTGCATGTAATTATATCTAGGTATGGTTTATAAAATCAAAGTTGCTGAAATTTGATTGAATAAGTATAGTTATTAAAGAAGAAAAATTAGTACCATGTCACTGCTAGTTAATAATTAACAATTCTGCTGTTTCTTGTAGTATTTTGTTCGAAATATTTTCAATGACCCATGTTTTAAATTGATAATTTATCCTTTCTGGCCAGTACCATAATACTAAAAAAGACTCGATTACATTTTTTGTAGTTTATATACCATTCTAAATATTCATCATTAATTAGTTTTTGATATACAAGACTTAATATAAGACAAAAAAAATTTTATCCTTAGGAATTTTATTTTGTATAGCTCTTTCATAAAAGTACCGACTTGGCATCTGTTGCACAGTTTGAATCTTGTTGCTTAGTATTTGTAGAAATGCTATAAAAGAATAAGAGTGTTGCACAAAGACACATGCTCCCCTTCTCCCCATTTGTTAATGTTTTTATTATTTACCTCAGACTGCCATACTTTTTAATCTCCTAGAAAAACACATCTAGATTTAAATAAAACATTATGCAATCCTGTTTCTTAACAATTTCTGACAGAGTTTTGAACATTTTATTTGGACAAAAGTATTAGCCTCATAAACCTAATCCTTTGTGTTTTGAAATCTCCAACAGAAAGAAATATGATATTGTAATCTGGCATTTTGAACATTTCTACATATGGAATTTCAAGAACTCAGCTGGTTTGCTTCAAATCAGATGTACAATAAATAGAACTGCATAATTTTATATTTTAGGAACTGTGCAGAGTCTAAAAACTGTTAAAAACATTGAGATTTCTAAGTCACATTTGGAGTTATAAAAACCAAAATTGATATTTGGATGAAATTTTAATGTCGAATCACTTTAATGTAATTGATTATTGAAAAATAATTTGTATAATATATACACAAATGATATATTTATCTTTACTAAGCAGACAAGGAAGCTTAATTTATATTTAGATGTTAAGAAAAGATGTAGCTATAGATTATGAGAAAATGTTAAAAATTTGTAAATAGGAGTTTAAAATTCCATATTATACACAGTGTGGCTAAAATGTTTTAAGCCTGATGTTACAGAATTGTATAGGGCACCATCTGACATGTATGTGGCAAATTAAGACATGATGACAAGTTGTATCAAATTATTCTGAGTTTTTGTGAAAATACAATATTTTAAGTGTCATCTGTTTTTGTACAGTTGAAATGGGGTCATAATTGGAGCAGAGGTGTACAATTAAAGTATTATTTTAAAAGTGGCAAACTTGTTAGCAAAATTTATGAAATGTAATGATACAAGATGCTTATGGTGATTATTGCTTGTCAGAATCCAATGTGTTTTTAATGCTTTTGCATTACTGGAACATTGAAATCATCTGCTTTGCATTGCAAAGCAACTGCCGATTAACAGTGAAACTCCTAGTAGAATGTTTAAACATCAACAAACTATCATCCATATTGTAATTTTGATAATTTAGAAAAAAAGTTATGTGCATATTGTGTTGCACATTTACTGGCAATTGAACAGAAGAAAGAACACATAATTGCTTGTCAAGGTTTTCCTCATGATGTATAATTGCAGTCCAAATTTTTTAAATGATAATAATTATTGGTTATAAATTATTGTGTTTCACTTATGATCTGAAAACAAAAAGGCAAGAGTGTGAAATAGATAGGCTTTAACTTGCAAAAGGTGAAGCAACTTCTCTTCCACTAAAATATTTGATCAAAGACAATGTTGTTAACTTTTTCATTGCAGAGGAATTATTCACTTGGTATTTGTTCTTGAAGTTACGCAGAGTTGATGCACAATTCTACAGGGATGTAATGAATCGGTTGTTGAAATACATTGGGTGTGAGCATTTGAATCCATTTAAAAAGTGGTTTTGTTGTACACCAATACATTATGCCGTACTGTAATTATTCATCTGTTTCAGAAAAAAAAAAAAAAAGGTATATGTAAAATAATGTTCAAGAGTATGAGTAATGATATAGCACCACCCATTCTCTCTGAAATAGGCAACCATAGATTATTTTCGGTTTCCAAAGCAGGAATTGGAGCAAAAAGGACACACGATTTGACAATATCAAGACGGTTCAAGATAATGTTTATGTGGTAGCTATGAGCCATTTCAGCAAAGGTCTGGAGAAGCTTGTGGATTGTGCCAACTGAAATATAGCTTTACAAGGGTCATAGGAAGAATAATTGATAACAAAAAATTTATTTACTGTACTTTGTTTTATTTATAAGTTCAATCCTAAAACTCGTATTATAATAAGATTCCTTAGTTACAAAATTAAAATTTTAAATATACTTTTATATATATATATATTGGGATATTGAATAAATTCTTGCAGTTTCTATAACAGATGACATAACCAGAAATGTGTGTGTAGTTTAAGATGGTGATTTATCTATGTAGAAGTGCTCGAAGCTCAATGTATTTCAGTTTGCCAAAGTGTAAACAACTTTTTTCATAGTGTTAAACATGTCAAAAAAAAAAAAAAGAGAGAGAGTATTCATGAGAAATTTTAACTTGACTTCTTCATTCAAAGAAGAAAAATATCTGCAACCAAACAACATAGAATTCTTGTTGAGACTCGTGGCATCAATGCTCTGTCACAAACAGTAGCCTAGTGGTTAAGGCATCTATTTAGAATTCTCTTTGAATTCTTTTCCTTTAAAAGCTATGTATTGCTATCTCTCATTAGTTATTCTAAAATAACCTTTTTACTCATACTCTCAATGAGGAAACTCTTAATTTACCGACAATAAATGCGTTTTTATAATATGAAAGAACAAAGTTACAATAATTCTAAAACATATTTTGTCCCAACATAAAACAAAGGCAATGTTGCCATTTCTGAAAAAAAAAAAAACTGTTTAAAACATAGATAATAATATGAATAGATAATGAATTACAAAACCTATACAGTAAAAAAAAAAACGATTACATAATCAACTGCTTGAAGCTCGTGCAATATTACACAGAAGCTGTAGTTACAAAAATGCAAGTCAAAATATTGTTCAGGCGCGGTTCGAGCCTTGATGCCACTTTTGACCTGCTGTGTATCCAGGCTGATGCATGTTAATTCTGTCAAGGCCCAAAGTCCTAACATTGGCATGGTGTGGAAATTAGGAGGGAGGTACCAGCTTGGGTGTCGTCCTCATCACTTCAAAATTATTAAGTCTATCGCCGATAGCCCTTATGTTGCTTTTAGTGTGATAAAACTAAATCTGTCAGAAACATGCAGAAATTGGTTGGGAGGCTTTATAAATTATTATTTTGATGTTAAAAAACACTATGATGCACTGAAAAAATTTGAGGCATTACTTCATGAAGACTCATATCAGATGTTAGCTGAACTTTCAGAATCATTAGGAATGATTCAAAAGTAATATGGTTGGGTATTGTGCCATTGAAAGTCAAAAGATGTCGGAACAGCTGCTACAGCAGCAAAAAGTATAGATATGCTTTGTATTGTGAACTGGCGATGAAAATGGATACATTACAATAATCCTAACCTTAGAAAATTATGGGGCCAGGCACTGCATCAAACACTGTCAGCATAACCAAATGTCTTTGGTTCCAAGCTTCTGCTCTTCATTTGGTGGGATCTTCTGGGTAGCCAAACTGCTCAAATGGAACCATCAAGGGGAATTGCCATCAACTTTGATACATTTGAATTGAACACTGAAGGATAAACTGCTATGATATGAGCAGAATATCAGTGATTTTGCAACATGACAACACTCAAACACATTTTGCGAACCCAATGAAAACCTACTTGGAAACAATTTAGTGGGAATTCCTACCACAACTCGCTTTATTTACCAGACATTGCTCCTTATGATTATTACTTGTTCCAATTGATGGCATGTGGTCTGGCTGAATTGTACTTCTATTCTTATGAAGATGCTAAAAAATCAGGTCAACTCTTGGATAGTCTCAAAAGATGTGATGTTTTTCCTATGTGGAATTCGAATGCTGCAAGAAAGATGGGAAAGGGTTGTGGCTACCAAGTGACATGTTATTAACTTTTTTTTTTTTACAGCATTAATTTTCATGAAAGAACAGTGAGCACTTATTCAGTATCCTAAACCAAAATCTAGATTTTGTGTTTCAAAAAAACTTAATATTTTTATTATTTTTCAGTTGACAAGTGGCACTTTGTTCAACTGAAATAGAATAGAAAATCCAGAAATTGAATCAAGTTGTGTTGAGAAAATCAAGAAGAGAAAATATTGTATTGTAAATCAGATTCAATGACTGTGATATAGCAATGAGATACATCTGTTTTTTTATAATTGCATTATGAATTTGAAATTTCTAAATTTTCATTAATTTATAAATCATATAAACAAAATTTATTTTTGTTGTTCTAATGCCCTTGCATATTAGGAAAAGAAATATGCAATAAGCTTTTAATGCATAATGAGAATGCTCAGATTATAAATTTGGTAAATACTGCTTATCTCAGATGGTATCTCCTGAAATAAATACCTCAGATATTAGTTTTGTATAAAATTGCAATTATTTTTTAGTTAAAAAAATTGACTGAAACTTAATGTTTCAATATTTATATGTATTTAATATTTAAATGCATTTTTTATGTTCCATGCAAAATTAAGTATATTTAGCAGTCCTTAAAAAATAATTCTACACATGGAATAAATTTATAATCAAATCTCAATTTTTATTTTGTATTGTGTTGACATTTTAATCATTTTGTAAACATATAGTTAATTGGATTATCTTATTGATACATTCAATGGGCTAAATAATTTATTTATTTATAGAATATGACTTAGTTAGAAATGAATTGCCATGACATTTTAAGCTGTATATTATCTTTTGTTTTGTGAAAAAAGAAATGTTTTTTATGATTTCTTTTTGCATATGGAAAGCAATAAACCTTTAATTATGCAGTCTGTTTTTCATTTTTAGTTATTGACTCACTTTTAATGCAAATGAATTTTATATTACAATAAAACTATTTGAAGAGGGGGGAGTAAAAAAGATGATTATTTAATTAGGGAAGTTGAGTATTTTTTAATGGCTAAAAGGTCATATTTCATTTTGACTTTTTGCTACTTAATGTTCAGCAATATAGTATTGGAAGGAAAACATGAAATGTATAGAGAATGCAATATGAAGATGAATATATAATTTTGGCTCAAGAAAAGATGTATGGTTATCAAACTTTTTATATTTAAACTGGCTTGGAACTTTACTTAACTGCACATTATTTCTTGCAATTGCCAGCAGAAGAAAATCATGTTTTGTCATCAAAAGAAATAAACCAATACATCTGAAAGTTACTACAGAGTCATAGTAACTTTGTGGCTGATACTACATGGCTAGTGGAGTAGAGTTTTAATACTTTTAAATATTGATGTGGTGTATAATGTGAGCAGCTGCTCATCAAATCAAACTAGCTTCAAAGTTCTCACATATTGAATTGAAATTTGGAAATATATTTCCTTGTTTATTACTTGGTTATCTAACCAAGTTTTTCTTGAGTATTGTTCAATCACCTGTCTCATTTAATATTAAATTCTCCTTTTCTGGACTATAAATAAATCAAAACTCAATCATTCATAAATAACATGCTTTATTGCATTTATCATGGGCAAGAAAAATTGGAATTCATAAAAAAGGGATACTTTGGATTATTTATTAACATCATGCTTAGAAGCAACACGAGGGTTATTGGTAATGAACCTTTGCCAAGTGATCAAAATGGTATCTAAGCTTTGGCACTCCTAACTTGTATACCATTTCACCAAGATGTTTAGCCTTGTCACATTTACATGCTTGGGCCTATTGTGTAACAGGTCTTTAGTGACATCAGATGCAATGTTAATCATGACCACTTTGCTACTTCAGCCACCTTGGATATATCTGATAAATCACAAGGTTTGCTTTCTAAATAATTGCAAAGCAATAAAGACAATAAATATCATTGAATTTCTAAATGGGTGTATTCAGAACTGGATAAATAGTATTCAGTTAAGTAAAAGTAGGATAATGCAGTGATTTACCAACTTGACTAATCACTATTGCATACTACAGGCTAAATGTTTGGTCGTCTGTTGTAGAAACAAATGGACAAAAACAATTTAATAGTGGAGGAGTAAACAGCATTATATTAACTTAAACACTAGTTGTATGTGTTACATATGGAAATTCAGACTTAATGTAAAGTACTAATACAGCAGAAAAAACATGAGCATATTGTAATAGTTATTACTTAAGGGTCAATACTGATAATTTGTACTGCAATATATATAATTATTTACACAAAAGTGATTTTATTATTATTGGCAGCAAGGTTTCTTTCAATTAGGATTTACTGAAAATGTAGTAATCTTTCATCTCGGGTAATATAACATATACACAGATTTATATATGTGGAGAATTTTCAATTTGATTGATTATCTAAGTACAGGGCATAATTTAAAGAAATTGTATGTTTGTTCTTGTGCAAACACAACATTTTAAGTTTTCTAGACCTCAAAAATGACAAGTTGCTTCTGCACATTCCACCTTGTGTCCTGTGAGGGCTTATGCAACTGAATCTAAAGTTAAACCACAAGAAAATTCTACTTCCAGAATGATCACTAAAGCAAAATGGTATATTAGAAACCAGGAAGTCGAAATTCCATCTTAAAAAATATATACTCAAAATCTTATCAATTTTTTCAAATCTTCCCCATATGGAAAACTAACATGTTAAATCTTGAAAGACATGTACTTAATCTAAACAGCAAAGAAGAATTCTCAACTTATGTAAACCCTACTACCTAAAATCATCAATATTTTCTAAAATTCACTTTTTAAATAATATGCTAGCAGTATTTCTCCTTTCCCACTTACCCGTAGTTCACCATATGCGGAGCGGGGATTGGTCTCTCGAAATATGCACAATGGCAGCCAATTGGATCATCTCCACTACGTTTGTTCCCGAGTCCTCCCGAAAGGGTGGAACTTTTCAGATGGAGGGCTAGCTCGGGTATCATCCTCATCACTTGACTGAGATTCAAAATTATGAGGTCTGTCGCCAATAGCAACCATGTGGTTTTTCATTGCAACGTTAATAAACAAATCCTACCAAAAATATAACTCCTACTTTGTTCCTTCAATCAGCAACAGCCAATGGGAAAACTTATTGAAACCATCCACCAGTGAGACTCCATTTCTCATAAAAACTCTACAGAGTGTTTAAAATTCATGTTTCATCAACAACAAACTTGAGGACCACTGCCGCAGTCCAGGTGCTCATTAGTGTAAAAAATTCTAAGAGACATTATAAGATGGAATAAAAAAAACTGTTTCCCCTTTTTACAGTTACACAGCTTTCTTAACATGAATTCATGTTGGAGATGAAACAGTTTATGAGAAGGTCTCTGTGGCAGTAAGTTTTACTCCTTCAACAACACTGCTCGCATGTTAAATGAGGGAAAGATTACTTCCAATTACCCTCCCCCAAGTTCATCCCAATATGCTCTACGGCAGAGGTTTACAAAGTGGGGATACTCAGATAATTCTAAAGCCCCAACCCACTTAAAAAATATTCAAAACAAAATTTTACATATTATTGCGAAAGCTCTATGGTGCGTTAGGAACTCTGTCATCCAAAATGATCTGCAAATCGAACCAACAGAAAACTTTATCATCAAGCTTTCTAGAAATATTTTTCTCTCCATTGAAATTAATGCTAATTCCTTAATCAAAGCACAAGTTTTAGTTTAGTTTATATTAACGTCGCACTAGAAGCAACACGAGGGCTATTGGCGATGAACTTTGATCAAGTGACGAGGATGATGCCTGAGCTGGCACCCCCACTCCTAACTTCCACATTACACAAACGGGAGGACTTTGGGCTCAGACAGATTAACGTGCATCAGCTCCATCTACATGGTGGGTCTTTAGCTGCCAAGGATTAAATCCGCGACTATACGAAAATCGCCAGCCACGAATTCGAAACCATGACTACTAGTCTATTGTGGCCGCAATCAGAGCACAAACCATCTTGATTGAAATTAATAACAAAAAAAACTTTGCCTACAAGACAACAAAATGGAGCCAGCCACTAAAGCCCCCCATAATTCACATCCTTTTTCATAATAAACTGTTCCTCTCACATCAAATCCTACAAACGAAAAAAGATTGCACTTCCTCCCCCCGCCTGAGGGAAGATGCAGGACTGACTACAGCTTGCTGTATTCATTCCAGCTGAACACATCCCAAAACTCTTTTCTCCCTTACCTCGTCACCCCACCTTATAGGTGAAATTTCTAATTGTTAAAATTTAACTCTTTCATTCTGAGTTTGCTAGCGCTCGTTTACATCTAATTTTAGTAGTAGGTAATTCAAAGAGGTACGCCACAGTTCTTTGAAATTCTTTGTCCTCTCCATGCATAAAATTATAACCGAAAAACAAAATTTGAGATTTTTTTTTTGATTTGCGATTCTTTATTATAGAAACCTAGTAACTCTGCTTTCACTTCTAGTGGTGTATTCATCAATTCACAATGCTATTGTGTATACGCAACATCCAGTATATTTATAACCACCAGTTGGCTCATAAATTTTGATATTTAGGATAAAAAGTTCATTCAAGTTTTGATGAGTTTCGCATCTTAAATTTGAAGTAAATAAAGCTATCAAGTAATTCTTAAATTTATCATTTTTCTAAATATTTTATAATTTTTTAAAAATTAAGTCTGTTCCAGTATATGTGAGCTTCAATGTACTCTTGAGTGCAATGTACATGTGTCACTGATATTTTAATATGACAGTGAATTTAAATTTAAGTATCAATAGTAAACAGATAACAATAGAGTAAATTTTGTTTCTAAACAAAACATATCCATGAATGATTGGAAGAACACATATCAATAAGAAAAGAATAAAAACAATTGAAAAAATAGATGCTTATATATATTGTTCAATAAGTAAAATGTACATTTTTGCAACTAATGCATAATAAAAGTGATATTTATATAATGACATGTATTATTAATTTAATTAATAGTCTAAGACTTTTCAATTTATTTTCAATTTTCTAAAAAAAATTCAAGATTTAATTATCACTGTTTGATGCATCATGCATAATATTTAAATAGTTATCAACAGTTATATAGTGATGGCAGGATTTGGTCTTGAAATAGAAAGCAGAAAAATTCAAAGGAAAAAAAAGGGATGAATAGATCAACACAAAAAGTATTCCAACAACAGCTACATAAATATGTTCTAATTAAATTGTTTATAAAAAAAAAAAAAATTAGAATTTAAATATATTTATAAAAAATGAATGTATGAAATATGATTCCAATACTTTAAAAATATTTCAGAAGTATTAACAAAAAATACAAACATACACAAATTTTCATGTAAAAGTAACTTTAAAAGAATAATAACAGAAAATATGTTATTTTCAAAATGTTACTGATCTCTAAATGACAACCTACGCAACATTTTTAGTTTTGCTTTTTTTTGCAAACGCTGTTGTTTCTTAAATGCTCTTTTCCAATTAATTATTTCCCTTGGAGGAATTAAATGAGAAATATTTGTAGCAGAATCTTCTTTGTTTACACTTGAACTAGTTGTTGCTTTAGGAGTTCTAGGGAAATAAACTTCATTTTTAACTTTGTTCTTGACTTTCAAATTTGGTAAAATTACAGATCCATTTTTTTTTTCTGAAAGAAGGAAAAAAAAAAAAGCTTCATATTAATTGTACTAAATAACGACACATTATTAAAATAGCAAATTTTATTTGCTCAAAATACTTTAAAAACACTGCAAAAATAAAACTAAAAAATATATTTTTTTTCTTTTTCTCTGTAAGTCTTATCACACAGTTTTCATCCAGTCTATGTAATACATAAAAAGTAGGGCAAGAAGGGAAGAAAGTACTTTTCCTCTACCAAGAGGCAGAAAGATAAAACTATTCCTAACTAATGGTTCAAAGCAAGGAATGGTTTTACAGCCTAGTTTAAATTTTAACCAAGTCAGAATGATCTCATCTTACAGTTGCTAGATGAGAATTTTGTCCAACTTTCTTAAAGGTATGCTTTAAAATCACATAACTTACAAGAATAAGGAAACTCTGGTATGTCACTTAGACAATGAAGCTTGTAAAAAAAAAATTTCTAGAACATTTCATACCTCGTGCCATGTGAAGTGGAATATTATTCTCTTTGAAGTCATATCCAATTCTTCTCATTTAATGGCTAATTACGAAATTGGCCATGTCAAGAATAATTAATCCTTTTCAATACCTTTGATTGATCATACTTCTAAAAAGTGTGCTGTAAGGTTTCTTAAAAATCCTAACAAGAAACTGCAAAATGTAATCAATCACATATAGTTTTAATTCATGCATCCTATAAATTCGTTTTTAAATTCACACTTAACTTTAACTCCAACCTCTCAACATTGTTTGTTCAATAAAGCAGATTGATATGTCCCATGGGAAAAATAATTTTATGACTATGTATCCATTACAGTAATATCTATTTACAATAATGCATTTATGAATATCAATTTTAGATAGATCACATAATTTTAAAAATAATTGCAGAAGTTGCAGTTGTACTGAAATGATACTAATGCTAACTTTGAATTAGATTTTATAATAGTTCAGATATGCAGCATTTCCTACAATGATAATTTGACTCACACCAATGAAATATTTTCATTTCTTAAAACATAGATAGTTCATCTATTTTAAACACTACTATTTCAACTTTTTTTTTTGGAAATATATGCTTTATAACCAATACAAACTACATTTCTCTACTGAAAACAAGGATATGATTTTGCATAAAGCCAAGCTTTCCATTGTTAGATAAAACACTAACATCAGCAGAGAAACTTTCATAAGGAATTTGCTTATTAGCTACACCCTTTGATTCTTTTTAATTTCATTTTTTGATGCAATCAATGTTTTCAAAATGAGTCAATCTCTCCTCATAATTTTACTGAAATATTGAATCTTCCTTTACACAATAATCTATTTTCTAAGAACATTGATTTAAAAAAAAAAAAAAAACAAGTCCAATTATGATCTAAAAAAGGACTCGCACTTTGATAATTTAATTTTTCAGTGCAAAGCACACATGAAATTTACATTTGGAGTGTTGCACACAAATACCAGTATTTAACACAATACAATTTTTACACAATATACACAATTTTTAAAATTTGGACTTTTTTTTCAGAATAGAAATTTTGTGCATATAAATATTGTGTGTTAAATTTAAGAATTAGTCTACAGGGAAGTGAATAGAGAAAGAAGTAAATTTAGGAAACAAGAAAAAAAGATGTGCTGATAAGTAGCATTTACAAATTTTACTCCCAGAATATACCATCCCCCAGGTCAAAGTTGACAATTTTGTATCAAATAAGGTAGGCAGAATTATAAGGGCTGAGAGGTCTGCAAGGATAAATACTTCAATAAATGAATGTAAATAAATTTGTTTGTGATTTAGATAATAAACAAAAATAAAGTTTAAAGCTTGTATAATAATCAGTAAGAAAGCCAGATTAACTTTCAGAATGCATCTAGAAAATTGCAGATTTTTATGACAAATATGTTTCGTACATATCTTAAGCTCTAAATTAGTTTTGGAATGAGTGATGACTAAATTCAAGACACTACTGCACTTAAAGGACACTTTTCATGAGTTAAAAGAATATACAGTAATTTTATCTTTTTTAAAAAGTTAAAATAACATTTCTTAGATTCAATAATTTCGTAAAGAGATAGCATGGTTTGATGATTATTCTCTGGAAAGTGGCCATAATAGCCTAATGGTCATAGTCACAAACTCGTGAATGATTTTCTTTCTGTTGAGTTAGAGATTAAAAATCCTGATGCCACAAAAGAACCACCGTATAGCAGGGCTGATGCATGTTAACTGAGTTGAGGCTCTAAGTCCACCTGTAGGTGTGGTGTGTAAGTTGGGAGAGGAAGGCACCAGCACAGATGTTGTTCTCATCACTATACCAAGATTTGAAGTCAATAGTCTTCTTGTTGCTTCTTAGTGCAACATTAATAAACAATGAATCAATATATCTCTGTAAAGTGATTCAATAAAAAAGTGATAACAATTTGAAAAAAGGTTAAAGAAAATTTCACTCACTTTTTTTCCTTTGTTGTGAAGGAGTAACTTGAGCAGATCTGGTCTGTTGCTTACTCTTAATTACTTTCAAATTAATGTTTCTATCATGAGCATTTTCTTTACTAAAACCTTTTTTCCCTTCATTTCTGTAAATAGCTCTTGGGTTGTTGTAACTTATAACAGATGTCCAAGTAGGAAAGGTGGAATTATCCATACGGGTCATAGTGCATTCCTAGTAAAATTATTGGGAAAAGTAATCTGTATATATTAAATATAATAACAATAAATTAAAATTAAATATCAAACAAGATGTGAATTTCTCAAAGTATATATTAATTTAGGTGAATGGCGATGAATAAAGGGAGGAACATTTATTTGGAGGGAAGAAAAAACATTCTAAGAGCTTTTTTTAAATTCACGTATCTTTAATTTTATGTAAAAAAATAAATTTATATAGTTGTTTTTACACAGCATAAATCTTTTAAAAATTGATATAAATGAAATATATTTACTGGAAGTGGCGAAGATACTGTTTTTAATTTTTTTTGTTTTGTTTTTGTTTCCAATATATTGGATAAGCAATATTTTTATTTAAAAATTTTTAAAAAATATATCAAAACATTTTATGTCATTCAGTTACTATTGGAAATTACGTGCTTCCATATTCTATCCTTACATATTATAAATGATTAAAAAAAAAAAAAAACAGTCACAAATACAATTTTCCTACCCACAAGAAATGGATTTACTGATAGATGACTTTATCAAAAATTTTAAATACAATTTTTTCATGGTTGAATTTTTTTCCCAAGTTAATTTTAAAAAATATTACATAAAGTGTGGGTTTAAAAAAATCACGTAATAAATAAACTAACAAAAGATTAATAAATTAAACAATAACTTGTCTTGAAATAAAAAAAATTTGCCTTAAATGCAAAAACTTTAATTATTTGAAAAGTCAAACAGTGGAAATTTTTTTTTAGAGTCGATGGAAAAAGATTAATAGCAGACATATTAATCAATTAACTTTCACATACATGATATTGAGTGAAAAGTATACAAATAGTAGAAAGATTATAACATTTAATTTTGAAAATTCACCATACCAAAACCCCTTTAACAACAGATGAAAAAAAATTGGTGACCCAAACATCCGAGTTTCTCCTTATTTATGTATCTGTTCTATCAAATTGCTTCAAACCATTATGAATTCAAAATTTTGATTTCACATAGAATTTACAAATAAACATGATTGAAAAATAAAATCAAAACACAGCTAAAAAAATTCAGTGTGAATAAGATAACAAGGGGAGGGAGGAATATACATAACAAAAGAATTAAGATGCAAAAAAGAAAATTATATTCAATGATGGAAACAACTATCCAAATATTATGAAAATTGAGAAGTAAAATTACAACAATGATTTATGTAAGTGACAAGAATAATGTACAGAAGATAATTTGTTAGGGAAAGCTGCATAATTTATAAGTAATCCTAGTACCTTGTTAAAGCATTTTTCAGTCTGCCTGCAATTTAGAGAAATTAATATATGGATGCATTAACATTTTGTACGGTGCTACTCGTATTATGCACTCTTGCAGAAACTAATGCCCCAATTAATTTTTTAAAGATGCTCATTTAAAGATACTTTTACTAGGAACAAGCATTTTTGAAAAATTCTTCTGTGCATGAAAAAACATGATTCTGCAAGAAAGCGGCCGCATAATTGACAACAGGAAGTTGAACTATTTTTCAAGACTGATGAAGATGACCGATACTAACACGAAATGCAACATTTATAAGAGCTAGAAATTAAATAAGCGCATTGCACTTAAAGTAAAATAGGATTGAATTGCCCATATATATACCATACATGAATACAACAATAAGTCTGAAACAGAATCCACAAAAATTGTGACTATAGATAGTAAGGTAAATAAGTAAAGGATAAATGGATCATACAGTCTAACAGTTCCCAAGTTTCTATTCATGACAAATAAAGTAATGGTACTGCATAATCAAAATGCAAAATATATACTTAAATATTAATATCTTTTAAAACACTTAAAAAAAGTGCTACTAAAAATAATATTCTATTATCGAAAGAGCATAGTTTCTGGATGATCAAAATTCTGGAAGGAATGTGGTAGCCTGGTTGATAATGAATTCATAATTTATAAAATTCGTAATTCCAAAGACTTGCGTCACAGGACTGATACAGTTACAAATATGAAAGTCATAACAATGACATGACAAGGATATGAGATGCCAGCTTATACCTTATAAGACCTAATGTAAATAGCTATTTGTATTACTATTAGTATGGACATTAATAAAGCAGATCTAAGAATCAGTTACTGGATGCAATAAATTATTTTCTATAAAAACGGTATGTCTACATCAGCTATATTTAGCAAGAATCTTACCATTGTGTATGAGCTTTCCTTCACATATACTTAGCTCATACCTTTTTTTACATTTAGGCTAGGGTCTAGATGAAAAGTAATTCTTCTTTAAGCCAACTCTGCATTTCCTAATTAAGCAACACAATCTCTTTTAAAGTATATTTGTGTGTTGATCAAAATGTCTTCAAAAATAAATAATGCAAAATATGTCGAGAATTACAATAAATATATACTAAATAAAAAGTATACCACAAGAAAAGAATGAAGGATTATTCTCAGAGTCAATTACATACCATAATTGCAATAACTTACAGATTCCTTTGAAATAGAATTGGATAGAGAATTAACCATCAATGAAACATTTACATTACATTCCTCCCCCTCCCAATTCCTTTTGTCAAGAATGTAGAATTCCAATTAGATGTCCCCAAACTAACAGAATATTTACAGATTTCACATAATCAAAATATGGAGAAAAGAAAAAAACTTACTGCACCATAATGGCCTAATAAACCACAGTTATAACAATAAGATGCATTTGAAATGTACTGTTCTCCTTCCACGATTTTTCCAAAAGATGTCTAAAAAACAATTTTTTAACATTACTATTAAAACTTTTTACAATGTGATGCAACATAAAATAATACATGCTATTTCAAACAAAATAAATTGTCATTGAATACTCACAATGAATACATTTTAGATGTTGAAATAAAATTAAAAAGAAAAATATTTTATAAGATTTATTCAGTCATTTTCCCACAAAATATAAATGACGGATTTATTTTAAAAATCCTTTATAAAGTTATAAATATATATATACATTTGTAGTTTTAATATTTTAAAGATTTATCAGATCTATATCTATTGAACAGAAAAAAATGTATGTGAAATTTTTTTCACTATTTTTTTGAAAAACTATCAAAAAAAAGTACATAATTTTCCTATGAAAAGGAAATTGAAATTATTTTAAATATATTGAACTAAAAGTGCAGTAGCTATGCATACAAAGGGGAAACTAAATAACTTGCGCGAGTTTATTCAACAATATAACTGCAATAGAGGCATCCCTGTGGCATTTTAAAAACCTTTTTATGTATTTAACTAGGTGTGTGTGTGTGTCATCAAATTTTTGATTGTTAATTTAACCAACTTCCCATCAAACTAGAGCTCTGAAACTTTGGGAATCGTTTTTACTCGCCTAACGATGCAATATTTAGACATTTGCGACAAGTTTTAACTATTATTTTCTTTAATAATTTAGTTTAGCCCAACCACTTGGCGCGATTTCAAAAATTGGCACCAAAATTGTTGATTTTTTTTGGATGAATGTTAAGTCCGTAAAACGGACCAGGGTAGCCACATTTGGCAAAATAATTCTTGTTGTTAATGGTGGTTGGGTGAAACTGCATTCCAACTATTTAATTTACCGGATGAATTAATTAATTTTAGTTAGTTTTAATGTTTTTATGTATTTCACTTGGTGTGTGTGTCTGTTTATCAGTGTGTCATCAAATCTTCTATCATTAATTTAACCAACTTCAAATCAAGCTAGAGCTCTGAAATTTTGGGAACCTTTCTTACTTGCCTAACAATGCAATATTTAGACATTTACGACAAGTTTTAACTAATATTTCAATAATTTTTTTAAAAATAAACTTTGCCACCATATAAAAACGTTGTTTTTTGTCTCGTAATTGCTTCACACAATCAAAAAAAAGTTACACAAAATATGGCTTTTTCTACAGGAAATGAGAAAACAGCTGACTAAACCTAACAAAAATATGAGAATAAAAAAAAAAAAATTATGGTAACAGTTAAGAAGAAATTGGCAAATGCAACAAGTAAAAAAAACCCAGAAAATATCGGAATTCAAGATGAATAAGATTTTGAATACTATAATAAAGATTTTTTTTTTACAAAACCTCAAAGCAATTTAATTTTAATAAATAGATGAGATTCTGCAAAAAAAAAAAAAAATAATAATAATAATAATTTACATAGTTATACTTTCTTCATCTATTATAGAATAGGACCAAATCTTAAGAAATTTTATGAAAAATTATCTACATTTAATTACATTTTCAATTCACAATAAATTAGAAAGCACTATTCTCTTCTCATTTAGATAAATTAATCTTGAAAGCCCTTTTATCACAGCAGACTATGCCCCATACTTTATTTTAAATGCCTGAAATGTCAAATGGATTTCTAATTTCATATGTTAAGGTGAAAATTTTTATAGTATTGAAATTCACAAAATTTAAATATAATATACATATGATAAAAGCTATACATGTTATGAATATGAGCATAAGTTAAAATAATTAGAGCCTTTATTATTTGAAAAAGCATTGTAAGTTAAGATTTATTTTTTAAATATTTAATAAAAACACATTTAGTTTTAAACAATGAGTAAGCATTAAATGTGTTTTGAATTACATATACAGAAAACTGCAAAAATATGACACTAAGTTGAGAATACACAGTACCTCATAAATACTGATAACATCAAAATTTTATTATATATAATAGTAACTTTTCACTTCTTGTATAAATAAATAAAATTAGACTGTACACTTTACAGACCACATAATGACAACAAAAAAAAGCATAATTGTTCATATTAGTTCAACAATAAAATTTAAGACAGTTCATATTTTCAGAAAAATTAAAATTACTGAAAATCAAGTCGAATGTACGTTTTCTAAATAAGTTCAAAAACTGGATTTCTATCAAAGAAATTAAACCTTGCACTATCTTGCCCCAAGAGAGATTTTCAATTCATTTAGTCTTGGACTATTTTTAGCCTTAGCATTTCTTCAAATTCTCTAAATAAATACCCACCAAATAGGAGCAAGCTACTAACTGAAATGTGTATTAACTGCAAGTTGCTACATAGGTAAATTGACGAAAACACCTCATCAGGGAAATAGAGTTGAATGACTGGCACATTGAATTTGCATCAAGTGATCCTTTGGAAGCTTTTAGAAGTTTTGATAGGAGTAAAAATGGCAAGTTTTTTTTTTTTTTTTATTGATTTAGACTAGTTCTAGTCTCTGAGTGAACATAACACATGCACAGCAGTGCAATCATGTGCTTGTGACTTTACATAATCTACAAGCATTTATCAGATGAGTATAACATTCAGTACCCAGATCAATGTAATTATAAAGAATTGTTTACAGCGAAATGCATGCATTCAGTAGCTTTCAAATATGAAGAATTTTATATATTCCTTTAAGTTGCTAAACATAATGGTCCAATCCACAACACTATAGAAATATTCTAGAGGGTAAGTGGGGAGAGTAGATAAGCCACAGATGTCATTACCTGAGCAGCTACAACATACTATCAGAGATGGGCCAATCAATTTGTTGCAAGTATGAGTAGTAAAGAGACCTGAGGGCTCAGCGAGCTTATATTTATAGACTATTACATAACAGAAAATGCCTCATTTAGGAATATTAAGGAAAAGTGAGGCCAACTCCTTAATTCATGAATTTTTTAGAAAGTACCCCCATATGGGTACTTTGGATGGTAACAAAAATTGCATTTTATTTTGTGATGAAACAAAGTACTATTTTTTATAGGGCTTGACTGTTAATATGCTGAGCACAAATTTCAGATATGGACGTCGTTATTTAAACTTTTTAGTTTTAGTTTATATTAACGTCGCACTAGAAGCAACACGAGGGCTATTGGCGACGGATCGGTATTTAAACTATTTGGTCTCTGTGTAATTTCAAAACAGTGAGGGGAAGATCTTTTTTTTTTCTTTTAATGCAAAAGGAGTAGGAGAAAAACATAAGTTTTGATAATCTCCAGTAGTCAATTATTGCACTCAGGCAAGAAAACAAACTAGCAGCTTTAAGAAGAAATTCCAATACAAAAAACAAATAATTTAACAAAGAAATATCAAAAATTACATCATACAAACATGCCTATTTCATATATAATATAGCATAATAATACAAATATCTTTTTCAGTCAAAATGTTAAAAAAATATTTTTGAATACTCAAGTTTAAACTTTTAAGACAACAAAATTTAAATTTCTAACGATTTTAAAACATCTCCAGTCAATTTTTTATTTTAATGCATGATTTTTTCCCTCCAAATTGTCATGGGGGAAAATATTTTATCAGAATTTTTTAAGAATCTGACATCCTTCAAGAAATTACACATTATATACATATATATAAATGTATGTGAAATAATTCGTGATAAAAACCAACGTTTTTATATGGTGGCAAAGTTTATTAAAGAAAATTATTGAAATATAAGTTAAAACTGTTAGTTATTTTTAACTTTAAAATTTACTTAAAAAGAGATATTTGTGAGTGTATAAAAAAATTCATAATACTCATAAAATCAAAACATGCATTTGAAAGTTTGTAAGTCATTCTATGAAAAAAAATGGGAACTAGAATTTATAAAAAATTATTGTGATAAGACACGGCGCCAAATATTGGTCTTTCTTTCTTGTGAATGATTACTGACTGAAAGTCAGCAACCCTTACTATCTCCCCTTTGTGAGTTTTATGATACCTCATGTGGCGTATGGGGAGTTCCCGGTGTTTCCAGAGGGGGAAAGAAATTTTTTACTCAATCCTAACAGCACCGAGGGTAAAGAATATTTTGACATTAAAATTATTGAAATATTAGTTAAAACTTGTCGCAAATGTCTAAATATTGCATTGTTAGGCGAGTACGAATGAATCCCAAAATTTCAAAGCACTAGCTAGCACACACACCAAGTGAAATTCAGAAAAACACTGTAAAAACATCAAAATTATAATTCACAAAATATCACATTTAAACAAATTTAACATATTAATAATAAATTCATATATTTATGTCTAAAAATTACATCATTAAAGAAATCAATTTAAAAAACTAAAGTAAAATTAACTTAACTCATATAAAAAGTATAATTAATTAAACATACTAAAATTAAAACTTAAAAGAAAAACAGAAATCTATTAAGTAACTGCAAAACTATAAGAGAAAGCCCAATGAAAGAAAAAAATTTGTATAATGTTCGATAATTTGGAATGGAATGTTTATAGTGTCATTACTGACCAACTACCATATTTCAGTGAATTACATTATAATATAATATTGTAACAAACCAAAAATCAAAAAAATTTAGAAAATGAACCTTAGAAAAGGGAAGAAAGTAACACCAACATTAGCACCAACATTAATCAAATTCAAATAAACAGCAGAAATATACATAAATAAATATCTAAAAAGTTATAAAACCAAAAAATCTAAAAAATATATTATTTAAATAAAAAAAATCTAAAAACAATTTAATCAAACAAAAATAGTCATGCAAAAAACAAAAAGTAAAAATTACCAAACACACACCATATAAATTTTTTAGAGCCAACTACACCAACAGATAAAATTAACAATTATATAACCATATAAATCACTTAAATAAAATACAGATAAATAATAAAACAAGCATTACTACAGTCAAAATTTTAAGAATAAGTAAAACATCACAAAGTTCAAAGCAAAGCCTACCACTACTCTCCATGAAAGAATTCTCTGCCAAAGTTAACACTGATTGATTGATTTAAAAAATGCCATACTAATAAATTAGATTTAAATAAAAAAAATTTAGTATTAAGACTAATATCCAAAATTAAATAAAATATTTGAAAAAACAAAGTTAACAATAAGAAAAGATAACACATATTAGAATTAAAATTAGCTCAAAAACAAAATTAAAGGAGAATCATCAACTACAATCAAAAAACCTATTCAACCAAAAAACACTTGTTATTGAAAAAAAAAAACTATAAAATTTAAAAGAGAGAAAGATGTAATCATGTCAAAAAAAGAATGATATACAGAGAAATATAGAAACAATATACAATAGAAAAAATATCTAAAAAAGACAAACATGATTTTTAATCATTTTATTATTATAAATTTTCATTTTAAAAAATTAACAGGATATTCAGCTTTTGCAATTTGTAATATAGAAATTATTTATGTTATTCTGAAAATTAAGAAGTAAATTAACTAATCTGATATTTTTCATATTAAAGAATTATATAAAATACTTCAAAAAAAACATTTGTTTTTAAATTACTATCAAAAAATTTGGCAGGCAGGTTTTACTAGTGTCACACTAGAAGCAACACAAGGGCTATTGGCAATTGGACCTAGTAACTGTGAACCTCGGTCAAGTGACGAGGATAACATATGAGCTAGCACCCACCTCTCCTAACTACCACACCAATGGGAAGGCTTTGAGCCACAATTGATTAAAGCTGCATCAGCCTTAGCTACATGGCAGATCTTTCGTGGCATCAAAATTTGAACTCGACAAAAACTGCCATCCGCGAGTCCACTACCATGACCACTAGGGTCACTCTATCAAAAGAAGGCACTTTATTAATAAGGAAACAGTAGTTATCTCTTTTGTCATAAACATTACTAATAATCTCATTATTAACTATTTTTAACTTAACATCTAACAAATCTATTTCATAAGAATTTATACTGGTTTGAATCAGATTTAAATATGAAGGATAAAATGACAAGTCAGGTATAGAATCTATTTTGAAATTAACTCGAAACACAGTAAGATCATCAATATATCTAAATAATTTAAAATTATTATCTCCAAATTTATATTCAAAGAAATGTAGATAAAATATTAAATAAAAGACTATTACTAGCTGAACCATTTTTTTAATAAATTTAAAAGCGTTTTTAATCATATTTGTTAATGCCTGCATGTGCGATCACCGCGCCACCTATACCAAAAGAACCTGGTATAACCATTGTGAAGAGTGGTAAGCTCTCACTATGTTTGTGAGTAAAATGAGAGAAAAAAAAAAAACTTGAGTGAAAACACCATGAGCAGGCGTCTTGTGAATTATTAAAGTATTATGCAGTCCACTTAGAAGTGTTTTTATTATGAGAGTAAGAACTTAAATGAGTAATCTAAGGAAATTTAAAGTTGTGTTGTGAAGAACGTTCGTGTGATCCTCGGCAGCCGGAGAGAAAGTACTAGCAGCGAAACAAAAGTTTATAAGTGTTAGAATTATTAATGTTTAGTGAATATTAGTTCTTCAAATAGTGATATTCTTTCATGGATTAAAGTGCCACATCAGTGCAGAAGTGACCAGACTAAAGTAAAACATTGATTCTGCTTTTGAGGGAGAAAAATTTCTCTATTGTGTTTTCATATCTGAAATTTAATTTACCATGGCTATAATTGGAAAATTAAAATAAGACAAGTTAATCCTAGCTACTGAGGAATTAGGTTTAGTGATTTCCAATGGAGCAAAAGTCATTGACTTAAGAAATATTATTGAAAATTGTGATTTGTAAATTAATGACATTGAATTTACTCAAAATGTCTTTGATTATAATATTGAGGAAACGAAATCAATTAAGGAAAGAGAGAGAATGAGTAAATCCAAAAACTAAGCTAAGTTAGAATTTAGAGAAAATTAAACTGGCTCAATTACAACAACAATTTGTCTTATTAGTAAAAGAACTACAATTACAAAATCTTAAAAAAGAAACTCATCGAGTGAGTGTTAAGTTTATTGGCGCAAGAGCCAGATGTGGCTTTGCTGCGCCAAACAAGATTTAACTGTGGTCTAGATGTGAAAGAATAGAAAAAGATGCAAAATTGGTTGACAAGAAGGAGGGTCGAAAATAGAGAAGGATCGCTAGGATATTCGGAGAGAGCATCACCCGTGTTTACCCATAGGAAAGCAAAAGATCACTAGGGGGCCTAGGGGTCATGCCCGTACTTACCTAAAGAAGGCGAGTCCCTGAGGTCCCCTGATAATTCCCAGGGGCAGGGTGCCCGGCTATACCCCCAGATGCTGGGTACCCATTTTAGTCGCCTCTTACAACATGCATGAGCTACAGTGGGACTATTCTGTCATTCCCGGTCACCACACGTGTCTGAAACTCATTGAGATATGTTAACTGATATAGATACCTTAAACAGAAGCACTAAAAATCTATAACTATTTCTGTGCCTACTCAAGTTGAATCTTATAATCTTTACTTCAAATCAATTGAGAAAGCATTTAAAACAAAAAAATATGCCAGAAGAATAAAAAACCGAAATATTATTAAATATAATAGGAGAAAAAGTATCTAATTTAATAGTTTATATAAAAGAGAAGGATGTCAATGATTATGAGAAAATCTGTAATATAAAAAGAAAACCACCCCCAAGGGGGTTAAAATAACTTTTGCAAAGCACAAAAATTACCTAACGAAAATTTTGTACAATTCACATCGAGGTCATCAACTAATTTCAAATATTAGTGTCAGTAGCAAAAAGTAAGCAATTTTAAATCATTATGTGAACTGATTGTTCCAGATAAAATTTTTAGTGACCTTGATCAAGAACTGAAAACTCACATAGTAATTAAACAGGATAAATTGTTTTTTAAACCATAACTTGTCAGAGAATGCAATATTTATCTTTCTTCGAGAACGAATGCTAAATATGAGTCATCAAAAAATGAAAGTATAAGATATCGAAATAATAAGTAAAACAAAAAAATCCTCATAACTCAGAGTATCAGAAAGAAATTTCTAATGTGTTTATTTCAGAAATAAAAAGCAATAATTGTGTCATATTTCATATGAAAAAATAAGAATCATACTTTATATTTATATTCATCAAGTTTTCATAAAGAATTAAACATGTTAATAGTTTGGAAAATTATGGATTTAATTCCCCAAACAATACTTGATGTTAATGTTGAAATTTCAGATTCAATTCCATTAGCAGATTAGAATTTTAATGTTTCAGGAAAAATTGATATTTTATTAGGAGCAGAAATTGTTTGAACTGTTGAGGCCAGGACAAATATATGCGCAAAATTCATATCTGCTCTTATAAAATACATTGTTTGTTTATGTGGCTAGCAGCAGCATAGATCAAATTAGTGAAACTAAGGTTCATTGTGGGTAAATCGAAGATGATGATTTAAATATAAAGTTAAAGAAATTTTAATTTGGGAGATAGAAACTGTCGAATCAGAAATATATAAAAGTGATGAACAAATGATTTGTGAGGAACACTTTGTACATACTCATCAGAAAAAAATGAGGAAATGCCCTTTAAAGAGGATCCTTCTTGTATAGGAAATTCAAAGGACATTGCTCTCAGAAGACTCTAATTACCGTGGGCTTATTTATCCAGAGAAGCTGAATATTTAACATTATACAAATGCTTCGTGAATGATTATTTGAAACTTGGCCACATTAGAGAAGTGGTGGTAGAAAGAGAACTCAATGTGGTATACTATGCCACACATTTTGGAGTGTTAAGACCCGAGAAAACAAGTACAAAATTACGTGTCGTTTTAAACTGTTCCACATTGACCACTAATGTAATTTGAACTCTTTACAGTACAATGATGGAGTCATCCAAAATGACTTATTTTCGATAATAATCGCATTCAGAAAGCATAATTATGCTTTGACAACCAATGTAAAAATGATGTATCGAATGACACTCATAGATCCTAGTCAACACAAACTTCAAAGAATTTTGTGGAGTGATACACCTAAAACTTATGAATTAGTAACAGTTGCTTATGGAACCGTAAGTGCTCCCTATCTGGCTATGAGGACTTTGAAACAATTGTCCATTGATGAAGAGAGTAATTTCCCGATTGCATCAAATGTGTTGTGCGACAACTTTTACATGGATGATGAGCTATGAAGAACTCAAACTTTAAAAGAAGCTAAAGAGTTGCAGTACCTATTTATAGCTATTATGCAAAAAGCTGGAATGCAGCTTCATAAATGATGCACAAACCATCCAGAACTATCACCAAGTGTCAATGGAAATTATAATTTCTCAAATCCAAGTAAAACCAAAACCTTAGGAATGGCCTGGAAACCAATGAAAGACTGCTTTTCTTATTGAATCAGAGTGGAGCTTGGTGTTCATACACGAAAAGGAGAGAGCTATCTACTATAGCAAGGTTATTAGATCCTTTAGAACTGCTTGGTCCAATACTAGCTAAAGCCAAAATATTCGTGCAAAAACTTTGGCACTCAAAAATCGATTGGACTGACTCACTTCCAACTGCAGAGTAGAATTAATAGCATAGCTGTTTGGTTATGTTGGAAAGAGTCAATAACATTGATATTAAGAGATGAATTGTGATTGAAAAAGCTACCCAGAGATCGATGGTTTCTCGCAGGTTAAGCAGTTCTACTGATGAAACTATGGTTAGACTGGTGACCAGCAAAATCTAGAGTATCACCGGAGAAAAGCCTTACAATCCAAACTCTGTGAGCTGTATAATCAAAGTTAGTGAAAAGAGTCCTTCATGCAATTAAACTGGAAACAAGAGTATTCTTATGGAGTGATTTCATGATAATGCTTTCATGGATCCAAAAGGATCTTAAAACGTTTGCGCAGAACAGAGTAGCCATCATTCAAGAGAATATATTCATAAACCAGTGAGGTCATGTGTCATCTGAACAGAACCCAGCAGATATCCTTTCACGGAGAGTGGACCCTAATAAATTGGTCGACAACAAAATGTGGTTCAAAGGTCCCACATATCTATCTAACAGTGTTTATCCAAAGCAAGCAATTTCTGTGTCTAAAGAATGTGAAGAATTTAAAGCAGAACTTAAAAAACTGTTAGTATGATGAGTTTGAAGACAAATCATCTGCTTTTAATGTGACTAAATAATTTTATATACTTAATTTAATTTAACATGATATACTTAATTTGAGTAGTAATGATTTAACTGTTCTTCCTATATTTAGTTATGTTTTCAGATTCTTCAATACTATACAGAATCCTTTATACAGAGTATCTGGGCCACTTGAAGTAAATGAATTGAACCAAGCGGGAACGGTTTTAAATAAAATGGTTCAAAAGAAGCAATTTTCAGGTGTGATTGTCTTAAGCAACAAAGGAATTTCTTCAAAAGAGTAAGTTAAAATCACTAAATCTATTCTTAGATTTTGATAAAGTCATAAGAGCTGGAGGACGCTTCGGTAACTCAGGTGATAATTTTTCTAAGAAACATCCTGCTATTATGCCTAAAAATCACAGATTGACTATGTTAATTATTGATTAAATTCATGTTAAATATTTTCATGTAGGTGCATCAGCATTACTTAGCTGTGTAAGAGATGTCTCTAAAATTTGTGTTTTACCTATGTCTGAATAATGTATATAAAAATACATATTTTTCTTCTTTATAATTGTAAACATTGCTAGTGTATTCAATTGTAATAATTGTCAATTTTTTTTAAATCCTGATTCATTTTGTATGTTGTGTTAAATTGAGAATTTTATGTAATTGCATAGTGTTCTTTTTTGCTTGATTGATAATTAATGAATATGTATGTTCAATTTTTGAGTATTATATGAAATAATGTTATGCATACAATGATTGAATGTTTAAACATGTCAATGGTGGCCAGTATGTTAACGCCTACATGTACGATCACCGTACCACCTATACTAAAATAACTTAATGATTAATTCCTAGTGTAACCATTGTGAAAAGCAGTAAGCTCTTGCCGTGTTTGTGAATGTAATGAGAAAAAAAACATGTGTGAAGGCAGCCCGAGCAGGTGTCTCATGAGTTATTTAAGTATTATACAGTACACTTAGAAGTGTTTTTATTGTGAGAGTAAGAACTTACAACAGTAATCTATGGAAATTTAATGTTGTGTTGTGAGAAAAGATCAATAACATTACTAGGGAGTAAGTTTTTATTCTTATTCAGAATGGTGTAAAAATTTATTTCATCAAAAGATTTATTCATGAATCTAATACAACAATATTCTACCTTTTGATTATTTTTATTATGATTATCAATTTTATATTTAATGACCAGATAATTACAAATATCCCTAACAATATGAAGACAAATACGTATGTATGTGTATATATATAATCAACATCAATATCATATACTTACAGTAAGATGATATCTTCTCCATAGATCGGGACAATTCTAAAGGAAATAAAAGGAGAAATTAAAATCAGTCAATGTCATTTAATTTAATTGAGAACTAATTTAATTTTATTGATACATTATTGTTTTTTAAGTACATTACCTTTGTTACATGACCCTTCATGTTGCAAAGAAAGCATGAATCAATTACACCAGCATAACAGCGTTTGCCATCATGCCCTCTTTTAGTACACTTTGAACACATCTTGTCTCTACAATGATTCCCTGAATGATTGCCACCACATATAAAACATTTAATCATCTGAAAAGCATTTCATTAATTAAAAAAGGACAGTTCTAAAAACAAAATCTTTTATATAAAAAATTAAAGGTTCAGTTTTTATAAAATATTAATATTTTCTGCAAAGAATAATAATTATAGAATAGTTAGAGCTTAAAAACAATTAACTGTGATAAAATTATTGGGTAAACTTTTTCTAATACATTATGCAGGTAATATAGAATTTGTTCTACAGTAACACTATCTGCCAATTTGGGGATAAAATGCTAATGATATCACGAAAAAATACATCCAATATTGCAGTTTGAGAAATAGACAAGTATTTGTCTTTGTTATTGAAAAATCACCTTTTGCATTCTTTGTATTTAAACACACTTTAATATGATTTATGTTCAAATGAAAATATTACCAAAATGCATGGAGTCATTAACAAGTAATTCAGATAATCAGTGAATATCACACTGTCAATTATTTTATTTTTATTACACATTAGTGTACACAAAATTTTTACACGAAACCAAGGTTATTAGCATTTTTTTTCAAAGGAAAAAAAAAAAACTTCTGCATTTAATAAGAAACTTGCATTGAAAATACTTTTAAGAACCAGTTAGTTGTTCACAAAAAAACTAATTTTACACAGGAAATGATAAACAATACGGCAGATATGTCCTTTAAACTGATATCAATACCATGCAAAATTTAGACTACATGCAGTTGCCAATAATAAATGGCAATCTTGTATGCTTTACAGATTACTGATTTTCAAATATTAAAGTAAAAATGCTTTGTTAGAAATAAAAAGAATAATTAATCAATACTACAAAACACAAAATGCATTCTTTGAAAGTAAATTGGACAGTTTACCAGATTAAAAATTGTCTAGATATTTGATACCAAAAACTTTATTAAGGGTTTTCTAGTAGTCTTACATTCTTCACATAAAAACAAAATTAATAAAATTTTCCATTTTGCATAAGACTCATTGCTTCAAGGATGAAAATTTACCTTGACATGAAAAGAAAAATATTTTTCTCAAAGTCAATATTTTGTAACAGAATTACACACATCCTCATCAAATAATGGATTTTTTTTTTAAGTCTGTAGTAAAACAACAGCAGAAAAACAAAAGCAACATAGTTAAGACTAATTTGAAATGTATTCAAATTTGTCATGTAAAATGATCGAACATCGCTTATTTGGATATTCCACCGAACTGCATTGCAGAAAGTATGGTATAAAGCAAATTTAAATGCTTATAACAGGTGACACAAAATTCTACAAGATGGTTGCGTTTCCTATTGCAGTTACCTAAGGTTTTTAGACAAACCTCCATTGTATATTATTTTTAAGATACAAGCATTTTACTGGACAAAGATATTTTATCAGGAAATTCATGTCTCAAATCTAAGAATTTAGCAGATGAACCAATAAATTGTGTCAAAAGAGTAGGTGATTAGTGTCAAATTTGTCCTTTTTAAGACCAAATAAGGAAAATACAGTTTTTGTTTATATTTATTTTATAAAAAAGGCACATAACAACTTCGTAATAAGCTAAAGTAGTCAATTTATTAATATAATGAGTTTTCAACATCAATCCCTTAAATTTAAAATAAGGGGATTTTTAAAGCAGACATCTGATGTAGCTCTAATGCACAGTAAACACTGAAAGAAATAACAGATAAAATCTAGTTTAGTTTTTTATTAACGTTGCACTAGAAGCAACACAAAGGCTATTGGAAACGTAATTTGAACCTCGGTCAAGTGACGAGAATGACACCCAAGGTGGCACCCCCTCTCCTAACTTCCACACCACATGAACAGGAGGACTATGAGCCCTGACAGATTTAACGTGCATTAGCCCTGGCTACATGGCAGGTCTTTAGCAGCCAAGGATCGAACCTGCAACTGAATGAAAATTGCTGACCACGAATCTTAAATCTTAAGACATAACAACTAGGCTACCACGGCCAACAGAAAAAAATGAGGTACATGTATTTTAAAAAAACACTCTCTTAAGTGACTGGGAGATCGTAGATGGCCAGCATTAATACGGAAATCTAAGCATTTATAAATATAGTAATTTCATTACCATGTTAACATTGTTTATTTTAAGACAAAAGCAACATTGCTAAGACAAAAAAAAAAACTATCTTAAAAAATGTTAAATTACATTAACAAGTAGCAATGAAGGTTCACGCAAAGAATATTTAAAGATTTAAACATATCTATGATCAAAACACATAATTTAGAATAATGCACAATTTAAATAAATTCATAATAAACAATTGTCACTTTTTATTGGGTGTGAGGGAAAGTTCTGTCGTATTTTAAAGAAAATATTTGAATTCATTTATAAAAATATGTGTTTAATATTAATCAATTATATATGCTCCGTTATTTGTTACAACCTGTTGCCATCTTTCAGGTAACCTGTAAATTCCTGTTTTGTAGAAGTTCTCGTCCTTGGAGTATAAATAGTCAGCAACTGCCTTAGAAACACTTTCAAAAGACTTGAATTTTTTTCCCGTTAGATAATTTTGCAGAGATCTGAACAGGTAATAATCAGATGGTGTAATGTCAGGTGAATACGGTGGGTGACTAAGGACTTCCCATCCTAACGCATTCAGTTTTTGTTGTGTCACCATTGCAGTATGCAGTCGAGCATTATCGTGGTGAAACACTATTCCTTTTCTGGACACTAATGCTGGCCTTTTTTCTTTGATAGCTGGATTCAATTTATCCAGCTGATTGCAGTACAGATCCGTGTTATTGGTTTTTCCCTGTTTCAGCAACTCGTAGTACACTGGACCTTTCCTGTTCCACCACAAACAAAGCAGTACTTTTTTTGATGGATACTTGGTTTTGAAACTGTTGCTGATGATGTTCCTGGTTTGCAGCAAGATTTTTTTCCCCTAATATTCTCGTAAAGAATATACTTTTCATCTCCAGTAACCAGCTTGTCCAAAAACGGCTTCACATTGTGTCTAATCAGATGTGATGAACACATTCTTACACGATCAGACAAATTCCTTTCCGTTAATTCATGTGGAACCCTAACACTTTGCTTTAACACAAACCCAAGAGATTTAATGTGTTCTCCAACAGTTGTATGATGAATGCCAAACTCTTCTGCAATTTCTCGACTAGTTAAATGTGGATTATTTTCCAACATGGATCGCATAACATCATTATCGATCTTGGATCGTCGTCCAGATCGATCACTTTCTTGGAGGCTCAGATCCCCGGAACGAAATTTGCTAAACCATCTTTGACAAGTACGAACATTTACAATATCTTTTCCAAATACTGCACATAAATTTTTACATGCAACCGATGCATTGCTTCCTTTTTGGAATTCATACAAAATGCTGTGTCATAAATGCACTTTATCTACTGGCATGTTTTTCACTTTAAATATCACAAGTAAATGATGAACAGTAAAAAAGGACTCCTTTTATATTATACAGCAGCTAAAAGAACAAAAAAAAAAAAAAAAAAAAAATCCGAATGACTCACTAGCCAGACGTTTTTTTTTATTTACAAGAAAAATCACCTGCTTATTTAAAATACGACAGAACTTTCCCTCCAACCCAATAAATTTAAATAAACATGTCTCCTTAACCACTTCCAGAAATTTAAATATGAAGGTCACAAAAAAATACAAACTTGTATTGGAAAATTAAATTTTTTAATGAAAATATTGTACAAATACTAATTTAAAATTTATATCTTCCAATAAAAAAAAATCTGAATAAAATTTATATTGATCAAAAAAAATCTGTAAAAATATGCTAAATATGAATCATAATCAACACACATTCAAAGCAATACTAAAAACTTTAAAAATTATTTTAAACCCAACGACTAAGAAAAAAATAAAACTTCTTGTCTAACTTTTATCAGATCAGAAACATCAAAAACAAAGGTTAAATCAAACAACTAATGGTTGGAAAAAAAACATGCTTACTTTTGGGACTTGACAAAATCTCGCATTATGTCCTTTCATATTACAATTTGAGCAAGTTAATACTGCTCTTTCATGATAACGATAAGATTTCCTTGAACGATATTTATCATCAATATTTACATGCCATAGGTCTGAAAACAAATATATTTAGACATAAAATATGCAGTTTTACTTACTATGTATTTTGAAATATATTATATTTAAAAAATCAATTCATTAGAACAAAAATTTACTAATTACATAATTTATATCACATTTAAACACGAAACAGTTGCTTATTGGTTACAGTTAAAAACATATATTAGAATGGCCTTTATCACAGGGGTGAAAAATGTATTTAACATATTTTAAGCCCACACCCTCTTAATCTTTCCCCTTTTAACATGTAGAAGTATAACAAATATTTTTTCAATATGTAAAAATTAACCTTAGCCTCATCAAGCTTGACTGAATAAAGATGTAGGAAAAAAAAATTTGCTAAAATTAAGCACTTGATAATGTCTTTTTAATACTCAGATCAAGCATTTGTATGATTTTGCTATAAAACTATTATTTAAAAATGCCAATGAAGTAATAAATTAATTTTCTGTTTAGATCAGGGGCCACCAAACGTTTTTATCATCAACCACCAAAAATTTTTAAATTCTATTTTTGACCCCTCTATAAAAAATAAAAGAAAAAACTTATATGTTTCATAAATAAATTAAATCATTTTAGAAATAATTAAGTTTTCTTCTTCTTTTAATTTTGACTTAATCAAATTTTTATATAAATCAACAAGAAGTGAGTGAGTGAATGTAAAGTTTATTGGCGCAAGAGCCAGATATGGCTATGCTGCGCCAAACAAGATTAAACTGTGGTCTAGACGTGAAGTTGAAAAAAAGGTAAAAATGGTTGACAAGAAAGAGGGTCGAAAATAGAGAAGGATCGCTAGGGTATCCCGGGAGTGTGTCACCCGTGTTTACCAAAGACAGTAAACCCCATGGGAAAGAAAAAGATCACTAGGGTGCCTCGGGGTCATGATGCCCGTACTTACCTGAAGAAGGCAAGTCCCTGAGGTCCCCTGATATAATCCCCAGGGGCAGGGTGCCCGGCTATACCCCCAGACGCTGGGTACCCATTTTAGTCGCCTTTTACGACATGCATGAGCTACAGTGAGACTATTCTGTCATCCCCGGTCACCACACGGGTCAAATCAACAAGAAGGATGTGATTGATGACTCTTGGCTAGATTATCAATATTTGGTTCAAAATTTGTTAACTTCAGTTTTACTTTGTCTTGGAGCTCCATATTTCATTTATTTCTCTTCTTTGTTAAAATAGAATTAACATGACTGAAGTCAGATTCAATCATACATGAGCTTGGGAATGCAATTAAAAATGGAAATGCCATTTTTCCAAGTTTTGGATATTTTTACATAATATTTATATTCATACAAAATGTACTCACATTTATTAAATACATTTTTGTTTCACGATCAATTAGTAATTCAATGACTTCACCTTGTAAATGACTGCCGTTATTTTCAACTTGAGCAGAAAGTGGTGCAATTGTCCATCTGTAATTTCAATATTTCCAAAACATAATTTAAAATCATCACTTTATTTTTGGTGATGATTTGCATATATTTCCAAATGTACATCTTTTATATTCAATAGTCATAAATTTCAAAAGTATTGAAAATCTTCAAGTAACAATGAAGACTCAAACAAGTTTAATTTATCTTGAAAGCTTAAAAAAAATTGTTTGTGCTTGAATTGATGTATTATATATTTTCCATGGTGATGTATTTAAATATCATTGAACTTTGGAAATACATCCATCAAATAAGAAATAGTTTTTATTTTTTTGCAATTCGTCATTTCCTTCAAGGCTGAATTAATTTCAGTAAGAAATTCTATAACTGTTAAAATAGTTCAACAAGTTTTTGTAAACATGCATATCTTGAAAACTACTGTATTTTGATGTGTAATAATAATTGATTTGACAGTTTCATTATTTTCCTAGCAAAGTTTATCAAACAGTCATGATTTAAGAGGTTGTGTTCTAATTAGGGCCATCTTGAAAACAAAACTGTGCAAGAATCATTTCTCACGAGTCTGAGATCGAGAATCCATCATGAAACCTGCATACTTTAAACGGTAAAAAAAGATAAATAATTATTTAAAAAAAAATGAATGAGAAATTAAATAAGCTATAATCTATTATAAACATTTTAACTACAATATTGTAAACGCAAATGGAATTCCAAATAAAAATTGTACAAACTGTGCTGCTGTCCATAAATTTCATCGACCCTAATCCATTCTCTAAATCAGATTGACCTCTAATTATACTATATCGACCCCAAGAGGTTGATATAGACCATAAAAAGAAAGAACAATGTCCACTGAAATAGTCTTAATGGATAAAGTAAGTAATATAAAACTACTACATTAAAATAAAAGGATAATTTCATTTAGAAGAATTATACATTTGCTTTTAGTATTAACATTTTCCTGTTTCAAATTCTCAATAATGCGATTTTTTGATGCAATATCAACATTTTTATCAAAATTTTCTATATTGCTTCATTCCCCCCAGATTTTCTAAGTGTTTCAACATTGCTCCTTCCATTGCATCTACATCAACTTTCCCCAAGAAAAGTCTGAGTAATGTTAGAAGGACCAGGTTAATTATATATCTTTGATACTTAAGATATCCTCAAAAATTCTTCAGATTTATCATGCAATAGCCAGTAATTTCCAAACTACAACGATCTTTAGCCATCTCTTTTCATGCTCCTAAACTTTCAATAATGTCTTTTCTTCAAACTTTGCTAGCTACATATTGAATCCCTCAAGACATCCCCTTTGAGTCAAATCTCTTTAATGAGTAAAATCTTTCAGTCAATTTGTATGATTTCCAAAATATTATAATGAGCAATGCCAAATAAATACTTAAATCAAATGTAAACTTATATTGTGCTTTTTGCATGTCTGATATGTGGCCAGCTTTTGTTGAAAATTGTATCCATAAAACTTCATCTTCACAAAGAGATGTTCTAGTAGGTACCCTTGCCTTCTCCAAAAATAAATAAATAATAAATAAGTAAGACATTTGCACACTAATAAGTTGGCACTTTCACTTAGGGATAGTTTTACCTCCCAATAAGCTATAAAATAATACTGATAGTACTTGCTACATTAGATGAAAATTTGCTTCTGGTAATTTAATGATATTCACTGGCAATTACATATACATTTAAAAACTACTTCTCAAATTAGAAGCCATAATATTTCCTGCAATTGACTTAGACAATGACTGGAAAAGATTGAGGACAAGAGGGCCACTCGAAATCCACATCTAGCTTGATGAAGTACCTAATTCCTAACTCTTAATTAAACAAATGTGATCTGTAAGTGTTCTTTTGAAAAACAGGAATGAAATTGGAAGTGTACAGGTTGAAATGAAATAAAAATAAAGGCCACTCTAACACAGATACATACATATATCTACACACACATAAAAATACATTCAACAAAGACATTAATAAAGATAAAGAAATATATGCAAAATAAAAGGAAGGAAATTTTTTTAAAAAATAATATCTAATAAACATACATTCAAAGTTTTAAATTCAGTTAAATGGGCAGAAATCAAATATTTTGTCTTTGAAAATTGTATATTTGTGAAATTTTAAAGTAGAGAATCGCAAATAAGAAATAATTTTGAAGAATGGCTATGAGACATGTAACTTATAGAAATAGTCTAATGAAAATATTTTAGATGAATACATTTTATATATCTGTATATAAAATAAGAGGTATTTAACAAATTTTTAGCTATGTAAAAGATTATTTGATATATGGAAGAAAAAGTACATGAAAAACAATTACCTTTTTCATTTGAACTGAGATTATTAGGTAAACTTTTACCTTTCACCTGACAAGATTTTGCAAACATTCTTTCTGTAGAAGAGTCAGACTCATCGTCACCTGAGCTTAATATAATGGTCTTGTGTTTTAAATTTGTTAGAGGTTCTGATTCATCAGGCTCAAAAAAAATGACACTGCTATCGCTATCACTGCTAACAGTCTCATCTTCCACTAACGAATCAGCATTAGATTGTTTAATCAAATGCATGTGATTATCAATTTTTGGTTCAGAAGAAATAATCCCAAAACTAATTGATCTTGAATCAGATTCACATGTTACTTGAATATTTTCCAAAATTTCTGAAACCACATCAGATTTTCTCTTAATTGGTTTATTATTATGAGTTTTTTGAAATCCTTGTTTCTGTGAACTTTTTGGGTGAACAGAAGTAATCTGAGATGAAACTGGATTCTCACGGGATAAAATTGAATTCTCTTGGGATAATCCTAAATTACCTTTGGAAGTATCTATATTTTCCTGGTATGAAATTGAATTATCAGTTACATCATGATGAATTGAACTGTAAAGTTCTGCTTCAATATCGCTATCGATCCAATCGCTGTAGTATGATCCATTTTCACTTGAAAATTCATCATCACTCCAATTTTCACTCATTCTCTTAATCTTCATTAAATCTTTAAGAAATATATATAAAAAAGTTTTTAATGATACATAAAATATAAGAAAAAAAAAGTTCTAAAATAACATTCATGGAAATTAATGAATTTATAAAACAAACACATTTTTTGCTTGTTTTTTATAGAAACTTACATACAAATTAAAGTGTTCTACAAAACTTTTAAATTGGTTTTGAGGAAATCATTTTTATTATATGGTTGAAGCAACACAATAGCACAGATTTATACAAGCAATATATTTATTTTAAAGAATAGAAGTATACCCAATATAAAAATAAAAAAACTGGGTAAATGTAATTTTTACAAAAATGTGTCATATGGCTGCAAAAAATTTATGCAACCCAATAAAGAAACTATATAAAAATAAGTTCAATATAAATCCAGCCTCCCACATACCTATGAACACCAAATTCAATCTATGAAGTGAAATTTAATTTTTACAAACATTTATCTGCAAAATTGCTCAAGTTAAATTTTTTTTAAAACTAAATATATCAGAACTAGTTGTCAAAAATTGAGAGGTATGAAATAACAAAACAAGACCATTTCACATTGTTAAGTATGGGAGCAGATGACAGAACAGTAAAATTTGCCATTAGTTGATGGAAGGAAAACGAAAAGTTATATAAAAAAATGGTACTTGTCCATTGGCGTATTCTTAATTTGGCAACTGCCAAATTAAGAATACGCCAATGTCGCCAAGCTAGTTAAAAGCACCAAGCCAGCATAGCCCGAAATTAAAATGTAGGAAAACAAATAACACACCAATAAATAATATAAATTTTTTTTAAATATTTTTATTTAATAACCTTTTATATGTTTAGTGATAAATCTAATCTCAATGAGTAATATAAAAATTTAGATGTTTAATATTTATATTTACATAACTTTTAGAACATCAATATACATTAAAGACAATATTTCCGAAATTGCATTCTCTATTTCATGGAAAGCATTTTTTCCCCCTACATATTTCCTCCACATAAATTCTGCCAGGTATGATTCTAGATGATGCCAAGCCGTTCCGCGTTGTTTCTTGTTTCTTCATTAACATACAACTTCATGACGCGACCTCTTTTGCATAATAATGTTTTCGGTAAAAGTACTTTCTCTTGAAAAAAAAAAAAAAGAGATGACATCCATTTCGCTGTTTGGTAAACTGAAAATTGTTAACAATATTTTCAAAGGCAACAAAATAGGTATTTAAAAAAAATACGAAATCTGTAACATTAACAGGCAAGCAATATTTTACTAAAATGATGAAGTGCTGTTTCTTTAGGACTGCAACCTTTGGAGTTTACAACCAAACATGGCGATAAATCTTAATGCTTGGCGATTTTCCGTCTACATCCGAAATCGTTATTTGGCGGGCGCCACTATAATGGACAAGTACCAAAAAAACCTTATTTATTCAACAATTTGTACACAGTTATAAAAGGTGCTCAAAATTCTGACCTTTTGCTGATTGACAATTGTTGCATAGACAGCGGGACATTCCTCACATTTCCCAAACACTGTCAACAGCAACTGATATTTGATTAGAAGCTCTACATCACAAGCATTGGAGGTCTCAAACACATTATTTTTTATTGCACACAAAACAAAGAAATCAATTACAGATCAATCTAGTGACTAGGTGAACAAGATATTGGTCTACAGCTACCAATCCATTCCGTACAAAGCTTTTTTAGTCAAGCAAGCAAACATGTCATCTGCATAATCAACAAGTTTGGTTTTATTAACATCCCAAAAGAAACACCATGAGGATAATTGGCAACTTGGAGGATTTACTTTTCAATGCAATATTAATAAGTGGTCAATTAAAAACAACTTGTAACTTTGAGCCATGGTCAGATGATAGTTTAATTTAGTTTTTATTAACGTCGCACTAGGAGCAACACGAGGGCTATTAGCGACGAACCTCGTAATTTTGAATCTCGGTCAAGTGACGAGGACGACACCAGAGTTGGCATCCCCCCTCTCCTAACTTTCACACCACTCCAACGGGAGGACTTTGGGCCCCGACAAATTTAACATGCATCAGCCCCAGCTACATGGCGGGTCTTTAGCTGCCAAAGATCAACCCGCGACTGAACAAAAACCGCTGGCCACGAATCCGAAGCCATGACCACTAAGCTATCGAGGCCAAATAGACCTCGTAATTTTGAACCTTGGCAAGTGACTAGGACAACACCAGAGCTGGCCCTCCTTCACCTAACTTCCACACCAATGGGAGGGCTTTAAATCTGGACAGATTTAATATGCACCAGCCTTGGCTACACATTGGGTCTTTCGTGGCATCATGGTTCGAACCTGCAACTCGACAAAAACTGCCTGCAGTGACCCCATGAACATGACCGCTAGGCTACCACGGCTATGCATAATATACTGGAGTATCTTCATGATGGAAAAACTTTCAACACCAAATATTAAAGGGAACTTCACTCAGAAAAATTGAAAATATAGGTGCAAGAAATGTTAAAGTACTTCACTGCATCCAAGTAAAGTAGTAGTAAGTATGGTCCCATAAAATATTCACTAATAAATACAGTTCACACATTGACAACAAAAATTATAGTGCATATCAACCTCTTGTACCTTGTGAGTTGTAAGAGCCTACAAGGCAAAATGTGCATCTTGAAAACACCCGTCAGAAGTGAAGGATGCTTCATTTGTGAAAAGAACATATGCTAGAAAACAGTATCAACAACCACTTCTTTGCAAAAATACAAATTCTACATGCTTAGGTTTGTCATCGGCTTAAAATAACTGCAAACAAAAAGGAAGCAAATGTTGTTCTTCGACAGACTTAATGTTATGTTTTTCACCTGCAATTGTCCATTTTGATCAGTATTTTCCTGTACCTTGATAGTTTATAGCAAATGATCCAGTTTTATATAGTTGTTAAAGAACATGTATAAACATATTTGTTGCTGTGGTATGCATCAACTGAAAGAGTGTTTCTCATACATCTGCTTAGTTCTAAGACTGCTTTTCCCTGCCACACCACAAGTTAGGTGCATAACTGCAAGTTCATTGAATGAATAATGATTCATGTTAATTGAATGTAGCACACAATTAAAAGCAAGCATGGACTGTACTTAAGTAAAGTTGGTGCTTCCTTGTTATAGCAACGCCCATCAAATTACGATAATGCTAAGATCATCGCCAAACTTGTGAAGCCTATCTTGTAATACAGTATATCTTGGCACGATTTCTTATTTGCTTGACGATTCAACATTGATTACCACAACAGGGAAGTACCGTAAAGTTTATTATTCCTAAATGATGCAATGGTGATTTATTTTAGGGTAATGGAAGAGTTTGAAGCAAATGTTTCGATTAGACAGTGAATGCATTGAAAAAGGAAACGATCTAGAACTGAAATTGAAATCAGTCAAATATGTGACTTGCTAGTTTAAATGGAAGATATTTTATCAAATACATAACAATTTATTCACTAACACCAAGGAGATTAAGCCAAAGTATCACTAAATTATTGTAGAATTGAAAACATCACTTTCGCTAAGTCCCAATGTGGTTTGACGACCAACTGCACTTAAATAGCTCTGCACATGAATGTAAGTTGTGGATACACAGTACTTTCTAAAATGTCATGTGTTTATTTGCTCCCAAATTTCCTAAATGAAATCATTCTCTTTTATTATTCTCTAGCACTCTACCAAATTTTGATTTACCCTCTACATTCCCACTATTTTATTCTATACAGTTAAGAAGATTGGAATCATCTCATAGCTTTTTAGACCTGTAGAATTCAAGCCAGTTTAAACACCACAAGATAAAAAAGATATGGCATTTTATATATATAAAACTTTCCAAATATCATACAGATTTCAACAATATATATTTTGACATTCCAACATTCTAAGAATGTTTCAACACATAAAAAATTTATACCAAATTAGGACAATAGAGTTTAAACATGTTTAATGTTCTTTTTTATACTTTTCCATTGAAGGCATATAGCATATTTTTAATGACAAATTGTTGCATTTGACTCTCATTTCTTTCCTCAAATCTTTAACTTACTACAGGACATTTTCATTCAAAAATAATAAATAAAAAAAAAAACTAAATTGTAATGCTTATCTTTTTATTACAGCACTCTTTTGTTTATATTTTAAAAATTCCCTTTTATCTTCACATAGCTCAAGATTATAAAACTTACATAAAATACCATACACTGAAATGACAACTTTCTTGATCTGGTGCTTTTGCGACAGAAGCAAAAAAGGGATGGCTCTGGTTAAAATATACATATACCTTCAGTTCTTACAAATGATAACATTAAAATGGTTAGAGTGTAGTTGAGTCCTGCCACTTAATAACTGACAATTTTTTTTGCAATAAATCGCCAAATAAGAATAATAAAATACTTCATTCAACATAGCAACCCAAGAATTTATAATACTCCCTTTCTAGTTAAGGTTTTATTATTTTGTCATATTTTTAAGACAATTGCCCACATGCTGAATCTATGAGTTTTTTAAAACCAATCAGAGGCGTTTTCTTTCTGCTTGCATATCAAATCTGTTGGAAACTTTTACAGGTTGAAAACATTATTGGACCATTACAGTGCAGATCAATTTACAGTTTTCTTCAACTACTTTTAACATTTAAATTTCAACTTAACAGATGTTAATGCTAATGTTTGGAAAAGCTTAAGGATAGATCCATTATTTTACCAAAGCCATCAGGGAATAAGTGATATTCTTCGAATAACAAGATATTGGTTTGAATTATTTTATTTTTATAAAAATGATAACAGCTTGCAATTTGGAAGATCTGGTGTTTCTGGATATAATTGAATGGTGAATGAAAGAAGAAAGTTTGATGTTGATGTTTTAAATTTTTTCATCTAAGCTCTTTCATAAGGATTCATGTATTATTCAATAAGGATCCCCAAAGAAAATAGATAAACAAAAAAAACCAAATAAATCATTCAGATCTCTGTGGAGTGCCCTGTGTATGCTTTATTCAGAAGAAGTCACCAATGTGGTGATTTTCAAAATTTTGCAAAGTGGTAGGGTTAAACTACACTTAAATATAAAAAAAAAAAAAAAAAATCATGAGTTATTGTACAAGTTAATAAGATAAATAAACTAGTTAAAATTCAAAGTTCGTGAAGTTTAAAAGTTAACATTTGGCATAGTCAATGTAGAATTGCTAAAAACGATTTTTAACGGTAACTTAGCTTAAAAGAAAATAAACATTAGCAAATTTCAGTTTTGTGAATTTCATCATAACACTATTTTTGTAAACTTTAAAATTCCACATTCATAAGATTTATAATTCCATTTTCATAAAATTTTTAATGTAAATGAATTAGCATTATAAATTTTATGAAAAAACAAGAATGAAATATTTTCAACACACCACTTTTAAACATAAATGTATCTGAATCACCATTTCTTTATTACAGCAAAATTAATTATAATTTTTCAATTCAAAATGTGACATCCATTACTAACAAGCTAATACAGTGGCTCCCAAAATTGAGTATACACCTCTCTTTCTTTACTTTGAAAATACAAACATGGGGGGGGTTTATGAAAAGGTTTTTTTTTATAATAGGGAATGATAAATAACTTTTCAAACAAGATATTTATAAAAAAATAAACATGAAGTTAATATAATAAAATTATTTGCATTCTGACTAAATGACACATATTGATGTCACAAAATTAAGTATACACTTGGCAGAAATTGACCACAACCTGATAAATTAGCTACCACTATTTTACTAAAGTTTTTGCATTTGATGCTGACATTCGATTTAAATTCCAATGTATGTTTCTAGGTGAAATACTAATTTTTAATCTGCCAAATTGGAAACTGCATGCAGCACAAGTTAGAGAGCTGGCCATTAAAATGATTAATAAAGGTAAATTTCTTAAAAAAAAATGCAAAAGTAGTTCAGCGAAATCAAGGATGTGTTCAAAAATTATCAAAAAATAAAAAAATTGGGACACGTTAAAAATATTCTTGGAAGAATATGAAAGGAGATCCTGGATGATAGAACAAGTAGGAAGGTCTTGCAAAAAGTGACCAAAACTCTAAAGGTGAGTGTTTCAAAAATTGCTGCAACCACTTCTTCTACAATACAAAAAACTGTTCCTACAGAAATAATTCGAAAATTACTCAGGAAAGAAGACTTTAATGTCATTTTGCCAGGAGAAAACTTTTCATTTCTAAGCGAAACAGGAGAAAAGGCTTCCATTAGCTGAAAATTATATTACAAGGTATCCAGACAATTGGAATAAAGTTATATTTAGTGATGACAGTAAATTTATATCCTTTTGGAAGTGATAGGTGATGCTATATTTGGCTAAGCTTAGCAGTGAAGTGAGTCGCTTCCTAAGAATACCATTCCTACAATCAAGTATGGGGGTGGCTCTACTCGTGTGGGGCTGTATATAAGCCAATGGTGTGGGAAGTTTAGTGTTTATTGATGGGATCATAGACAAAATTCAAACATTCTCAAAAATAGTTTAAAGCAAAGTGCTAAAAATTTGGGTTTAGGATAGAGTTTTATTTTTCAACACAATGATTTTAAGCCACAGCTAAAATTGTTCAATTGTAGCTGTTGTACAACTGTAGAACACAGTTACGCACTCCACCACAATCTCAATATCAATGAAAATTTATGGTCACAGTTGGAAAAATCCGTACAAAAGCATCATATTTAAGAACTGAGTTAAAGTCGGGAATAGGGTGTCCCCTAAGCGATTGACTAAACTTGGCGACTTATTAGACAGGTCGCCAAACGTGCGTGACTTGAGGTTGCTTAAGGTTACCATAACCTAAATCACCATGTTTAAATCATTATCGCTCCCAAAAGTCGCCAACTGCCAAGGGGACACCCTATTCCCTACTTTAACCAAAAAAAAAAAGGTTAAAATGATTTTAAGAGATTCAATCAAGAGAAAAATTTAAATCACAAGTGAAACTACCCAAAATCTGATTTAATTGATGCCACACCGTCATTAATTCGAAAGGGTGTGCAACCAAATATTAGTTTGTTTTTTTATTATGTTTTTATTTAAATGTTATGCCAGGTGTATACTCAATTTTATGATTTAATAAGTTGTAGTTTCTTATTAAACCGGTTTCATACTTGTTCCACGTCCAGTACACTTTTTAAAATGTATTTTATCACTTAGATATATAATAATTTTATACACATCTTCAGTATTACTTTTTTATACTTTTAATGTCGAAAAAGGTGCAAACACATTTTTGGAAGAAACTGTATACCTAGAAATAATTTTTCAAAGCAAAAAAAGGAAAAATTCCGGATACAATAAGTTCATTTTTAAGGGTAGTTAGAAATTTCTACCATACGATAAGAATATATTCTCGAATCAGTTATACCTATCACAATGAATTAAAATTTAACAAGATGATTACCTGTAGAAAAAAATGCGCGGTCAATGAAACAATTTCTTTCATTCGCATATGAAGGATAACATTACTACTTCAAATGCAATAAAAACATTTTTTTATGATTTTTAAAAATTATACGATATCTCAGCAGGAAAAAAAATTAAAATTTGACTTTATTACTAGCTCGTGGTCTCAGACGAAATCAAAACATATTACAGTTACAGGCAGTGCGTGAAACGTGGGCGGAAATTTACGAGGTTTACAGGTCTTAGGAATGAATCAGGACTATTAATGCTCATTTTTCTTAGTGGCAACAATAAAATGGTTGCATGTAAATTATTTCTGGCCTCTTTTAGTGGATTGCTAAGTTAACGGTACGGTTTGTTATTGAGCTAAGCTAAATTTCAGATAATACTACGGGAGTAGGGATTTTTCAATAGCGGACAAAGGGATTTGAAAATAAAAAATTCCGAGTCTTACACTGCTTAAAATTTTTTCCTGTCCCTCGCAATTGCTGCAAACAGTCCTGCCATTTACCTCTCTCTTAACTTAATAACTTAATCATAATAGCCTATTTATTTTTAAATAATTTTCTAATTATTCTTTTAAACTTTTCATAAATGCTGAGCCATCTAATTTAGTAGTAATAGTAGTATTGCCATTCCTAAATGCATTTTAAACGTCCTCTCTGCTTCGTTCTATTACCTATATCACTTAATTCGTGTTTCACAGAATTAATCTTTGCATTATATTCATGGCAAGAATAAACTGCGTAATTTTACTTTCAAAGAACTTTGTAGACAGTTTATAAGTGTTTGGAGCTTTCTCACAAAAAAAAATAAATGATTTAATAGAAAGATAACAGCTTTTGTTTTACTGTATTCAATAATCCAAACAAACAATCAACAGTTGGTGCTTCTTCAGACCCGAAGTTGTGGAAAATTCTTCGTAGTCGGTTAATTTTTTTCTCTAAGAATTGTGTAGTGAAATTTTCCTAAATGATAGTTTGACTGATAATATTCACTTTAAAAAATAGAATTTGTTCGTATCAAATTTCTTACCAGAAATCAAAGTAATTCTCATGCTAAAATTTTGTGAGTGTGTAAAATTCGGTTCAGTATAGAATTGTAATTTGATCGAGGAAAATTAAAATGATGGCGGAAGATATTATATCACCACCTTCAACTTCTGAGGAAAGGAACGAACCCGAAAATACATCAGAAGAAAATAATCATCTTCATTCTAGGGCAAAAAAGTTAAAATTAAATGTGAAAGAAGAACCTCTTGAAGAACGTCTGCATGAAATTTTATGTTGCGCCGTTTGTTTAGATTTGCCGAAATCAGCGGTTTATCAGGTTTGTTTTTATATTCCTTTATGTATACTGCTTTGGAGATGGGTGTAGTAAGCTTTTGAAAAAATGGTCATATCTTGTTTGAATGCTGAATCATGAAATAAAATATTTCAAGTTAAATTTTTTTTAAATTTTATTTTTTAAATGAAAATTCTTTCTTTGCAATCCTGAGTATCTTAAAAATTATCTGAAAATATGTTCAGATTCTATGGATTTTTAAAGTGATCTGATCATTTTTGCCGAAACATTTTTTTGGTCTTATATAGGGAAGAAAATTGCTTAGTATAATTGATATTGTAACAAATTTATTTAACTTATTCCCATTTTTGTCTTATTCATTGTAAGATATTTGTTTATTCCTAATTTTGTCAAAACATGTGTTAAGTACTAAGCCTAGTCTGTAGAGTTGTGTGTTTTGATTGGATAAGAATTTCTTGTTTAAGAATAAGGACAAGATCCAGAACTTACATTTATGAACATACACATGCATTCATGAGGAAGGTTTGTTGTCTTATCAAAGATAAATTTCTTGTATCAGTAGTTTCAGTTTAGACATTTAAAAGGTAATATAAGGTGAAAAAAGTTTTTTTTTAACTCTTTAATTATGTTGGTAACTAAACACATTCTATGACTCTCAAAATTGAGTATACACCTTACTCTTTTTTTGAAAGGCCTTAATCTATATTATTGAATAATTATTTAGCTTTAATATTTATTGGCTGAATAAAATGCATTTTATAAAATCTTTTAATCTTAAGAAATAAAAATTAAGAATCTATAATATTATTAACATAATTTTTATGTCAAAACTGTTTTAGTCACAAGATTGAGTGCACACACTATATAATTTGCATTTTGGTACTATTTTTTTTTTATAATGAATCAACATCAATTTTTTATTTCCTTAAGATACCGAAGTCTGACTTTCTGGAGAAATAATAATTTAGCTGTGAACCGAAATTAAACTGGAAAATTATTCGAATGTCTGTTGTATGTAAACTTCTGCCTGATATTGTAAAAAAAGGTTTAACACAGTTGTTGTTGGGTTATAAAAGCTATTGTGAAGTATAAAAAAATTGGATAAATTCTATATAAATCTAGAAAAGGAGGAAAAAAAATCCTGCATTCAATTTGTATGTTATTCAAGATTGAAGAACTTCTAATGTAAGCACCACCAGTTAATTACCTGATCTACTTTTACAGCTATAGGAAGATGTTTCTTTTGAAACAGTTCAAATAGTATTCTGAGAACCAAATTTGGATGTACTGAAGAATATTATAAAACTGAGTACTTTAAATTATTCTTCAGGAAATAGGTTAATGATCACATTGTTAGGTTCAACAAGATTAAAATTGTTAAGCTGTGGTTGGACAGTCGTAAAACACATTTACATGAACCATTTTAATTTCTCTATCACAATCACACTCTCTATTTCTCTACTGCAAAACTTGTGGTCTCAAACTTTATATTCAATTTTAGGAATCTGTAATTTCAATATAAAAACTAATTGAAATAATATGATTTTTCATTTTATTTCTTAGTCTATTAAATTTTTGTAATGTGCATTTGAGTGTTTGTATAAATATTAAACATAAGTAGTGTATACTCTAAATTTTGGAAACCACTGTATACACTTCAGATCATTAAGGTGGATTTTCCTTTTTATTTTTTTTGGAATGAACTTTGCTGGACATGTTCAGTTTGAAATTTCACAATATTTACATTTAGCCTAAAATGTAATTACTAAATTTTCTTTAACTTTGAATAATTTTTGTTTTAATAAATGCATTATAATTATTTTTTGAGATTTTATGTGGACTGCCACCAAAACAAATATGCTTTTTATTTTACTCCTTCTTAAATTTAAGAAGTTTTGCTTTTTTTTAGACAAGGGAAGGGTAGATATGTTATTGATGTTTTGTATGATCTTGTTCCAAAGTAATACAATTTACAATAGCAAAATTTTTAGCTGTTTTTATGCATCATTGGAAAAGACTAGTAGAGTAAAAGGACCAATGAATTGAGGTATCTAGGCATGCCCTGTCCCGGGAGTTAAGTGTCTCTATGCAGTTTTTTGTAAGCTTCATCCCTTTTCTAGGAGTTTCTGTGTGCATGGTTTATTTGTAGGAAAATATTTATTATACAAGGATAATAAGTAATATATATATATGTCTATTATGTTTCCTGTGTTGAACAAAAAATCCTTGGATACTGTTTTCGTCTTTGCACAGGTAACTTCCACTTTACAGGATACTGACCGAATTTGCATTGCATTTTCTATCTATCTGCCAGAATCTATGCTCCTGTATTTATACCAGATTAAATTAACTGACAAATATTTTTGCAAGCAGTGTATAAAAGTTTTTCCTTTTTTCAAAAACTATGCTTTATTATATTTCACAATGCTTATATCTTTCTGTGCTTTAATTTTTCAGTGTCGAAATGGACATTTAATGTGTTCCGAATGTTTTAATCACCTTCTTGCTGATGCTCATTTAAAGATGGTGTCATCTGTGTGTCCTAGCTGCAGGACTCTCATAAGTAAAGATTTATGTGTTCGTAATCTTGTGGTTGAGAAGGCAATATCTGAATTGCCAGCAACATGTTCAAGTTGCTCCATGAAATTTGCACGTTGCTTACGTGAAGTTCATGAAAAACAGCTTTGTCAAGAAAGGTTTGTTTCAAAAGATAATTAATTTAGGATTATGGATTCTTTTATTACAAACAATTATTTTCAAAAATGTTATATACTAATAAATATTCATTGTCCATCATTCTTGTAAATTTCTAATTGTTAAGCTGGTATTTTGTGATTCATTTAAATGAATAACTTTGAAATGTGGAACAATTAGATGTTATATATAATTTATTCTATATTTCATACTGTTTGTTTTGTTTAATATATTTTCTAAGTCCTAGGTAGCTTTAGTTTAATTTAGCATCTTTCTTGAAACAAATAGATGATTGAAGTTAAGCAAAAGTATATGTATAAAAAGGGAAGTGGTTCATTTGTTTTTTCTTGATAAGTTTGGAAGCATTGTGTTGTGAAATTAAAGGATACTAGTTTTTCTTTGTTGTTGTTACTTATAATTTTGTTAGCACTTTAGAATAGAAAAGATTTTATTGCATGGTTTTAAAAAGGAAAAATTAGTTAAAGTTGTGAATAGGGTGTCCCCTAGGCAATTGGTGACTTTTGGAAGTGTCAGTGACTTTTGAGAGCGATAATGATTTAAGTGGGGCGATGTAGGTTATGGTAACCCTAAGCATACTCAATGCTTAAATCATGCACATTTGGTAACCTATCTATGAAGTTGCCAAGTTTTGTTGCCAATCAACTAGAGGACACCGTATTCCCGACTTTAACCGAAAAATGTTCTCTGTTGAGCTAAATATTTTATATTTCATCTTTATCTTTAGTCTTGTTTTTTTTTTTTTTTTTTGTTGATGAGATATGTTTATTAATGACTGTTTTTAATGTTTTATTTAGTCATTTAAGATGTACTGGAAATGACTTTTTTATACCTGTTTTTGTTTTGTGGTTCATGTATTTATTTTTGAAATGTTGTGAGAAACTAATGAATTTTACCAACATAAATTTAGTTTCAAGGAGAGCAAACTTTTTGAAAAATAGAAAGTAACTTGAATAAAAAATCGTATGTTAGCTCAACAGCAACTAAAAAGAAATAAATCAGGTGTGCCCATTTGGTACCAATGATGCATACTACCTTTTTAATAGAAAAATACCAAAATAACTTAATCTGTGTTTGAAACATTTCGTATCATATAAACTGATTATGTATAAGTTTCCATTTTATATTTATATTTCTTTTAGATTTTTCATTTCTCTATAGAAATTTTTTAATAATTGAAGTTACATTAAAGTACTTATGTGAGATATAACATATATCTCCCTTTACTTGTGTATATGTAACATTTATAAATCTTTAATACCTATTTTAAACCTGTTACTGTTAAAATTTTGATATTTGCTTTTGTTACAGTAACTTCAGTATTATGTTTGCAAAAAGTGTTATATTTGGTTGTCAACCAATCTTGCTTTTGAATTTAGATTTACTTATACTCTTTTTAGTAATTTTTAAAAACATTAGCTAGAATGAGTAAGTAAAATGTGTTACTTTCCGTTGTTGAGGCAGCATATAAAAATATGCTAATATGCCCAAGAACATAATGTTTGAAGGTGTTCACTGTGTGAAGATTGGTTTTGTAGTTTTTTGTGAAGAAATGATTCCATGTTGTAATTAAAATGTGAATGAAGAAATTTAGCTATGTGTTACAATTCAGTAATTTGGGAGTGATGAAATTGCCTGCAAGCATATTCAAGATAAGTAAGATCCATTGAGAGACTTAGTCCAAATAAATGTTCAATGTCGAAAATTCAGTTATTTTCATGCATATTATTTTCTAGCTGACATATCATTATATATATATATATATATATATATATGTAACCATAATTTTCATTATCACTAAAGCTACTTTTTTGCATGACATTACTGGATGCATGTGTAAAATTCTATTGACTATGAAAGTTGGTGCAATCCAAGCCAAACTTACACCAATCATTTGGTTACATTTTCTTGTTTATCTACAGGAATTTTATATGTGTTCTCATGAACCATACCTTTCTTATAGAAAATAAACAAATTATGTTATTGTGTTTTTTAAAAAATTGAATTTGCATACATGTATGAATCAGACATTCACCCTTCATGTACCAATTGCAATAAATGGAAACACAAAATGTAATTGTATATTGATGGTATAAAAGTGTTTGTAGATGTATTTTAAGTAGTTTTAAAGTATATGGAGTATTATTTATACTTCTAGAATGTTGTTTATTTCTATAGTTTATTGAAAAGGAATGTATAATGCAATGCACAATATGCAATCCCTGCATTGTATTGTTGCTGCAGTTTTTTTTTATGGATTATTTAAAGTATAAAATTGCTATAAGAAAATGCCTATATTTTTAATTATTGTATGTCTTTTTTTTTTCTCCTTTCATTTTTTCAAAAATGATTAAGAGGAGTTTATTGAGCAAATTAAATAGAGAAAATTATAGGCACATTATATTTTTCTTTCTTAACGATATTAATTCTAAAAAAAAAATGTTTCTTACATAAATTGTAATTCAAAGCTGTACTGTCCTTAGCTCTTTCATAGTCCATACATGAGAATTTGGAATTTTTTTAATTAATGTTCATGAATTTTGTATTTTAAAATTTTTAATCACAGTCAATATGTTATTTGATGTGAAAACTAAATAAATAATATAATTTCATTCATTTTGATATTGTGTATAATGAAATAAAAGATCTTCATTTTTCTTTGCTGAAATAAAGATGTCATTAATAAATAATGGAATATTTGTGTACTGGAAGAAAAATAATGTAGAATGAGGAATATTATATGGCATGACTTATTGTTTCATACTTAAAAGTATACGGAATGTAAAATTGTACATCAAACTTTAATAAAATTTATAATGCTACATATACATGGCTTATTATTATGAATGTTTCTACACTTGTATAAGTATTGCTCATTCTTTTTATAAAATATAAATATATGTATGAGACTTAATATCAAGTTGAGATTATTAAATAGGATTAATCTCTAAAATCTGAAAGTAAATGTAAATTTGTAAAGAAGCAGGTTTATAGGCTGTCAAAAATTCATTTTTCAAAAACTTCCTTATTTTTATATCAATTGTAGATAAAAAAATGTTTCTTATCAGTCATCAACATTTAATCAGCAATATTTTTTGAACTTAAATATTTATCCTATTATATATTAGGGGAACCAGAAAGTAATGTCATTTCTGCGCATGTCGATATTTGATTGTCATTTGGTAGCTCATTACGTATTTAGAAGGCATGTCAAAGAGATTTTGAGGTTATTGTATCATATTTATTTCTGAATAATTAAGTATTAGACTTTTTTTTTTGCAATTTAGGGTGAAATGGCCAGCCAAACACCAGAAGAGCATATCTGGCATTGTATGCTTTTTGAGTTTCGCAAGGGTAATACCTCAACTGCTGCGACTAAAAACATTTGCGATGTTTATCCAAACGCATTGGACGTTCAAAAATGCCAAAGATGGTTCTCCAAGTTCAGATCAGGCAATTTTGATCTCTCGGACGCCCATCGATCAGGAAGACCAACAACATTAGATAACGATGTGCTAAGGGCAGAAGTGGAAGCAAATCCATGTCAAACAATTGAGGAACTCTCAAATAGCCTTAACCAACCTTGGTCAACCATCCAGGAACATTTGCCGCAGATTGGAAAAATAAGCAGAGCTGGTGTTTGGGTCCCCCATAATCTGTCCGAACAGAATAAAGCCAACCAGTCCATCATAGCTTCAACGGCACCGTACAGATCCGTTTTTTGATTGCTAGATCACTGGAGACGAAAAATGGATCCTGTACGACAATCCGAAACGCAAAAGGCAGTGGCTCAGCCAAAATGAATTACCACGAACTACTGCAAAGCCGGGTTTACACCCCGAAAAGGCACTTTTGTGTGTTTGGTGGAATACACGAGTTGTTCTCTTTGAAGTGTTAAAACCTGGACAAACTGTTAATGCAGATGTCTATTGTGAACAATTGGAACGAGTAAACCAGTCTTTGATTGAAACGTATTCGGTAATTGTCAACAGAAAAGGAGTTATTCTGCAACATGACAATGAAGACTGCACTGTGCAAAACGGACCTTAGACAAAATTAACGAATTGGGGTGGGAGGTACTGCCTCACCCACCATACTCGCCCGATATTGCACCCTCGGATTACCATTTATTCCGATCACTGCAACATTGTCTTAGTGGCAAAAAAATTAGAAAATTTTGATGATGTCCAAAATGCTATCTCGACATATTTTACTGAAAAACCGATTGATTTTTACCGCTCCGGCAATCAAAATTTGTATACCAGATGGCAAAAGGTTGTTGATAACGAAGGTGAATATATTGTTGATTAGAAATAAAAACTTGTTAAAAATGTAGTCGTGTGAATTTAACTTAAGAAAACGACATTACTTTCCGGTCCCCATAATATTTATTCAGTATTTTGTTATTTAAATGAATTTATGTGCTTATTAAGTATTTCTCAGAAAACTAAAATACATTGGAGAACTATGATAATACATTACAAATATACTAATGTAACAATTTTTATATGTGAATATTCAATGTTTGATTTTAAAATTAAGGAATTGAACGTAAGGAAAGGGTATAAACTGTAAAAAAAGAGTGTAAGTTGTATTACACTTCCTAATATCTGTGTACCAAAAATAAAATATTACGCTTTTAGTGTTTTGTAGAATGTATCATTCATTAAAATAAAAAAAAGCGGGTGGGGGGAAGGAAACAATTATAATTGAAAAATAATATTCCCCTTTAAATTTTATATTAGCTTTTGTGTATATTGTATCCACAAAAATATTGTTTATTTATGCTGGCATTAGAATGTAATTTTTTGCTCATTAGATAAACTTGATTTAATTCTCATGTATGAAGTGTTATATGTCTATGACATCTCTAAGTAATTAAGATTTTGTTATATATTTAATTTCTAACTGTACCTTATTTTTTAAAATTAATGAACATATCTCAAGTAATTCATTGCTTTAAAATAATATCTTAGGTATATAAATGTTTAAATCTGTGTTGCATTTTTATGATCCTAATTACAACGAAATGCTGATGAAAAAGTTGTAACATTTCTCAATGTTGCTCAGGACCGTAAAGTGGAAATCAAACCAATATTTATTTTATAATTTTTTTTTTTCATCTTTTAGGCACACATGGTGTACTTTTTATCGTATTGGCTGTCCTTGGAATGGACCTTTTAAGAAAAAAGCAGAACACGAAAAACGGTGTGCACAACCAAAAAAAGATGGCACAGAGATTAAACTAGCTATTCCAAACATGTTCTCTCCTGTAAAATGTGGTGGTCGAAATCATTTGTGTGACTATTTGTCTTTTGAAAAAATTGCATTCAATGGTTAGATATGTTTCAAATTTTCTTTTTTATTTCATTGAAATGTTTTATGATGCTTTTGTTTAGTTAGCCTTGATGTAATTGTTATGATAATTTAATTTTGGAAGATGTACTAATTTATTCTGTTGTAAGGGTTTTTCTCAATTTTTCCTTGATATACCTTGTGAATTTGACCCTAAGTATGCATTTTACATATGTTAATGTTCGTATACATTGAAAGAATACACGGCATTGTCACTGCATTCCAATGATAGGCATTTACCATTTTTAAATACCCGAAAAGAATGTTCATCTTGGGATATGGGCTTTTAACCAAGCATTGCTAGCTTTGATTTGTGGGAGACCTGCCTGGTAGAAAGTTTTTGACTGGAAAAGTCTTTTGTTGAGAGGTTTCTTAACAAGATATATGGAAGTTTTCTTCTAGCCATTACTGCAATGATATATATCTTCTATTATGATGCATATTATTGAAATGGTTTCCATTGAGGCAGTGTGTATTGAATTAGGTAGTCAATGTTTAGATGTGCTCTATAGTCTTTGATAGTTTACTTGTCATGATTTATGAGATGGATGTCTTTAATTAAACTCTGAAGCTATATGCAAAGGGATATATTCAACTGGTATTGTTGAGATGGTTTGTCAACTAGTGTTCTGTTTATGGCTGTGGGTGTGGATGTTGAATTTGCCTTTTGTTTCAGATTTAAACTGCCTATTTATGTGGCTCTAAAACACATACTCTAACCAATGGAACAAGAAAAGAATTCTTACTACTCCAATTAATTGGTGTTTATTAAACTATCATAGCTAGATTTGACTTATAACTATGAACAATCCTATTTATTATTTAATTAAATGAAATACTATTGATATAGGATCCTACTAAGTGTTAACTTTATTTTGTTTATGAAATACAGAGGACCTTTTTTTCAACTTCTGACGAACCAAAAAAAAAAAGACAAAAATACAGAACAAGCTGAATTTGTTACCAAAAGTTATCAATAAATGTGGTTATTTTTTAACATAATCACTGTGAAGATTCAGGCATTTGTCATATCAGTGGACAAGGCTTTTCCCTCCCCTCTTCAAAGAATGTTGCCACCAGTGATATGAGATGGATTTGCACTTTATTTTGAAGCTCTTTGTTTGTCTTTAAACATGGTTTCCTAGCCGGTTATTAAATTCAAAGAAAAGATGAAAATTATTTGGCACTTAGTCAGCCTGTCTAAATGTCGAATGATCAATCACTTCTCATTAAATCTGTTGGGTTATAGCAGTACTGTGAGGGCTGGACAAAAAACATAATCACTCTTAAAAGTTTTCACCATATACTCAGCTCTTTCTTCAGTAAATTTTTGCAGCATTATCCCCTTCTGGTTGAAGAAAGTGAATAACACTATGCAACTTTGAGTGGAGTTCTAGTAGACATTTCACAAATATAGAGAATGAATGTCATATAAATTCATTTCACTCAATTAACTGGTACTCCTTGCTGTTAAAGTTTAGGACTTAAAGATTTTTGAATTAATGCAATAACCTGTGAAGTTGTTTTTTTTTTAAATAAAAGTTAATTAGTGTGTGTTTTTATATTAAAACTGTTTCTAAACACTTAGAAGAATAATTGTAGCCTTGATGGATTACAGAAAATTTAGTGTATTTTTCTTTAAAACATAATCAGATGCTTTTCTTCGATATTCTCTGCATCTTCAAATAATCTCGTGCATTTCTAATTGATTTTTTTGGGAAGTATGTGTTGTGTGGGTTCAGTTCTGCCTTAAAGTTATTTACTTTTGAATAAAAGACTTTTAAAATCTTACTAAATAAAATAAGTATTTCCACATATATTTTGTGAATTTGCTTTTTCTTGGCACTCGTATCTAAATTTAAACACAGTAGAACCTTACTTAATAAGCATTATTTGCTACAGAACAATACTCACAATGCAAAACACTGGGAAACAATTTTCTGTATGAATTAATGTAAACTGTTACAAGGGATTCCATGTCAAAAAAATATTCAAATTTTTTTTATGTTTATTCAAATAAAATTATGTACACATTATTAAGGAGCAGGAATCATCTTTATCTTTTCTGCTATTGTAGAATGAACCAAAATGGAATGTGAATTTGATATGCAGAAAACAAAATTATGCAAAAAAATTGAAATTGGTTTATTATTTATGATATGTTTTTAATTCTTTTTCACTAGAAAGCTGTGTTCAGACATTTGTTTTTGCTGACACTTCAAAATTTGATGAAAATGTGACACAGTATTACCATTGAATAAATTTGTATCATGCACTGCCGCTGCCTTCGCTATGTATGATGCAGCTGTTTCCAAAATTTTCATCATTTCTTGTATTGTAACTGATGTTAGTTCTTTTGGTGTTACCTTCTTTCACAAACTCTCAATTACAACATCTTGCTATAAAGCACAATGCAACTATAAGATCATTGGTGGGCAGCTCTTGATTGTGCTCATGGGTGCAGTAACCTAGTGGTCATGGTTGTGGACTCACGGCTAGCAATTTTTGTTGAGTCTTACATTTGTGCCTTGATGCCACTATAGACCCGCCTATAGCTGGGGCTAATGCAGATTAAATTTGTTGGGGCCCAAAGTATTCCTGTTGGCATGGTGTGGAAGTTAGGAGAAGGAGTGCCAGATTGGCTGTTGTGCTTGTCACTTGATTGAGATTCAGAATTACGAGGTCCATCACCTATAGCTGTCATGTTGCTTCTAGTGCGATGACAATAAAACCAACCAATCTTAACTGTGCCCTTTCACTAACTCATCAATATCATTGTTATCCACCTCCAGTCCCATAACCTTGGCTAAATATTTACTTTCTTTAACTACTGGCTCCATAGGAACTGAGCACAAGTGTTGAAAAATATATGATCTCAAGCAAAACTAAAAGTTAATAGAACGATTGGTAAACATGGTTTGGTGTTGCCAGTGTCTGGAATGTCCCCTCTTCTCATTATACATAACCTCATTCATTAAGCAAGTAATTTTTTACTATATGCTTTGCACATTATGCAAATTGCTTATTACAAGAAAAGCTTGTTAAACGAGTCTCCTCTGTACTTAGAATCAGAATTGAATTGACATCCAAATTACATTTTTTGTAATTGTTTTACCGAAGTATAATTTGGTATTATCCATTTTTTTTATATATATATAAGTTTTTCCTTAAACTTATTTCTGGAAAATGGTTTTTAGATTTGCAGTTTCTTGGACCTTATCGTACTGATGAATTCAATGTGCGATTTGAAACATTTCGATTCTGTGCATTCGGAATGGAATGGGAAGTAAGAGCTCATGTGAATAACAATGAAGCTGATCCTACCCTGTCATGTGAAAGAACCCTCAGCTATGCCTTGCTCTTAAAAGAATCAGTTGATAGGTGAGACAAATATTGGAGATTTGTACTATTACTTTAATTTTATGTAAACTAAACTAATTCGAGCAAAATATTTTTTGTATGTGTATATTAAATTTATGATATGAAATCTCATTTTTTTAATATCTTTTACAATACCTTATTTTACTTTTAGTTTGTAGAATATTTTTGTTTCAATTTGGCAGAATTTTTTCAATAGCTTATATTAAGTACATTTTTTGTGAGTTTATATGGATCTTTGATTTTTCTAAAAATCTTTTATAATTGATATTCTTATCCATTAAACATGGAATGTGTCTTTACATTATGTACCTCTCCCTAAAATGACCGTGAAAATGCATGAGACAGATACCAAATAGAGCCATTTTATACCATAATTTCTTATAGTTTTGGGTTCATTCAAAGTGGACTTTGTAAGGTGCTCTACCGTACCAAACTTGAATTAACATATCTACTTTTTGGGGCTACATATTCTGTGTTTGTGTGTGTCTGGATTGCCTTCTGAAGTTCAATGCATGGAGACATATTTCTTTACATTTTTTGAAATAGCACCTTCAAGACTATCAAACATACAGGAACAGGGTAGCTTCTTATAAAAACTTACTAGAAAGATTACCTCTCTTTTGTTGTTTTACTGATCAGCTGTTTTATGCTGTTTCTTTGTATGTCCTTGAGCCAGGGCAAAAGGAATTCAAAGAGGTGGAATAGAAGTGTTAAATCTAGGAGAAAGACAATATTATATTTGAATATTTTCCTGTTTTTTTCCTATCCTCACTTTAAATAATTCGGTTCAAATAAAAGTATTTTTCTCCCATTCAATTTGTTACTTAACACTGATTTTAGCAAAACTTGAATTATTTATTATTTTTTTTACAAGCATTTCAATTAGACATTGTCTTTCTTACTCTAAAGGATGTATATAACATTTGATAAGAATTGATTAATAATAGATAAACTGAAAATACGTGTTAGAGGGCTATGTATGGGGCAGAAATCTTGTAAAATCTTGATATTTTTAACAGTTTGAAGGCATAATCATGTAATTTTATTTTCTACCCAAACATCATGTAAAATTTGTTTCAAATATATCCATGTATTGATAGTTTATTTGTCTTTTATAAAATGTGAAGTTAAATAGATAATATATTTGCAATTCTAACATAGCACATTAAACTATCTCATATCATTTAATTAAGTTTTATTTTTTAATGATAACTTCTTATGAGTCAGTAATTTGCCACATTCAATTTTATGTCGGAAAAAACTGTTTGCATCCTTTTTCATCAATAAAAGCTTTTAAATTTTATTTATAACAATTCTATTTGGGGGGGGGGGGGAATGACAAAAGTGTGCTGTTCTATATATGACTCTACAGAAAGATATTTTATTATCTAGGTTTATTATACTTGAGTTTCTGTAATCACAAATTAAAGGTAAAAATATTTTGTCAATAAAGCTATAATTCTTAAGGCTCCCGTTGACATGCCACCACGAATTTCCCTACCTAATGTTTATCCTATGGATTTACTTTAAGTCTCATTTCTAGAATATTTATTTTAACTGCATGGAATAAAGTGCATTTTAAAGGGCATTAAAAAAAGGAAGGCTTCTGTTGAGTTACTTTTGTTTCTGATTTTTGCAAGTATTTTTAAATTTTTATTAGTGATCTGAAAACTTGCATCTGGTGCACTAAATTGATCATAAAAATACTTTGAATAATCGGAAAGAAAATTAATTCCACAGAATCCTTCCTTTTTTTATGCTCTTTCAAATGCATATTTGTTTAAAAAATTTAAATTTCCCTGCTTGTAATTTGTTGAGACAGCAAAGTAAACAAGGAAAGAGAGGAAAGCAAAATTAAAAGTCCTGCCTCAGTGCGCAAGGATACTTGGTAAAGACATGTTGACAAAAGGAGATTTATGATCCTTGGGGGAGGGGGGGGGAAGTTGGCCGATTTCTAGAAATTGTGTAGTTGATGATCTGAGAATTCCTCCTTTGTAATTTGCAACTGTAAATAGGAATTCTCTTCCTGAGAATTCCTATTTACAGTTGCATAATATCCATTGAAAGTTTGTCTAGCTTACTATACAGATATCTATGTGGTCTTTCACAGTGTTTAAAAAGTAAGCTTCATACTCGATTTCTTAAAAAAAAAGAAGTAATCCTTCATTTTTTTATGCTATTTTTAATGAGTATTTAAAAAGAAATACACTATACCAGTGGAGATATTGTAAATTTGTTGTGTAACATTCTTTGTTTGTACCTCCAGAATTGAAATTCATGTGTTTTTTCTCCGGTATTTAGTTATTTGAGCATTAGAAAATTTGCTATTATAAAACTTGTGTTGCAGAAATTTATTACAATTTTGTGGCTAGCGATGTTTTAGTAGAGCTGAGTGTTCAAGTCCTATTTTCCTAGAACCGCCACCATGTTTCGAATTTTAAAAACAAATAGCTTTCATGTTTCTTCCAATTGCAATGCTAATAAATAGTGAATTCTTACAAATTTTGTTTTCAGAATTTGACTTCGAATTAGCTTCCCCCTTCTCTTTAGTCTAATAACTAATGCAGAATAAAAATTATTAAATGGATATTATATGAATAAATCTGCTAATAAATATTATCCACCCAAAGGGCTATTGTTTTCTATACTCTATAAATGTTGTACCTGACCCCTTTTCAAAAATTAACTTGTTTTTGCGCACATAATTTATATCTGCTTTTGCCAGTAATGAACTTAATTTTCAAAAATATGTCATAATAAATTTCTCCTGAATTTTTTATTGGATTGAAATAAAATATATGCAATATATGTTTGATTTCTGCTTTCATCACTAATGAACTCAATTTTCAAAAATTTATCTTCATAACTTTCACCCAATTTTTTTTATTGGATTGATGGGAAACAAATATAAAAATTAAGTATTTTACTTACTTATCTATTTATGTGTTATCTTAAATTATATGTAATCTGGAATTAGGTGTGATTGAAAATAAATAACATTATTCAGAATTTTAAGCTGTGAGGCAGCCTTTTTTTTTTTTTTTTTTTTTTTGTAAAAAAAATTAAAAAAGAGGGGTTTTTTTTTTTTAATTTTATTTTGGATTCCTTCTTAGAATGTTTTGTGGTCAAATGATTTTAAAATTGATTTACAAATATTAGCCACCAAAGGTGTTATTGTTTTATGTGAATCAAAGTAGATCCACATTGGCCAATTGGAGATTGTGTGGGCAAAGTCTCTTGATTGAGATAAATTTATAATTCAAGGTTGATTTATTTTTTAAATATAAATGTAGATTAAGATTATATGTAGTATTTTGGAATATTGCTTTCCCATGAAGTTCGTAAAATTTCTATCCCATTTCTATCGTTTCTTTGTCTTTGATTTGGAAATAAAATATAAATTTAGTATCTTTTAATACAAATATTTGACATGCATACTATTTATTATTTTGTTTAAGTATATTCTGTGTTTTATAAGCTTCTATTGTGAGTGTTTGATGCATACATGTGATCTTAATGATACTGTAACGTGATTACCTGTAACAAACAAAAATTTTCATTACCCTAATTTTTGTAAGCCTTTATTATATATCGGAGGTCTTCAACCTGAGTTCTGTGGAACCTAGGCTTCCTTTGAACTTTGTCAGAGGTTCTGTAAGTCATCACTATTTTCTTAATCAAAGCGCCAAAATTTTAATTTTTATACAAGTTCGAATTCTTAGATGCAGTTTGCTTATAAGAAATAAGTAATAATTAAATATTTTTTGGATAAAATTAATTCTTAAATTTCATAAAAGTCACATGCTTCAAATACATTGATTGAAACACATTAGGTCACATACTATTCTCCATTATTTGGCTCAATTGGTATTTCTGAAATTGATATATTGACCAGCACTCAATGGAAACTAAAATTTAGTCAAGTTATATTATGCATTTTTTTGATTGACATTGAAGAAGAATATCTTGAAATTGCAAAAGATGTTAGATTTTATCTGTTTGTATTTCAAATGAAAATATGCAGGTTGAAACAGAAAGTAGCATCAACTATATATCCAAGACTGCCAATTTTCCTCCACTCTTGAACTAATTATTCTTCTAATTATTTTTATATTTGATTTACTTAAATGAAATGAATTACATTGAAAATCTCTTTTTAGGCATTTTTAGTAATATGTAAACAAAGCCTTTTCTTTAAAATTAAAAATTTTTTTAGATCTAAAAAGGAGCAGGGAGCATTCATATATACAATTAAAAAAGGCACAGTTTGAATCAAGGAGATGCAAGTCATAAAGTTAATTTTATTTTATATAAAAAAGAAGAATATTGTACAATATTCACTGCTTAATATTAAAATAAATAAATTGTAACAAAAATTAAGTTGAATATTAGACAATAATTATTTCTCTTTCATATATGTAAATTTTTTATTTGTTGCATGTCAGAGACATGCAGTAAAATTTTGCTAAGTTATTCATTTTTGCTTGAGTATAAGTAATCTACACATCAAAACAATATTTTAGAACATCATTGTTTAAATCAATGGCTTTTGACTTTTCATGGTTGTTCATATAATCTGAAAGTACCCCTCTTTTTGTATGAAACATGTTTACTAAAGTTTACTGCATTTTAAATATATCTTGCTAATTAATTAAATTCAGAATAATTGTATTAATTATTTTCCATATTAGGATTCTGTATCATATTTATCTTTCTCTTTTTAGGACTATCTACATGCATTACACTGTTGTGAAGGGTCCATTAGGTGAAATGAAAATGCAGCCTCATATAGAAGAGTTCAAATTTAGTGATGAAACTCCAGAATCACACTATGCTTTACTTCCTCTTGATGATTCCAGTGAATGCTACAAGTTGCTTTCTGGGACCATACGATTTAGACTTATTATGTTTTGGGATGATTCTGCATTTGTCATCAATACATGAATGTGGCACTTGGAATATTTATTGTTTTCCAGGGTTTTTTTTTTGTTTTGTTTTGTTTTTTGTTTTGTTTTCTTTTTTTGTTATTCATACTATGAGTGTGACATTTTACATGTCATCTGAAAAGTATTTACTTATGTTATCTACTTCATATTACATTTTTAGGTAATATTTACTTTTATATTACAACATTTGTATAGGATTTTATGAAATCTTAATGGAAATTTCTTTTTTTTTAAAAAAAAAAAAAACTGTGTAGGACATTTTCCAATGTTTTTTTCCCCCTTAGTATTCATCATCATGTAAATAACTGTCATAAATTTTACATACTTTTTCTGTTTGAAGATCTTTTGTTTATAAACTTTATTTCTAAATAAATATTATTACTGTATGTATATGTATCATTGTTTTAAATTGTAATTATTCTTAAGAATTCAGCATGTGGAGAAAAGTAAAATTGAGTGATATTGAAAAAAAGAGGCAATATGGGCTTTGTCAGGGTATTTTTATACATTGATTAAAAATGCCTAACTACTGAAATAAAAATTGTTATACTTGCAATAGATTAAAAAAAAAAATTTAATGACACTAAAAAGAAAGTATTTTATACAATAACTATTGTACAGAATATCAAACATTCAATAGCATTTTAAGTAATGTTTAAAAAGGACAATATTTTGTACACATAATTATTGTTTGAGATCTTGTAATTCAAAATGAAGACTAGCATAGGACCAGAGCGACCAATTGTTTATTAACTGGTGGTTAAAGTTTTGAAAAATTGGTTTTATTGATGTGGATAGTCGGGTGTCAAAATTGAGTTACCATATGCCCAATGGTTCTGAATGATAAAGCATTTTGGTTATGTTAATTGGACTTTTGAGTCAGGAAGAATAGGCAAACAGAAAATATTCAAATTCAATATAGTGAAATGCTTAATCAGAAATATTCCTAATTATCTTGTGATGAATGAGTATTTCTATGCGACTCTTCTGCCATAACTCTATCTAATATAACTAACTCTAAAAAGTCAATAACCTACAAGGACTGACTCTAGACAAATCTCGCACAACTATTTATTCAATAGCCTTGCAGTAAAGTAGAGTAAAATTTTGAAAAATCATTTTTTTAGCTACTTCGTTAGCATGGCATCTGCTAAAAAAAAAAAGGGGGAACTGAAGAGGAAAACCGAGAATTCAATTAGGATTGGATGAAGTCGTTTGCATTCATGTGCAACACAGATGGCCTTCCGACTTGTCTTATTTGCCACGAAAATCTCGCACACAATAAGAAGTCAGATTTGGAGAGACACTTCACTACAAAACATATCCAGTTTGCTGGTAAATATCCAACCGGTGGTTTACGAAAAAAGGTGTTGAAGGGTTCTGAAAAAACAGTCAAGTTCCATGCTAAGTAACTGAGCGTAATATTCCAATAATGTAAATCTGACAAGTTTTCCAGTATCATAAGATATTGCAAAAAGAGGAAAACCCTTCACAGATCGTGAGTACGTCAAAGATTGTTTTATATTACGTGCATCTGAAGAAATGTTTCGTGATTTTAAAAACAGAGCAGAAATCAAGAGAAAATAATTCGATATAAAAACCAACATTTTTATATGGTGGCAAAGTTTATTAGAGAAAATTATTGAAATATTAGTTAAAACTGTTAGCTATTTTTAACTTTAAAATTTACTTAAAGAGACATTTGTGAGAGTATTAAAAAATTCATAATACTCATAAAATCAAAACATGCATTTGAAAGTTTGTAAGTCATTCTATTAAAAAAAAAAAAATGGGAGCCAGAATTCAGAAAAAATTATTGTGATAAGACATGGCGCCAAATATTGGAAATTTTCTTGCAAATGATTACTGACTAAAAGTCGGCAACCCTTACTATCTCGGAGATAGTATCTCCCCTTTGTGAGTACAAAAGTTTTATGATACCTCATGCGGCGTGGGGAGTGCCCGGTGTACCCAGAGGGGGAAAGAATTATTTTTCCTCAATCCTAAAAGCGCAGAGTGGAAGGGATATTTTGACTTATTGAAATATTAGTTAAAACTTGTCGCAAACGTCTAAATATTGCATTGTTAGGCGAGTGCGAACGATTCCCAAATTTTCAAAGCTCTAGCTTGATGGGAAGTTGGTTAAATTAACAATCGAAAATTTGATGACACACACACCAAGTGAAATTCAGAAAAACGTTTTAAAAAAATCAATGATTTGTCATTATCTGCTAAAACGGTACAAGATAGAACTGCTAAAATGTTTGCAAATGTAATGCAATTGGAAGACATTTAACTGGTTTCTGCCTTATGACTAGTTATAGATGAATCTTGCGACATAAAAGACAAGGCACAAGTTACCCTTTTCGTCGGGTATATGTAATCCCAAGATACAAAAGAAGAACTGTTAAGATTGCTACCATTCTATAGCAACTGAGATGGAGCCAAAAGTATGACAGGAATACATAGAAAGGTAACATTAATTCTTCAGAAAAAAATAAACCACGAAATTATGACATTTCACTGCATAATTCATTAAGAAGCGTTTTGTGCCCAAACGTTTCTGGCTGAAATAGTTAAGGTCATTAATAGTTGGTAATTAAGATCATTAACAGCGTCTTGGAAAAAGCACTCTACCATCGACAGCTTAAAAATTTCCTTGAAGAAATAGTAGGCCAGTTTTTTTACTTATTTCTGCACAATAAAGTGCAATGGCTTTCCTGAGGTAACGTTTTGCTTTCTGCTTGAGTAACATAAAAACGTTCTTCAATGAAAAAAACATTGAACATCTCGAATTGGAAGAAGACAAATGGCTGCAAAAATTCAACTTCATGGTAGATACCACAATGAAACTAAATCTAAAGCTGCAAGGAAAGAGCAACCCAGCCTACGCCTTGCTTGAAGAAGTAGTTTATTTCGGAAAAAAAAAATTACTTCTTTTTGTTGAAGACATGGAGAGCGGTAAATTACTTCATTTTAAAAATCTGAAGCAATATCGCGTTGAGACCAATGCAACTATTGACATGAATTTCTTCAGCATAGCTTTAAAACACATGAAGGTTGGATTGGCTGAGAGATTCGAGCATACCAAACAAACAAAAGTACTATTGCGGTTATAGTAAATTCTCTCAACACTAATGCAAATGAGATCAACATTGAGCCATTTGGAATTGATGCTGGATTTGAAAACCAAAAACACGAGGAGTGGCAAGTTCACAGTAATCAAGAGTAAGTTGGAGGTCCAGAAATGCATACACATCACGCAGTACAAGTGGATAGCTCTAAAAGAAATTCTGCGAGTTGAGGCCCTCATATTTGGCACATGGAATAGTCTTACAGAATGCTACAGTGAGATGAAGAAGTTGGAATATGGAGTGCTGACGATCTTCGGGTCGGTATATTCGTGTGAGCAAGCGTTCTCTTGCATGAATATAATAAAAAGTATAGTTAGAAGTCAACTAACAAATAAAAATCTAGAGTCGTGCTTGAAACTTAAAACAAGTTATAAGCCAGATTTAATCAAACTTTCAAAAGGCATGCAAAGCTAATGCTCCCATTGATGTAACTATCTCTATATGTGTTTTTTTATATGAATAAATAATATTCCGTATTTTAAAAGCCGTTTATTTTAAATCAATTTATATAAGCAAATACGAAAATATTAAATCGAAAATTTTTAGTTGCTCTTTAAAAACTGGGAAATTTTGTAAATTGTAACTTTTGGATCTTCCGTTTCAATAGATTGCCCACCCCTGACCTAGATGAATTTAATTTCTGTATAAAATATGTATTTTGTTATACATTACAGCAAGAAACAGCATCCAAAATACCAAATTTTAAAGTTTTGGTGGTTTCATATACAGTTTTTGTACTCTAGTCCAGATGATGCTGTGCACAAATTCATTACGATTCTGTGTTTACCTATAAAGGCATTTTCTTAGAAGCTCTGGATTTGCCAAATCTCTAAATATAAATTTTGTGACTTCCATTATTGACAGAGAAAAATGTTTATGCTTGGTGTGGTTATCATTCCGTCTTTTGATTGGACACGATGATATAAACCACATCAGCTTTTAGATCCAATTCAACAGAGTTATTACTCATCAACCCGACAACAAATGAAAATATTCTGCCTGTGCTGCATTTTTTTAAGGGAACCAACATTTCCAAAAGATTTACAATTCTTATGCAAGGTCTATTAGTCTTTTAACTCGATCAGATATGCTCCCATTACAGTTTTTGCAAGCAGAAAATTTATCCGAAAGCATACTTCAAAGAATGTAATGATATAATTTCGTATCCAGGATCTGTATTTTTATCTTATTCTTTATACTGAAAGAAAGAATATGCATAACATGAAAGAAAGAATATGGCACTTTTACAGTTCCAGCATTATCATTTGATTCATTAACAGTCTCATTATCACTGATGGTTGACTTTCCAACACTTGTTTTTAAATATACTCTTACTTTGTGGCATTCTAAATAAATTAACTGTTTTATACCATCGGAATGTAATTAACTGAAGAAAATATAGTGTATTCTAAGTGTGCAAGACAAGATGCATGGTAAACTATTTTAAAATGTTTGATAATTTTGTAAGATATGTAACAAAACCTATTATATCCAATGCTTAAAAATCATGCAAAGAACAATAAAAACAATTAAAAACTGTAAAAGACAATTGCAATTAATTTTATTGTTTTTAATTCTTCAATCGTAAGAAAGTTAGAAAAGTTAAATTGAGATAATATATGTAAAGCATAAAATAAGGTGCTGCAACATGAGAGAGGTTTGTTTACATTAGTCGGGCTCTTTAAAAAGTGAACAATTTGTGCTTTAAGAAAGAATGAAAAATTCTTACCCTTCTATTTTTTTGATGAACAAGTATGATACATCATTGGAAAGATAATAGTTTAAGCTATTTAATGATACAAATAAAAAGTAAAAATTGAATTTTTGGCCGAATTAAACTTACCCAGCCCTCTTAATGTTGTGTCAAAGTTTGGCAAGAGTTATCAGCCTCTTCAGGGTCTTATTATTATTATTATTTTGCGTGATACAGGAATTATGACCTCTAGGTACCCAAGTGATATTTTTCTTTACTATGAGGATATTGTCTTTGGAAAACAAGGTGACTGGGATATCCTAGTGATCCTTACCTATTTTCGATCCTTTTTCCAATCAGTTTTTACCTCTTCCCCCCCCCCCCATTTTTTTCAGTCTAGATTACAGTTATACCTTGTTTGGGCAGCATAGCCACACAGGTCTCTTGTACCATTGAACTCAACTATTTTTCAAGATGAACAATTGTATTGCTACAGTTTTATATTGAGGGAATATAACCAACAATTATAATTTTATTAAATTTTAAAGCTTTGAACCATGCAAATATTTTAAAGATATTTCTCAGAAAATGAGATATCATTTTTTATTCATGCTTAACAAATTAAAATAACATTTGTCCGGAACAGGGAGGTATACATGGCATATGTCTGAAAGTTCTTAAAAAGTATTAAATGATTTAAAAGTTAATATATGGAGTATATAAAAAGGCATTTCGTGAAGCAACCTTCTATAAAAATTGTAAAAAAAATTTTTAACTCATTGTCTCACTATTGTATTATAAGAAAAATTAAATCTCCCTCAGTGTGGTAATGACTCCTATCAAAATGGCCAGTTTTTCCTTTTCATAAAGGGGTTATATTGCTTTCTGTATCTTCTCATGGACTATTTCAATATTATGCTAATTTTTAACTTGCTATGGTAGTTTAGTTGGCAGAATTCCAAATTTGCAACCAATGGGAAGTGGTACAGTTTTAGTTATCCCTAATGAAGACAGTTATGAATCAGAGGCTGATAAATTTTAAATCTGTATAGGTTCAAAGAACTGAAGTTGGTGTCATGAATGTGGGATGTCAGCATAGGTGCCTCATTCATCTGACTGGTTAAAAATTAAATATAGACTATGTAGAATAAGGCAAAAAGGAGCAGCCTGTAAAAGACAAAAATTAAAGATGATCAGTAGAAAGAACTACGTCTCGTCTTTTTCCAAAAAATTACATTTCTGGGATCCTTGATTAATGCTGAGGATCAAAAAGGCTGTGTTGCTAAAATGTTAATATGGATTGTGATGTATTGATAAAACTCCGCTTTGCATAATTTTCATATTTGTGTAATGTTTTGATAAAATATCTGAAATTATATATATATTTCACAATTTGTTTAGAAGGTTTTGCCAAAATTTTTGAAGGTAAAATTGTCGTTACCCTATTAAGCACCTTAGAGGAGATTTTAATGAAGTTATCAATTTTATTATATTTGATTTCAGAATAATTTTGGTTGTCTGATGGCCTTAGTTTTATTTTGAATAGTAATGTATATTTATTTTTTAAAAACCTTCTAAAATGATTAGATGTTTTAACAGTAATGTTTAGAAATATTCACATGAGAATACCTGAATATTTATAACATATGTTGACTTGGGAAGCATTTATTCATTAATAAGTTTTTATACAAAAGGTTTTCATATTTTCCCTAACTGATAGATAGCAAACATTAACTTATCCATAGTTTTGATAAATAATGTTTTTATTACTAAAGTTGTGGAGATATCCATTTCGAATTTGGATTTTATTGGGATATAAATTTTCAAAAACAGTAGAAGTAATATATTTTGAAGTTTTCTGTACAAAAGGTGCGGCGATTAATTTCCAGGACTGACGTAACTGCACGAGAACCATAAATCGTCAGAATGCAGTAATGCCTGTATTTGGAAGGTCGTTTAGCTGCGCATGTCCAATGAAGTTGACGCCTTTCAGTAGCAAGTGTTTTCCCTTGGAAATACTGTGGCCGGTGTAGCCTAGTGGTCATGACTTCGGATTCGTGACCAGTGGTTTTGTTCAGTCGCGGGTTCGATACTTGACCGCTAAAGATCCACCGTGTAGCCGGGGCTGATGCACGTAAAATCTGTCGGGGCCCAAAGTCCTCCTGTTGGTGTGGTGTGGATGTTAGGAGAGGGGGTGCCAGCTCGGGTGTCGTCCTCGTGACTTGACCGAAGTTCTAAATTACGAGGTCCGTCGCCAACAGCCCTCGTGTTGCTTCTAGTGCGACGTTAATAAAAACTAAACTAAAATTCCTTGAAACACTGATTAAAACGTAGCTGATAATTTTTTTTTTCGGTGTTGGAAGTCAGTATGGAGCAATGAATTAACATTAAATTCTGCTTCAATTTGGGTAAAACAGCCTCAGAAACCAATGAAATGTTGAAACTCGTGTACGGAGAGGAAAAGCATTGTCCCGTTCACGTAGCCGTTTTCGGGACTGCCGCGAAAGTGTCGAAAGATAACGCTCACACTGGACAACTGCATTCCGTACGCACCTCAAAAACAATTGAGCAAGTTCATGAGCTTATGACTTTAGATCGCCAATTCACTATTCGATTACTCACCTATGAACTGATCATTTCCAAGTAGGTGGTTCGGCAAATTCAAGACCGAGGAAAACGTAAGGTCTGTTCCAGATTCATTCCTCACTGTTTATTAGAGGAACAAAAGCAATTCAGGTTGGACTCGTGCGGTGAACCCTTTGGCAACGTTGACTCTGCGTTCTCGATTCGATAATAACGGGAGCCGAGTCTTGGTGCTACCAATATGATTGAAAGCAAACGACAGAGGTCCGAATGGCGGGATCCAATCTCTCTCAAGACCGACAGTTTTTCGATTTCTTAAATCCAAAATCAAGGTAATGTTAATCGCTTTCTTCGATAGCAAAGGACAAATTCATCATGAATTTGTTTCTTCTGACAAGATTATCACGGACAGTTTTACGTAGAAGTTTTCCTGCCAGATTTCCACAAAGAGTTAAGGCTTTGTTTTCAAAAGAATGGGTGTTGGTGAGTGAGTATATGTGAAGGTTATGGGCGCAAAAGCCAGATGTGGCTATGCTGCGCCAAACAAGATTTAACTGTGGTCCAGCCGTGTGAGAAAAATTGAAAAAAAATGGCTAACAAGAAGAAGGGTCGAACATAGAGAAGGATCGCTAGGGTAACCCGGAGTTGCGTTACTCGTGTTTACCAAAGACAATAATCCCTATTTGAAAGAAAAAGATCACTTGGGAGTCTCGGGGGCATGATGCCCGAAAGAATGGTTGTTAGCTGCTTTTGCATGACGATACCCAGTCTCAAATTGAGGTTAACGGTAAGGTGGTTATTGACCTAGCATGAGGTTGTGGAGATGCAGCATCCTTCATACTCTAAAAACATAGCGGATGCAAATGTTTCCTTGTTTCCAAAACTGAAAAATTAGTCTAAGGGAACAAGATTTGAGGATGTCGAAGCCATCAAGAAAACGGTGACGTCTGCATTAAAGAGCATTCCGAAAAATAATTTAAACATTTTTTTTTTCCGAAACTGATACGGCTAAGCAGTAAAGTGCATTACGTCACACACAGGTGAGAGTTACTTCGAAATAAATTAAATGGGTATGTAATTCTAATAATATTTTTATACTGAAGTTATTAGACCAGTCCTGGAAATTAATAGCTGCATATTATATATTTTATAGGAATGAGATATCTAAACTTTAATTATGTAATTATTTCAATCACGTAATTTATGTGTAGCATTTATTAAAAAAAAGGAACAAAAAAATTAGTAATCGGTTTCAACGCATTTGTTCCCTTTAAGAAGGACGTATGATAATGGAAATAATGGGCAATTACTATAGCAACGGGGTGTGATCTAGAAATGATTGACAGAAACAGTCGCCTTTTTATGACGCACGCACACTGAATAAAAAGCGAAGACGAAACAAAATCATTCTAAAACATATAATCCTCTGCATTCCAATTGGTTTCCCAAAACTCCCAGCCTAATTCTCACATTGTAATTAAAAATAGCTCTCTAATTTCCCCCAGCCTGTCAATGTACACAGTGAATAAATCTTTTGCAAGTTAAAATTCTAGTATAAATTTCTCCCATCGTGATAAAAAAAAATCACTTACACTAAAGAGCTACCAGATGGTACTCTGGTATCATATGATCGTCGCACTCAGAAGAATCAATTATTTAAACTTCCGATCCATACAAAAGCCATGTAACTTGTGGTTCAAGATGGCTTTCTGATTTGGTGGAAAGAGATGTCCTTTTCTTATGAATATTTTTTCCAAAGGTTCCTATGCAACTTCAATCCAATAAAATATTTTTATAGTTTTGAGGAAAAATCAACTATTTTTTTTTTTACTTTGAAATTAAAAGCTATTACTTCGTTTAGAAATATTTCGACCTGTTCAGTTTTTACTATACTCTCTTATCTTACAGTTTTAAATCCTAATCAAAACAAATTTCGATTTTTAAAATGTTTTTCTTAAGAAATTTTGATGCTGCATATTTTTGGGCATTTTTTTATAAAAAATGCATCCATTGCCATTTGCTACCAAGTTTCTTATATTTTCTTTGCATTATATATAAATGTGCTTGTTACATGTTCTAAACAAAAAAATAAAACAATTTTATGTTTTATCAACTCTAATTTTAATAGTATTAATTATATGAAAACATAAGAAAAAATTGTGTATTTGATTTAAAAATATTACTTAATATAAGAAAAATTAATTTTGTTTGGAAAAATCTTAATGCTAGCAAGTCATTATTAAATTTGAAATTGTATATGTGGAATTTACATATTCACATTTCTTTTTCTTAAATATTGTTGATCCCTTTTTAAAACATTAACAACTTATCATAAAATTAATTTTGTCCGCTAACCAAATTTTAAACTATAATACAAAGTACAAAATCGTAAATCATTATATAACTGTAACAGCTTAATTATGTATCTTTATTAAAAGAGAAAAAATAATTTAATCCAAATTTAAATCCAATGTTGCTTTATTTTTTAAACAGATTCAGTCCGATAAATAAAACAGTTTTTCAACATGAAAGATAATAAAATTCAAAAAAGCTTAGTTACAGTTTAACTATTGACATTTATTTTTCAGACGGTTTGAATAATTACAATTCTAGAACAAATGTTGAGACCTTTATTTTTAACATGTTATATATCATTAGATCATTAGTTGATTCTAACTATATTTTTAAATGAAAAATCTGTTTTGAATTACAGAATTAGCTCAATTAAAACAAAAAAGTGAAAATAACTCAATGGCCGTTAACAGTTCAAAAATGTATCTTTTTAAAGCAGAAAATATGTGGACGGGTAGCCTAGTGGATAAGGCAGCGGACCCATGGCCGGCGGTTCGAGTTTTGGTGCTACAAAAAACCCGCCTTGTAGCCGGTTCCGACTTGCCGCGAATAAATTAATCCCACTAATTTGTCGGAGTTCTACTTTGCCTTTCAAATATAAATTGCTTGTCTATACACTGTATCTGCGACCCATCATTACCTACGCTTGTCCAATTTGGAATCAGGCTGCTCAAATCCCCCACAATAAATTAGAAATTTTACAAAACAATATTTTAAGGATGATCGCACAAGCTAGATGGTTTGTGCGAAATGATGATATCAGAGACTCCCTAAAATTCTACAAACTCCAAAATTATAATAATTTAATCACTGAAAAATTTTATAATACCCTTATCAACCACCCAAACCCTTCAATTCAGCAAATCAGCACTACATTCGTAATTATAGAACCCCAACAAGCTTAGATTAATTCTTATATATACTTCCTTAACTCACCATACCCTCAACTAATAGGAAAGCTTCCTCTCCCCCTTAGAGGAAAGAGGGAAGTTTCTCCTAACAAAGATAGAAAATTTCTCAGTATTCGAGTAGCTGCTCCCTGATTGGACAAGCGCTATCATAGCCCCACCCACCCCCAACTCATTGCTCACTCACTAAAGTTCATAGAATCTTAAACTCAATAAACTCTTATAACTTAATGCAATTAGTTGATAATATTTATATCATTTATTTATCTCATTAGTAACTACTTAAAATTGTGCAGCATCCATTTTTACCAGGGTATTGTAATAGCATGTAATCAGGTTCAACTCAGATGAGAGATATAGACCCATTCTGGGTTCGGCGCTCTATATAAACCTTCAATACGAGATAAATCTGTCGGCTTCAATGGCGTGGCGTGGTGTGGAACTTAGAAGAGAGGGTGCCGTCCTCGTCACTTGACCGAGGTTGAAAATTACGAGGTTCGTCGTTAATATAACCCGTGTTGCTTTTAGTGCGATGTTAATAAAACCAAACAAATAAGCATAAAATATAAAGCTTATATCTTAAGTATACAAACAAACTCCAGATGCAAGTATAAAAAGGCTCAACTTAGAAACGTAATTTTAACAACGCAATTAAACTAGAATCAGACAGTAAATAGATACATAAAAATATACTCAGATTATGTCCTGCCTGATGTATACAATTGAATAACGTAAAAATATGATAATATTAAATATGTTAATCGAAATAAAGTGAATGTACAAGATGTATACAACTCGCATATACGGAAATCTTATGTTAACACAGACCGCGCCGATTTGTTTATGTAGCAATCATGTGATTTTGACGTGTGCCTGTTGCTTGTGAATCTAGTTCATTGACAATGGGCGTCTGCAAAGAGGGTGGGGGATGAATATTCATCTTTTGGGAAAGCATGACTATTTAATTGATTTTGAAAAAAGATCATAAATCAGCAAGTGAACTCTCAAAATATTTTTACAAAGTTCTTCGCCTGTTCTATTTATTTCTAATTGTGAAAAATTTGCGAAACAGACAAAATTACGCAGATTTAATTTCTTTCAAATTATTTCGAAATGACTCTTAATACCAAAATGTGGGGTAAAACCCATAAAATTTCGCCGCCATTTTTTAGAGGTTGTTTCAAATATTTGATTGGGAACAGGGTAGCGGATTCGCGGCCGGCGGTTTCGTTGAGTCGTAAGTTCGAGTCTTGTTGCCACTGAAGACCCACCGTGTAGTCGGGGCTGATGCACGTTAAATCTGTCGGGGATCAAAGTCTTCCCACTGGCGTGGTATGGAAGTTAGGAGAGGGAGTGCCAGATCAGGTGTTTTTCCTCGTTACTTGACCGATGTTCAAAATTACGAGGTCCGTCTTCAATTGTCAGTGTTGCTTCTAGTGCGATGTTAATAAAATCAACCAAACATATCTGATCGGAAAAGATATCATAGAACAATTTGATATTTTCAGTGCTACCGAACTTCAATGCGTGCACTTTGCTGGAATGTCATTCAACTTTAATGGATCTATTGCATACATATAAAAGTTTAATGAAGTCAAAATATATATGAAGTTTCTGAACACTTATTTCGATATACGCATGAACTTTACGATTTTGAAAAATGAGTATAATGTGAAAAATTGGTTTAGAACAGAATCGACATCACCAGCAAGTATAATTAATTTTTTTTAAAAAAAATAGCAACTCAAATTAGGCAGAAAATAAAAAAAAAAATGTAAAATGAGCTCATAACCTCTTGGCTATGAAGCTTTCTTCTGGTGTTGCAAGTCCGTAAAAACCCCCAACACAATAAAAATAACGGAGAAATATTGAAGCACAGAAATTTTGAAGATCGTCTGTGGGTAACGTATTCGGGTAACTTTTGAAGATCGTCTTTGGGTAAGAGTTATCAAAAATAATTCGATATAAAAACCAACGTTTTTAAAAACAACGTTTTTATATTGTGGCAAAGTTTATTAAAGAAAATTATTGAAATATTAGTTAAAACTGTTAGTTATTTTTAACTTTAAAATTTACTTAAAAAGAGACATTTGTGAGCGTATTAAAAAATTCATAATACTCATAAAATCAAAACATGCATTTGAAAGTTTGTAAGTCATTCTATTAAAAAAAAAATGGGAATCAGAATTCAGAAAAAATTATTGTGATAAGACATGGCGCCAAATATTAGAAACTTTCTTTCTTGCAAATGATTACTGAATAAAAGTCAGCAACCCTTACTATCTCGGAGATAGTAAAGGGGAGATAGTATCTCCCCTTTGTGAGTACAAAAGGTTTACGACACCTCATGTGGCGTGGGGAGTGCCCGGTGTTCCCAGAGGGGGAAAGAAAATTTTTCCTCAATCCTAAATGCGCCGAGGGGAAAGAATATTTTGACTTATTAAAATTACTGAAATATTAGTTAAAACTTGTCGCAAACGTCTAAATATTGCATTGTTAGGCGAGTACGAACCATTCCCAAAATTTCAAAGCTCTAGCTTGATGGGAAGTTGATTAAATTAACGATAAAAAATTTGATGACACACTCACTCACCAAGTGAAATTCAGAAAAACGTTTTAAATAATTCGATATAAAAACCAACGTTTTTAAAAACAACGTTTTTATATGGTGGCAAAGTTTGTTAGAGAAAATTATTGAAATATTAGTTAAAACTGTTAGTTATTTTTAACCTTAAAATTTACTTAAAAAGAGACATTTGTGAGCGTATTAAAAAATTCATAATACTCATAAAATCAAAACATGCATTTGAAAGTTTGTAAGTCATTCTATTAAAAAAAGAAGGGGAACCAGAATTCAGAAAAAAATATTGTGATAAGACATGGTGCCAAATATTGGAAACTTCCTTTCTTGCGAATGATTACTGACTAAAAGTCAGCAACCCTTACTATCTCGGAGATAGTATCTCCCCTTTGCGAGTACAAAAGGTTTACGATACCTCATGCGGTGTGAGGAGTGCCCGGTGCTCCCAGAGGGGGAAAGAAAATTTTTCCTCAATCCTAAAAGCGCCGAGAGGAAAGAATATTTTGACTTATTAAAATTATTGAAATATTAGTTAAAACTTGTCGCAAACGTCTAAATATTGCATTGTTAGGCGAGTACGAACCATTCCCAAAATTTCAAAGCTCTAGCTTGATGGGAAGTTGGTTAAATTAACGATCGAAAATTTGATGACACACACACACACACATACCAAGTGAAATTCAGAAAAACGTTGTAAAAAAAACATCCGGTATTGTGTGTGAAACACTTATTGAATTTCAAGTGAAAGGAAGAAACTATAGCGTCTATTGAATTAACTTGTACTTGAAACATAATATCCAATTGAAAAAAAATATGAGCGTGAAAAAAATATATTCCAGGAAGAATGAAGATTTTTTAATCGTACTTCATCGTCCAGTCCACAGCAAAACGTAACTTAGCGAGTGTCCATTGAAACATACGTCGAATGGGTCTAGGGCAGGGGTTGGCAACCTGCGGCTCGCGGGCCGCATGTGGCTCTTTTGATGTAAAGTTGCGGCTCTACAGTTCCATACGAAAAAATTAATGATTTAGGATCAAAACCCTTAGAAAATAAGAAAAAATATTTTTAAGTACCTAATTTCTCAATAGCATCTATTTTCATAATCCTTAATTACTAATCGCAACGCTTAACAAGACCGTAATGAGATAAATTTTTGGAGATGAAACTCCGTGACCATGTTTATCTTTCAGCCAATTACATTCCATTTAAGTCTCCCCCAAACAGCCACCAACTAGAGTTTAGACAACATGTCTAGACTATAGACGTGTTGTCAGTCAGTCATACTCGGATAGCGTCGTAGACGTTACATTGCATGTGTGTTAATTTAATCGCTGGCGTTTTTTGCGTGTCTATTCGCTTGTTATTTCAAGAAAAATACGATTTAGAAGGAAATTATCTTTTCAAAGGTATGCACGCGTATAATATAATAAATTCTTATGGAATATTTGCTTGCTATAGGTTCATACTGGTATTGGAAAAATTATATATAAAAAAAAGAGCACAATTATAAAACAATTTCACTTCTCTCTTACTATATGGAATCCTGAAGTGCAGTTTTATTCTAACACGGTTTATGAATCAGATAAATCTTCGAAAGATGCTTAAAGCTTTTAAGAGTATCATTTGAAATTAGAGAAATCACATTTTAACACGAAACACACATAATTTATAGGATTTTTAGAGCTCAAATTAAATTTGAAATGCCTTTTGTTCATGGAAAGCTCTGTGTGTGAACATTTTTTTTTAAATATAGATTAATATGTAATGATTTCGTTACTGTGCTTTAGTAAACATATTTTTTCTAATTATATTAAAATGTTTATCTAATAAAGTCCTTTAATTTTTTATTACAACTCTTCCCTTCCCCTCTCGTGGTTCTTTGCTTCGTATAATACGCTTTCGTTAATTAAGCATTTTTTAGGAAAGTATCAACCATGCTATTCGGGAGTTACTCAAAAATTCATTGAATGTTTATTATAAAAATGATTTTAATAAAGTAGCGAAACTTGAAATTTAAGAAAATATATAGTTATTTTTAGTATAGTTTTGTTTTACTTTTTGTATTATACTCGCTCGGAAAATTAAGAGAATTTGAAAATTATGTCTATTTTTACAAAAAGTATTGTGCCAAAGGCACTAATTATGTCGCCAAAGAATTCTGCAAATATTCTAAGCTTTCGTATACGTGCGTGTCTGTAGACCTGTGACTGGAGAGGGGATATAAGAACATCAATTGTTGTCAGTGATTTATGAGAAATCCTTTTTATCAGAACCACCTGGGATGAACTCATTCAGCTAATGGTTCAAAATGTCCCCGCGCCTATTATTGAAAAGGTAAAACACTTAAAGGTTATTATAATTGTTTGTAGATTCAACATCAGATCTATCACATATTGATCAACTAAATATTTTACTTAGGTTCTCAAAAGAGGAGCAGCTTACATAGAACGTTTTTAAATCTTTCTTAAAATGAAAAGGGAGGAAATTATAAATCAGGTGTTGCAGTATTTACGTAAAGTTTGTATGTTAAAATTTTCAAAATGTAGAGATAAATCTTATTACAACACTGCTAAGATGTCTGGACGTTATGAGAGGAAGCAGCAAAAATTTTAGAAAAAAAAATCTTTACAGTATATGTGCCCTGAGCAGCTCATTCATTAAAACTTGTTGGCCGAAGAGTTGTTGATTGCTGTATAGGGGCAGTTAATTTCTTCTCTTCTTTACACCTTAATTATACAATTACTTTATATTCCCCCCCCCCTCCAGCCTCAAGCAGTAGGAGGAAAATTCTTAAATATTGCATTCAAAATACGATCGTCTTAAATCCCTCTCTGATTCCAAATGTGAAGCATATGCTGTGGCAATAGCTACAATTTCGAAAAAATTTCTTAAATTTCTAAAAGTATTAGATTATGTATCCGATGACTAGTCACAAAAGGGAGAAGCAATTAGTTTTTTGAGGATAGGATGCAAGAACAGAATCCGTTTTTATGTTGAACTTTGGAATGAAAGTTTGTTGAACTTTCAAAGAGTATGTAAAGTTTTACAAAATGAGGATGTGAAATTAAACGCTTCTACAGTTCTGTAAGTGTCATCTGCATGTGACTAACTGTGCACATCACGTATGCCTGAGGCCACGGTAGCCTAGTGGATAAGGCAACGGACTCGTGGCTGGCGGATTTCGACGAATCGTAGGTTCGAGCCTGATGCCACTAAAGATCCACCATGTAGCCGAGGCTGATACACGTTAAATCTGTAGGGGCCCAAAGTCCTCCCGTGGCGTTGTGGGAAAGTTAGAAGAGAGGGTGCCAGTTCAGGTGTTGTCCTCGTCACTTGACCGAGATTCAAAATTACGAGGTTGCTAATAGCCCTCGTGTTGCTCCTTGTGCGACGTTAATTAAACCAAACAAACAAATCACGTATGCCGTTGCAAAAGAAATGCGTCCAGATGTCGATTACAAGGCAGTTACAACTCGCAAACGTATCAGAAAAAGATACTCAATGAAGACGATGAACTGGAAATATATCTAAATACCAGAGATAAATTTCATATCACCACCTTTTTGCACAATTTTATACAGACTTGAAGCAGAGATGAACGGAAAAGAAAAGAGATATACAAAAAAAATATTAAAATTTTTCTCTTTTTTTTAACTGATTTGCCGCACAATGTTATTTCATCATATGTTAACAATGAAAAGTATATCCAGTACTGTCAAAAGCTAAATGATGCTTTCCCAGAGAGACCCGTGTGGTGACTGGGAATGACAGAATAGTCCCACTGTAGCTCATGTATGTCGTAAGAGGTGACTGAAATGAGTATCCAGCGTCTGGGGGTATAGCCGGGCACCCTGCCCCTGAGGATTATATCAGGTTACCTCAGGGACTTGCCTTCCTTGGTAAGTACGGGCATCATGACCCCGAAGCAACCTAGTGATCTTTTTCTTTCCCATGGGGTTTACTGTCTTTGGGAAACACGGGTGACGCACTCCCGGGATACCCTAGCGATCCTTCTCTATTTTCGACCCTCCTTCTTGTCAACCCTTTTTACTTTTTTTTCAACTTCACGTCTAGACCACAGTTTAATCTTGTTTGGCACAGCATAGCCATATCTGGCTCTTGCGCCAATAAACTTTACATTCACTCACTCACGCTTTCCCAGAGAACTTCAATAGTGATTTATTAGTGGAGCTTCAGCAGTTTCATCCATATGTACGTTGTAAATCCAATGCAAGAAAAAAGTATTTTAAAACACGATTCAATCATGCTGAGCCTTATGAAATAATTGTGTGTGAGAGACCTCGTAAATTTGAATCTCGGTCAAGTGACTAGGACGAAATCTGAGCTGGCACCTATCTCTCCTAACTTCCATACTATGTTTGACAGATTTAACGTGCATCACCCCGGCTATATAGTCGGTCTTTAGCTATATCAAGGCTCGAACCCAAAATTCATCGAAAACCGCCAGCCGCAAATCAGCGACCATGACCACAAGGTTACTGCGGCCACATAAAAAATATGCAGTAAAACATGGCAATAAAACACGTAGAGGAACTTTCATATTTTATTCACAAACAAAGATAACAGGCTTGATAATATTGAATTAATCCTTGATTTCTTATTGTTAATGGATTCCCCTCAAAAATAAAATGTACCACAACCATTTATTTGAAGATGATTTTTTTAAATATGGTAGACTCATAAAATAATTCTTTGATTTAAGATAAATTGAATCCAATGATACCCTTACATTTCTGTGCCACTTATCAAAACAAGTATGAGGAAATTTGTGATCGAACATATCAATTCTTGTCCAATATACAAAATTTCTACATTCATCGACGAAGACAATATATGATGAACCAAATCAGCTGATTGTGTGACTTTCTATTAGAAGGATTCTCTTCGGTGACTCTAATTTTATGCATAGTGAGATTAATGAATACTTAATTACTTTCCAAGTATCTATACCATAATGAGTAAACTCAAAGTTTTTCCAACTGGAGGGATGTAATATAGTAAAAATGTTTCATTAAAAACTTGTTTTCCATAGTCAAAGTTAATTTTTTTTGGCTACATCTTTCCTTTATTATTACACCTCAATAGTAACATTCACTCACGTCCTAGAATCTCAAAGGAAGAAAACTATTAATTGTCATTCACTTAAAATAAGTAGAGAGGCGGTAGCCTAGCGGTCAAGGTCGTGGACTAGTGGCCGGCGGTTTTTGTTCAGTCGCGGGTTCGATCCTTGGCCACCAAAGATGCGCAGTGTAGCCGGGGCTGATGCACGTTAAATCTGTTCGAGGACCAAAGTCCTCCAGTAGGCCTGGTGTGGATGTTAGGAGAGGGGGTGCCAGCTCAGATGTCATCCTCGTCACTTGACCATGGTTCAAAATTACGAGGTTCGTCGTTAATAGCCCTCGTGTTGCTTCTAGTGTGACGTTAATAAAAAACTAAACTAAAATCACTTAAAATAATTTAATTAGTTTTAAGGCGTTGAAAGAATAAGGGATTCACTCTATTTTCATATTTATATTAAATGTTTTCTTACTTTGCAATCTTAAATAAAGATCCTCTCCAAGAAAGTGTAATTAGGCTACTCGTTGACCAATCAGAACTGCCTCTTAACATCACTTTTTCTTACTACCCCGTCCCCTGTAAAAACTTCAGTATTACTGTAATGGTGAAATCGTTTCTCTTCCTCGAACAGTTACACTCTCTGAATGGCTGCCCAGACATTACCGCAAGGTTGCAAGAGAGATCCATCTGCTATCTACTGAGTAAGCCAATAAGCCTAGACAGTGAATTACACTTTTAAATTTAGTTTCCGTGATTTATGAATACTCATTCATAATAAAACTTCAAATTGATTTTAATTTTTAATAATATTTATGATGAAAAGTTGTTCCCTTCTTTTAAGGAAAGTAATTCCGTACCCCTTCGCCCTTCGAATCTAATGGCATCGAAAATGTACGTATTAAATCACGAAAAAACAATCCTGTGTATCAGTTGCGAAATATCAGTTTCAGTCGGGACGAGACCCGTGTGGTGACTGCGGATGACAGAATAGTCTCACTGTAGCTCATGCATGTCGTAAAAGGCGACTAAAATGGGTACCCAGCGTCTGGGGATATAGCCGGGCACCCTGCCCTTGGGAATTATATCAGGGGACCTTAGGGACTTGCCTTCTTCAGGTAAGTACGGGCATCATGACCCCGAGGCACCCTAGTGATCTTTTTCTTTCCCATGGGGTTTACTGTCTTTGGTAAACACGGGGGATGCACTCCCGGGATACCCTAGAGATCCTTCTCTATTTTCGACCCTCCTTCTTGTCAACCCTTTTTACTTTTTTTTCAACTTCACGTCTAGACCACAGTTTAATCTTGTTTGGCACAGCATAGCCATATCTGGCTCTTGCGCCAGTAAACTTTACATTCACTCACTCACTCACTCATTCAGTCGGGACAACAAGGAAACATTTTTCTAGATAATGTAATGAATCCAGTTTCTTCCACTGAAAATATGCTTTGTATCTTTCTGAAATAAAACGCAATGAATCAAAATATTTTCTTGATATTGTACGATGTGAATATGAAATTGTATCCTATGTATTTTATGCTTTTATGAACCTAGGCTTTCAGAAACCTATGTGTGAAAGCTTAGAATTTAATGAAGAAATTTTGTAAGAGACTTTTCGTTGATTTGATTGTTTATTAACATCGCATTTCGAAGCAGCACAAGGGCTATCGGTGGTGGATTTCGTAATTTTGAGCCCCCGGGATACCCTAGCGTTCCTTCTCTATTTTCGACTCTCCTTCTTGTCAACCAATTTGTCTTTTTTCCCATTTTTTTCATGTCTAGACCACAGTTAAATCATTTTTGGCGCAACATAGCCATATCTAGCTCTTGCGCCAATAAACTTTACCTTCTCATAGTTTTAACGTCTAGATCACAGATCTACCTTGTTTGGCGCAGTATGGCTACATCTGGATCTTGCGCCAATAAGCTTTACTATCAATCACTCACTCGTAATTTTGACCACAGTCAAATGATGAAAAGGACACATGAGTTGGCATCTACTCCAGCACCAGGCCAACCTGAGGATTTGAAGTTCCGGCAGATTTAACGTGCATTAGCCCCGCTATACAACGGATCTTTAGTGGAATTCTGACTTGAATCCACGGTTCGGGTACTTTTCTTGGAATGATGCCAAAAAAGAAATTGTTTCAAACGTTAACAAAGAAATATATGTACCTTAATAGTTTGCAAAGTTCAATAATATATATAAAAGGATGCATTGATATATAGTAAAGTTGAGATAGATTCTATCTTCTTTCTTTGTTATTATATTAAAGGGAATGACTTGTAATTTATGGTGTTGCTGTGTTGAAATGCAAATTAAACCAATAAAAATTAATTATTACGTGGACTATGATATAAAACACGGATTTAATTACGAAGTTTTGAAGTCACGTGATTTATTTTCTACACTTATAAGGCAAGCCAAAGTTAGCAAAAATTAAACTGAAAAGCGAAATAAGATCTTGAATAAAATCCCGTGCATCTTAATATTTATTTCTTAAGGAAAGAAGTATAAAAGATCACAGAGATATGAATGTTTATGATGAAAATGGCATGATCCCAGATTTCTTCACATATATTTGGGCAATCGAAAACTGCCCCATGTTTCTTACTTCCGATGGTATCAAAAGTCCCATTTTTGAAGTGAATTCCTTGGAAAAGACTAAGTGGAACTTGGCAATAAAGGAAACAACCGGGGAGCATTTTCCATACTTTATTCAAAGAGTAGACGATAGTGGACCAGAGAGTATTGAAATATTCCTCGAACTTTCATTTCTCTCCGCTGAAGGATTTTGTTTAAATAGTAAACGACATCGAAGACATTTTAAGGTAGATGATTTCCTAGAATGTGCGGCAAGTACAGATTATGTCTTCAGATTACATAAAGTGCAATATGTAGTAAATGACACTCTTACACTTCGTTGCCGCATGCGGACAGTAAAAATAGATATACCCCAACGAAACCTATGCTTCGCTCGAACTCGTTTGGGTTTAGAGAGGAGAACTTTATTCTGGGACCTAAGAAATTTCAGCACTCTTCAATTTGGACATGAAATAAAATACCTGATAGAATCATTAATAGAAGGAGTCCCTCCACTGAACCTAGCTCTTTTCGTGGATGAGGTTTCTGGAGTAGAATATGTTATAGTCAAATTTTTCAAAAGTAATTCGACAAAATTTCTTCGTTTCAATTGCGTAGTGTCCATTTTAGATGTAAATGGCAACAAAAGACTATCCAGTCATTTTGAGGATTTATCAAATTCGTCTGAAAGATCTTTGAAACTGTTTGAAAAAACTAAAATTATGGAAGGTAAAGCATATTTGTTACCGAATGATTCACTGAGTTTACGATGTGAATTCAAAATTGGATCTGGTGTTATCTGGAGTGAAATCGAATTTTATGTGTATTCGCCTTAAGCAGAATTGGACATTCTGACGTTTTAAAATGATTAATAAAATGTTTGTTTTATTGAAAAGAAGACTGTTATAATTATGAATTTTTTATAACAATTTAGATAATATAAATTCAATACTATTCAGAAAATTACAGGTTCGGAAAAGGAAATATACACCAAAACTTACTATTTTAAAGCATTTTAATTATAGTTTAGTTTTAATTGGTTATTTCTTAAATATAAAAATAAATAGTTCAAATCGGAATTTGGGTGTACTCTAGGAGATTGGCGACTTTTGGGAGCGATAATTGGCGATTTAGGTCAAGATAACCCTACGCATACTCAATGCTCCAAGTTCCGTCGCCAATTACCTAGGAGACACCCTATTCCCGATTTTCGTTTAAATTAGTAATATATTTTGAATCTCGCTAGAAGTGTATAATATTTCTGTTTAAAATTGGAAAAAAAAATGCAGTTGTATTCATGTCTTATGTTCGCTTTTGTCAGCTTTTTTAATTTAGAATAACCATTCACTTTAAAATTGATCAACAATTGTTTTGATAACGAATTTCTCAACATATAATAATAAAGTTGCTGTTGATTTAAATTATGAATTATTCTACTTGTATCAATACTGTTTAATTATTTTATGGTTAGTAAATTTAGCTACCTTCTTATGTGTTAAATTTTTTTGATTGATAAGCTTTTTACTCTGGACTTTTAGGCCAAGTAACTTGGAGTTACTTGGCCTTTAAAATTAATGGCGCCTTAGTGCCTTTAAAATTAAAGTTTCCTTGAAACATTAATTTTAAAGGACTTGAAATCTATATCTTATTAACAGTTTTTAAGAGTACGTGTCTTTTGGAAACGTAGTTGACAGTAGACACATCCGAGAGTTTGGAAAAGATGAACTATTTCGTCAAAACCTTCACTGAGATTCTTTAATTCTTACGTTAAATCTACTAAATAGGCAATTGATTATAAACTTGAAGTTTTGAACCGATATTATCAGAACTTGATAAGGCTTGAAATGTCATCCTACTTTTTCAAACTTAGTTATTGTGTCTTTTCTGTGAGAAACTTGAAGGTTAGTGCTAATCAGTATGGTAAAGGAGTAGCGGGCGTGTAACAGGTTGGAATAAACTTTGAACCCCGTAATTCAAAACAAAGCCCTTCTTATGGTTTGGTTTTATTAATGTCATACTAGAAGCGACACGAGGGCTATTAAAGCCCTTCTTAAAGACGAGGCTGAATCACCATTAATATACATTGCTTGAATATCAATATTAAAGTGGATTATACGTTGAGCCAAATGAAATAGTCATTTGACTGAGTCTCGGTATTGTGAGGGGTGTTGACATTATTTACCTGACATTTGAGTTGGGTACAAAGAGACGCAAGAAAAAAAGTTCAATTTCGACAAGTTCAATTGGAGTCTTGATTCGATTAAAGATCAGTTTGCTCCATAATAAGTAGCTACATGATCAGACAGTGAACGAATGAGGGAAAGTCGGGGCTTATGGCGAAATAGCCAAATATGCCAATGTTGCACCAAACCATATTTAATCTGGACATAAAAATGGTGGAGGAAAAAATGGTTTAATAGAACGACAGTCGAAAATAACGATCTCCAGGGTGTTCTGGGAGTGCATCATTCGTGTTTACCCAAAACAGTAAGCTGCATAGGAAAGAAAAGCCCACTACAGTACTTCGGGGTCATGATTCCCTTTACTTATGTAAAGAAGGTAAGCCCCTGTGGAGATATGCTCAGACAATGATAGACAACTCTTTGAAACCATTAGCATCTAAATATAATATTTTAAGTGTTGTGGTGGCAAAGCGTGTTATTAGCGACACTGATGAGAAACTTAAACCAATTAATTATATATTGAAGTGAATTTTGTAAGGGGATTATGGGATCAAAAATTTTGTTGATTACGTAATCAATTTTAATCACGTGGTTTAAATGCAGTATTTATAAAGGAAAAACCGAAGAGTTGGGTAACGTGTAGGTGAAATGTTTTAATAAAAGTCTCTAACCTTGTCGAATCTAAACTCTAATTTTATAACATAAGTTTATCCATTCACAGAGTTCAATATGGCTACACAGAATGCAGATGTCAGAATTGCTTTCACGTTTTCTTGGATGATCGAGAATTGTGGAATGCTGCTTACTCCCAAAGGCTTCGAAAGTCCTGTTTTCAAAATAGATTCCCTCGAAAATACGCAATGGAACTTGGCAATAATGGATTTAAATGAAGATACTTTTTTATATTTTATTCGCAGAGAAAATGACACCGGACCTGATAAAATTGAAATATTTTTTGAGCTGCAATTTCTATCCACAGTTAGATCAAACTTAAGTAAAGTACATTATCGAAAATCATTTGCTAAAAGGGATATCTTAAAATTTAAAGCTTCTATGGATATTTTTAGTTCGAAAAGTGCCCAATACTTAGAAAACGACACACTTACGCTTCGATGCCGCATATGGAAATTAGAAACGGAAGCACTTCAACGAAATCTGTGCTTTGCTCGAACTCGACTGGGATTAGAACGGAAGACTATATTTTGGAAAATAGAAGAATTCAGCACTCTTCCAATACGACAAGATGTGATGTATCGGATCGAGTCCAACGTAGAAGGAGTTCCACCGTTGCTCCTAGCTTTATATATTGCGAAGACAAAAGAACTGGAAACAGTCTGGATCAAAATTTTAGAAAACAATGAGAAAAAATTCCTTCGCGTAAATTGCGAATTCTCAGTTTTGGACGTGGGCGGAAAAAAACATTTCACCCGAAAATTTACACATTTATCAACCGCATACGACAGGTACATGCCTTTCTTTCGGTTAGAGGAACTAAATGATCACCGAACGATTTTGTTACCGAATGATGCATTGACTGTACGGGGTGAATTTGAAATTGGTTCCGGAACTATCTGGAATAAAATTGAACATTACGTGCAGTCGCCATCAACAGAAATCGAACTTGATAGTGAAATATAGTGACGAGACTTTGTCCAAGTTTTTAAATGAAAAATTTTAAGTAATTACTTGCATCGTAAAATTTCAAACCTATACGCCTTGAAGTATATAATCAAGTTTTATTTCCTTTTCAAAGAATTTTTAAAAGTTGAATCACTGAATAGTTTTTAATTCGCAAAGTTTGAGGTTTTAGAATTATACTTTATTATTACACTTCGAATTGAATAACACCTACTGTCTTAAATAGAAAATAATCCCCTTAATTATTCCTGCTGTTTAGTATAATAGTGATGAGAAATGTGTATCCACATCAAAACATAACCATGCACTTATATACCAGGTGTGTAAGTATGAAACCGGAATTTTTGTTCAGAAAAAACACGTGGCTCCAACCCATGGCTTTCAACCGAAGGGAGATGGCTTCTCGGATCACCTTTAACTGATCCGCTAGTTGTTGTTGTGTTTGAGCGTCGTCTTCGTCCAACAAGGCTTGCAGGTCAGCGTCTTCAAACTTTTTCGGTGGTCTTCTACGTTCTTCGTTCCTCACGTCAAAATCGCCACTTTTGAACCGTTTGAACCACTCGAAACACTGTGTTTTACCGAGAGCATGCTCACCAAATGCCTCCAGAAGCATTCGATGCGATTCGGCTGCGGTTTTCTTCAGATGAAAACAGAAAAGTAGTGCTGTCCGCAAATCGTAATTTGTTGGCACAAAACTCGACATGTTTATCTCTAATAAACTAATGCTACTGAATGAAACTCGTGTTATTGTGAGTTGGAAATCTTTGTCGGATATCAATACAATAACAAGACAGCACTGACGTAATGTGTCGGTAACTGCATCGACATCTAGCGCTACCTATGGGCAAATTCCGGTTTCATACTTACATACCTGGTATTACGAGATTTTTTTGCACACCTTTATTTTTGTAATTATTTCTTCAGATTAAGACTATAAGAAAAAGCGAGAACAGAGTTTAACGAAGACTTCTGCTATTATTGAAGCATTTTGTATGGCTAATGACAATTTAAAACTGAACTATTCTGTAAATGTGTAACCAAATTAACTGAAAAGTTTAACTAACATAAACAGGAAAAAGATAAATAATGAAAATTCCGTCTGAATTATCTCGCAAGCATTTCTCTTTACAATATTTTTAAGACGACGTAAAGGATGAGAAAAGACGATAAGTAATTATTTTTAAGTTGAATGATTTTATTTAGTTTTAAAATGGACTGATTACAATAGCATTTTGAATAGATTGATTAGAATAGAATGTTACAATCTTTGTCCAACTGCGCGTGAAATTATTTTTGTACTTTTAAATTTCTATGTATTTTGAAATTTTAATATGAATAAAATCATTTAGTAGAGAATTTGTGTATTTTTCTATATTTAGTATAAATATTGCATTAAAAATATTAAAACCCTTTGAGAGAGGAATTCCGTTCCCTACTAATTTTTAAGCAATTTATATTAGATGTTTGATTCAGACGGGGCAGCGGTAGCCTAGTGGTCAAGGTCGTGGACTAGCGGCCGGCGGTTTTCGTTCAGTCGCTGGTTCGATCCTTGGCCGCCAAAGACCCACCGTGTAGCCGGGGCTGATGCACGTTAAATCTGTTCGGGGCCCAAAGTCCTCCCGTTGGCGTGGTGTGGATGTTAGGAGAGGGGGGTGTCGTCCTCGTCCTCAGGTGTCATCCTCGTCACTTGACCGTGGTTCAAAATTACGAGGTCCGTCGCCAATAGCCCTCGTGTTGCTTCTAGTGCGACGTTAATATAAACTAAACTAAACCTGATTCAGACGAGTCGTGCCGTTATATCGATATGGGGCGAGAATATGTAGTGGAGGTTTGTACCTTTAGACCCTACTGTTACTAAACCTCGGAGAGAGTTTGTCTGCTCATGTGTCCTCACTTGATGCGGTTCAAAATGACGAGGTCAATCTCCAATTACCCACTTATTGCTTCTTGTTTACTAGAATTTTAATAAGTTGTAGAATTCTATGTAGTTGTATTCTAAGCCACACATACACAATTAAAATCTAAGGCTCTGTTTTATTCAAGAATTTGCTTTGCATTTATGGGCCTTGGGTTTCAGATAAAATTTGCAAGTAACTTCTCGCATTAATCCAACCTAAGATCTTTCCAGTGGAAAGAGGAATCCTTCATGTCGTGTAGCCGAGGCTGATGCACGTTAAATATGTCATTGCCCAAAGTCCTCCCATTGACAGGGTGTGGAAGTTAGGAGAGGGGGTGTCAACCCAGGTGTCCTCGTCACTTGACCGAGGTTCAAATTTTCGAGGTCCGTTGTCAATAGCCCTAGCGTTGCTTCTAGTGCGACGCTAATAAAACCAAACCAAATCAAACCTTTGAACCCTTCATTTATGAATAGTTAAAATTATCATACGAAGTAATGTACGTTAAAACTTCCTGGCAAAAAAGTTGAGCAAGAAAGGGATAGTAGCCTTTGTTGCTCTATATCCCATGTAAGTCGAGTTGAGCGAGAATAAATTTCAAAATATCATACTCTTCTGACTAGGAGTCGATATCAGTTTGAAAGTCCACCGAATAAAGACTAACTGAAATATTTAATGACAATCGTCTGCGTATTTGAATGATTTGTCTCAATGTAGGTACGGATTTCATTAAAGATTTTAGGAGAAACCTCTCACCGTAACTTATTTGCTTTTTTCAAACACATTGGCATTGGCCTTTTACATTACATTTGAAGTTTTAACTTTTTACCTTTTTTTTTTATCACCTTTGTGCTTGTTTCATATTTTTAAAATAATTTATTCTAATTGATTTCAACAAATGTTTGGCGCAGCATAACCTGCTTTGCTCTTGCGCCCAAAAACCTCACACTCACTCACTCATTAAAGATTTAGTGCTGTCTTCCCATTGATTACTTTAAAGAGGTTCTGTCATCATATATTTTTTAGCTCTCAAGAAACCATAATTCATACCAAAGATCAGAATATTGAAGATGGAGGGAGTTTTATTGAAATTTTTAGCCCTTTCGGGCTTTGATCTCCTGTCTTGTGCTTTAGTAATATGAAACTGTGGATTATATATTCGTTCGACCAAGAATTTTAAATGTTCAAATATTCATCAGTTAATACCAAACAAAAATTGAGTAATTGGGCATTCATCAGATTAAATAACAGACTTAATAATTAATTTCCTTTAATTATATTTAATAGTGAAAGTAAAATTTTCAACCGTAAAAGAATAATTTCGTTTTAAGAGTTACGTGCTAGAAACTGTCACGAAGGAAATTGTAGAATGCGACATGTTAAAAAAATTTGGCTTCTAAGTTTCTCCATGTGAAAGAAGTTAGAAAGTGAGTTACTAGCTAGGTTGTTGACCTGATTATTTGACTGTGATTTGAAGTATTATGAGGGCAGTCGCCTATAGACCATTGTACATTACAACGATCATCATAATACGTATTGAAATTAGCAAAGTACATTTCAAGACATTTCTCAGTCCAGTAAAAACGGCTTGACGCGGTAGCCTAGTATTCACGGTCACGAGTTTGCGGTTGGCATTTTTTCTGTCGAGACGTGGGGTCGAATTGACTGCAAGAAAAATTTACATTAGAACGGTATTGGATCAGAAGACGTAATTTACATTTTATATATTGTATTGTTTTCCTACACACATCTGTAAGGGCTGTTGTGAAATAAATTCAACTAAAAGTAATTTTAAATGGAATTTCGACAAAATGTGTAAATTTTCAAGCTGAAAGTAACATTTTTGAGTGAGGAAAAGTGAAAAACTAAAAAGATGTTTTTTTGAGCTAAAATTTGTTACATTTATATTTGTGGTTCGCTATGCTCAGAAAAAAAAGTGGCCGTGGTAGCCTAGAGGTCATGGTTTCGGATTCGATGCTGGAGGTTTTCGTTCAGTCGCGGGTTCAATCCTTGGCCGTGAAAGACCTGCAGTGTAGATGGGGTTGATGCACGTTAAATCTGTCGGGGATTAAGTTCTCCAGTTGGCGTGGTGTGGAAGTTAGGAGGGGAATATCAGTTGAGGTGTTGTCCTCGTCACTTGACTGAGGTTCAAAATTATGAGATCCGTCGCCAATAGCCCTCGTGTTGCTTCTAGAGCAATGTTAATAAAAACTAAACTAAAAATTGTCCAGAAAAAAATTTCATAAAAAATAAGACATATCAATTTTTTGGAAGAAATACATAACTTAGGAGAAAAATAAATTTATGAAGGTCAATAACTTTCGGAAAGTGAAGATAAACTATTTGAAAATGATAATGATATTTAGATATTTTTTGAGCTAAAATATACTGATACTTACTGCGGAAAATACTTCGTATATATGTGGAGGGACAAAAAGAATGAGATAACTTTGGAAATTCTAAAGAAGAGAGTGGCGGAAAAAAGGAAAAGATCAGTATATTTCGAATAATAGCACCGTTTGGGAAGGTACTACGATCTAGAACAGCAGTACTTCATAACATTTTCAGGGGATAATCAGGTCCAACGGGGATTTTCAATTGTTTATTATAAAGGATTATATATAAAGGTTTAATTGTTAACTACATTTTTTGTTGATAATTGACACGGTTATTTATGCAGAATAAATACTTGAAAATTGTTTTGCTTAATATTTTCTTACTAAAATCACTGTTTTGATATGATTGGCAGTTTATTAGTGTCGCATTTTGAAGCAACATGAGGGCTATTAATGTTGAATTTCTTTCAAGTAACGGGAATGACACCTGATCTGGCATTATTTCTCTAAGATTCCACATTATACCAACGGAAGGACTTGAATGAATGAGTGAGTGAGTGAATGTAAAGTTTATTGGCGCAAAAGCCAGATATGGCTATGCTGCGCCAAACAAGAATAAACTGGGGTCTAGACGTGAAGTTGAAAGAAAGATAAAAAGTGGTTGACAAGAAGGAGGGTCAAAAATAGAGAAGGATCGCTAGGGTATCCCGGAAGTGCGTTACCCGTGTTTACCAAAGACAGTAAACCCCCATAGGAAAGAAAAAAATCACTAAGGTGCCTCGGGGTCATGATACCCGTACTTACCTGAAGAAGGCAAGTCCCTGAGGTCCCCTAATATAATCCCCAGGGGCAGGGTGCCCGGCTATACCCCCAGACGCTGGGAACTCATTTTAGTCGCCTCTTATGGAAGGACTTGAAGCCCCCACAGATTTAAAGTGTTTCATCCTCGTTGCATGGTGAATATTTAAGGACTCGAACACGTGACTCAACGAAAACAACTACAGGATATGTTACCTGCAGTCAACCTTAGCGATCTTTTTCTTCCCATGTGGTTAACTGTCTTTGGTAAGCAAGGAGGACGCACCCCCGGGTTACCCTGGTAATTCTTCTCTATTTTCGACCTTTCTTCTTGTCAATGAATTTTTACCTGTTTTTCATTTTTCAAACGTCTAGATCACAGTTAAATCTTGTTTGGCGAAGCTTAGCCTCATCTGGCTCTTGAGCCAATAACCTTCACTTTCTCTCACAAACTGCAGTCAAACAAAAAATAAATATAGTTTATAAAAAATTGATCTTTTTGATCGATCAATTCATTGAAAAAAAATTCCCTGTAGTTAAGTGTCAAGTTAAATGTAACTAGGAAGAATGATAACATAATTGTCTCGATTTAAATCAAAATTCCAAATGCTAAAAGGATTTTGAAAGTAAAATAATAGGGTAAGAAATAACGGTAATAAAATTTTGTAATTTTCACTTTCATTCCTTATAATGTATATTCCTTAATAGTAAACAAATTTTTTAGGTTTTACTTTCATTCCTTATTTGTGTGCGTGAATAGTACTTTTAAAAAATAAATTGTTTACTCCACCAAAAGAATTAGTTACTATCCACTTCAGAATTTCCTTGTAATGAAAATTTTAAAAAGGAAACTTGCACCCGTACCTGTTTGTCTGTTTTCGATTACCCCAAAGTCTTGAGGTAATTGTAAACAATGATTTCTCTTCTAATACAGAACACTGAATTAGTGACAATATAAGACAATATAAGAGTTATTCATGAGACTATAAGAGTTAGGATGAATATTAATTGGTACTGTATTTACCGGGTAAATTTTACCCTGATGCTCCTATTCGATTTATTCGAATTATTTGAGAAAAATATTACCTATACAAAACATTAACAAATTCTATGATCATGAGGAATACAGAAATAATTCGTTTTATCTTTAGTGGACAAAAAATATTTTTAATTGAGATGGTTTAAAAATTGTGTGTCAATTATAAATTAAAATACAGAGAAGGTACATGGGTGATATTGGTACAAGAAAAAGAACATTTACATTTTTTTTTCTTTACCGAACCTTATATATAAGATTCGTCTCTTTTATTTCCTACATTTCTTAAATTTATTTAATTTACTTAGATCATGTTTCATTAAGTTTGGAAAGGAATTAGAAATTTACATGTAATCAGGAAATGTTTTACTCAGTGTTGGTAAAATGGAAAATCGCGAACAGCCAAAATTGCAGCACGAAATTGCGTAAGACTAATTCATGATTAAACACAAAACAGAGCAAAATCACAAATTATCAAAAATGTTTGAAATTATTAGCAAGATAATGTGCATAATTACCCCGTCTCTAAAACAATAAGGGGTTGTTGAAAACATCAAACTTTATTAAAGTTACCAGAATCAAAAATTTATGATTTCATATTATATTCATGCATCACCGATAGCAGTAAAGCATATCTTTAATTAACATATCTTTCACTATAATTAAAACAGCCTATCTTTCACTATAATCTTGATCCCAGCACAAAATGCAGTACACTAAAACTATGAACTGCTTGATGGGACTTCTTAGGTTCGAGCAGATTTTAACTGAACTTTGGATAATAAGACGCAATCCAATTTCAAGTTGATTATTCTTCATAAAAAGGAGCGTCTTATGGTAGAAATGTACAATAATTCATTTTCAATAATTATGTCACATCTTCTGGTTATTGATAGGTTTATCTTCCCTTATTAAGCCCGACGAATTTATCAAGAAAATACACAATTAGTAGAAAGGAGAGTCGTAGCGATAGTCTTCTTAGAGCACTTAGCCCTCGAGTTCAGTGATAATAATAACCGATTTATTATTCTCTTTGTCGAATATTTAAATTAAACAGTTGTTAATGTTGCTTTCTCTGCAGTTTAACTCCCTAAGCGCGTTTGGGAAAATGTGTAGAATATCAATTTAAATGAACTGTAGCCAACTCACTCGAGTTCAAGTAAGTAAACTAACTGGAATTGAGGGATCGATCCTTCTTGAACTCCGACCTCTTCTGCGGTTCTTCTGATCGCTTCTTAAAATTAAGAACAATGAGATCCTGTAAGTATGATTCTCATTAGTTCTACTTTATCCATTAATTAACTTCCAATTCTCTAACTGCACATTATTCATTTCATAGCTGTTTATAAATGCAATTTATACAATCTATTTCACTACACTTCATAATTTTAAATTAATCAGCACAAGTCACGTTTCATTTTATTGGAAGGGATTTCATTTTAAACATTTCGAATAGCAAAATCTAATCCTAGTGAAGAGAAAATTGCGATACGTCACAGCTATTCGAATAACGGAAATGTTTACAAACAATTCCGTTATTCGAATAACGGATACGATTTTTTGGGATACGATTTAAACAAAGATTAAAATATTAATATATTGAAAATGAGCATATTTTATCTATGATTCTATAGTTTGAAATTAAGATATTACTGCATTAATAAACAGACTTGTTTATTGGTATCTGACTTTTGTCTTTGATCCTCCATTTCCTTGTTGCTTTAGTATTCATTTATATTGATTGTCCTTGCAATGGATTTGAGAAACCAATTTTTTAAAATCTAATCCTGACTCAGGCTGTGTAATATGATGAAATTTGTACGTTGCACAAGCGAGAGTGCTATTCTTCGAAGAGTCTTTGAAAATTTAAGAGGGTCAAGTATATATGAGTATATGTATTTCTATATAAAGAAAATCTTTTGAATAATAATTAATCCTTTATACTAATGATTAGATAAAATACCATGATTCATTATTATTAATATTCTTATGATGTTTAAGTTTATAAAAATAACCGTAGTGTCAGTAGCATTCTGAAAAGAAGTAAAAGTAATAATGCGTTGTACAAAAAAAAAAAAAATATGAATATAGGGATTGATTGACATCAAGAGGAAATGACCGTGAGAATGATTGAATAGTTGACAATTTCAGATTCATAGATCGCAGATACTTTACCAGAGGCTTGTAACACAAGCCGGGATATATATATCCTGGGGGAAAAGGGGGAAAGAGAGCGAAAACGAAACGTCGCTCAGTTTTGTCCAGGAATAGGAGAAGTTGCGGGAGCTTTCACATGACGCTGATTCGTGGTGCCATCTATCGAGTAACCGAGGAACTGGTTTTACAGTACATTTGAAAATACAACTAATACTTTGATAATTAGCTGGAAAATTCTGCATATATGTATATATATCTGTGTGTTCACGCGCTCAAGTGATGAATTCGTTGCTAATTCAAAATCTCAAGTTAAAAACCACTATAGCTTTGATTACAGTTTTGATTTTAAAATAAAGATTTTTGAGATTTTGATGAGCTAAAAAAAACTCGTATAAAATAAATTATTTTTTAAATATATGAACGGATCTTATTTTATATGCAAACAGAAATCTAAGAACTTTCACCCAAAATAATGTAAAGTTAATCCTATTTTTAAAGCAATTGAAACCATCATTTTTTTTCATGCAGTCCTCAAATAATTTGTAATACTTTGTTTTTTGGCTTTTTTCTTAGAATGCTGTGATGAGGAAATAAAACAATTTGAATATTGACGCAAAATGGATTTTGAAAATACTTCCTTTTGCCTCTGGGAAACATACAGTAAAAAAAAACTATTTTACGCTTTCGAGGTGACAATGTATGCTTACAGTTAAGCATTAAACATGTGATGAGTTATACAGGTAAACGCACTTTAATTCTACGCATTAGGTACAAAGGTTATACCGTATTATCGAGAGAGAGAATATAATTTCTTATAGGGAGTACTGAAGAATTTAAGTTCCTCTATATAAAATTTTTAGCGATTGTAAGATATTCAGTGAAATCTATTTTAATGCGCTATTTTTCTGTGAATTTTATTGTACGAATTTTTTATACAGTATATAAAAAAATTCTATTTCATGGAATCGATACCAATTCTGAACGATCAATAAAATTTCAGAATGAACTTCGATCTTTTATATCCGGTTATCGTGACATACACAAGTAGCTAACCAAACACAAGTAGTTGTCGCAAAAACCAATTGACTTCATTATTAATCAAACATTTCAACTCTGAACGAAAGCGAGGTAACATCTTCAAAGTGATTTTGAGACAGTTGACCGCGTTCTTCACTACGAAGAATAACCTTTTCATGTACAATTTGAAATGTAATATTTATTATTTAAGCAAATAAAACATTTTTAAAAATGTTGCTATGTGTAAATCGATTTTTGCTTTGTTCGGAAAACCAATTTCTAGCTACATCACGAGATTTTGTGTTATTTTCTGTATGTGACTTTTTTTTATGTAATCCCTATTTACTGCATCATTTTTTTTTAAATGTGTTGCAGAAATAATATTTTATAGGTACTTACGAATTTTCAGAACATTCTTTTATGAGTTTTTCTGTTTGGGATTCTAGTTTTATGGGATGTTTTTATGTGGTTTTCATGCCCATTTTGAACCTGCGTAAACGATACAAAATTTAGATAAAATATTTCGTCTCGTGACCGTCGAAAGTACATGACCGTCGAGAAATAAAAGTTTGAGAAAAAGCAGTTTAAAGTTTTGAAAGCCAGTGAAAGGATTTAGCATAATAAGCTGAAGAAAATTCAAATAACTTGTTAAACAATGTAGCTAAAAAGCAATAAAATTTTGTACATATATTTACAAAAGTTCATTCAGTTAAAATAAGATAATACCCCCCTCCCCCTTATTCTTTGGTCATTTTTAGAGAACTGTGTACCCTTTATAAATGCATTACTTACGTTGAAATAATATTACAACTAATATTCTTTTCATATTTTTAATTATTCTTCTCATTCCATTTCAAAATCTTTGTGTGTTGTAAAATTTACAAAAACTGTGCTACACGTTTCATATCAAACTTTTCCATTAATATCCAAATATACAAGGGGTGTTCAAATGAAAAGGTACGAAATGTGGTAATAACGTAACCGTTAACATATTTTCCTATGCCGCTATGGGAGAACGTAGCGAGACATCTAGGGATGCAAATGGAGTCTCCGGTGGGGATCGGAGCATGTACGGGCGTCCGCATGCGCATAAGAGAGCAGAGGCTCTAATAAAGAGCGCCGCCCAATTGACACGGCAATGCGTATGAGGACATGATGGTGTTCACATTGCAAAATACAACGATTGAAGATCAGTGAGGTCTTATCCGATTTCTGACAGGGGAAGATGTCATACCGGCTGCTATTCATCGCCGGATAGTGACCATATACGGGGAAGACTGTGTGTCCGACAAGTCAGTGAGAACTCGTTTTCGCGCAAAACTGGCCAAGTTCAAGTGCGAGCAGCTTGACCATCCGCCCTACAGCCCGGACATGTCGCCCTGCGATTTCCATATGTTTGGTCCCCTGAAAAATCGTCTGAAAGGGAAGCGTTTCAACTCGGATGACACACCGAGGACGGCCTTCAAGGACGCTGTGAAGGACTGTGTCTCGTCACGACCACAGGAATTCAGCGAACAAGGGATTCTTCGACTCGTTAATCAATGGGATCGTTGAGCTCAAGCCTATGGCGTATACTTTGAATAAAGACTTCGTTTATGCTTCATTTATACCCCATGTCGTTTCGTACCTTTTCAATTGAACACCCCTTGAACATAACATTGTTACTACTGCTTCTGTATTGAAAATTACTTCCACCACTGTAATTCTTCTCTCATTTTACTCATATGAATGGTGCTCTTGGATCTTAAACTCGATAAGGAACTACATGAATGGAAACTTTCAACTTTCAAGCATTAGTATTCTGAATAGTTCACTTTATGGCCGGTAGACGGGAGCCTTAAGGAAAATGGATAGATGTTTGTTTAATATGTTACATTTGGTTCAGGAAATAGAAGCACAAAGAAATATATCCAAAATTCTCAAAGCTAATAATTTTATGTAAAATTTTATTTATTTAGTAATCTATAATAATAATGCTTAATTTTACTTAATGATTTTTAAAATGTGTCATTTGAAATGAACCTTTTAATTCAAAAAAGAAGCTTTTTTTTCTCGACAATGTGGGAAAAATCATTGATGAATAATATTTCCTGATGATTGGTTTATACATCTATATAAATAAATAAAAAAATAAAAAAAAAAAAAAATAGAAATCTTTAAAATTTATCATATCACTAAATTTTTCAAGCTTTTTGTTTACATTTAAAAAATGGACTTTGAAAGTTTGCGTTGTTTATCAATTCTTCAGTAATTGTTATCCGTCATACTACCGAAGTTTTATTTAAGACATTTTATGCATGCTTTATGAAAAAATGGCTCTTGTGTACTTTTTTCGTGACAAGTTTTTGAAGATTTTTTTTTTTCGAATCAGAATCTATATGCTTAGGTTGTAACTTTGGGCTATACTGTCATTTTCCCTTCAATTAGCCTTGGGGACTTTTCAATTCGAATTGTTTAAAATGACGCCGCAAATCTCGACTTTCACTCACTTGATAATATCTCTTTCGGAAAAACAGTGTAAGATTTCAAAAATAATAAGAATTCAAACATAAGAACTTGCTTCTATGCGCCGATGAGGTGTGCGGCATACTGTTAGATGAAACTACATGGTAAATTTACATAAACTGTACATTTGTGTGAAATACTCATTGCCAAATATTACTATAAACACTGAAATATTTTGCGTTGGCATTGAATAATTCACATAAAAAAAAGAACGTGATAATCAATTTAATTTAACAATTTACGAATTTTATAGATTGTATAGAGTGACCATTTATTTTTCCATAAAAAGAGACATCTACTAATTTTTGATCAAAGTATGTGTAATAGAAACTTATATTTTTTCATAGGTTTTATTTATGTTTTAAAAAGCACAGAAATGAACGCGGGAAAATTAATATAATTTTGTGTTTTCTTATGTTTTTTTGAAGAACACATTTGCCGAAGTATATTTAATGTTGATTTCAAATGAGGATGATATTATTGACCAGATTTCTCAGCCTTTAATTTTGTAAGTAACATAGATTCAAAAATAGAGACTTTCAACTGTGTTTTTTCACTATTCCACCACTTATTAACAAGAGAAAATACTCTTGCTATGGGTGCAGTAGTGTCTTTTTTTATTGTTACAATGGGTTGCTCTCTTTCTGAAAACGAGACATATCGGCATCCCTAATATAAGGACAATGGAACAGGTTGCCTGAAAACGGGTCTAAGTTCAAATTAAAGCCACTATAAATGCTGTAAATAAGGTAGTTCATTTATGTTTGATTAATAAGTAATCCGGATTTCGTATCACTTTATAAATTAATTTATCTCCTCACTCGTTTCGCTGATACTCTTTAGATAAACATTATGAAAGAAAGCTTTGATTGAATTTTATAAAATTATAATAAAAAGGCGTTTTACTCTCCAAAAATCGATTGAATAGTTCATATATTTATTACATCAATACTGAAAGGCTTTAAGAATTTAGTAAAGGCCACTGTAGTCTAATGGCTTAGTTTAGTTTAGTTTTTATTAACGTCGCACTAGAAGCAACACGAGGGCTATTTGCGACGGACCTCGTAATTTTGAACCACGGTCAAGTGACGAGGACGACACCTGAGCTGGCACCCCCCTCTCCTAACATCCACACCACGCCAACGGGAGGACTTTGGACCCCGAACAGATTTAACGTGCATCAGCCCCGGCTACACGGCGGGTCTTTGGTGGCCAAGGATCGAACTCGCGACTGAACGAAAACCGCCAGCCGCTATCCACGACCTTGACCACTAGGCTACCGCGGCCCCCATTAGTCTAATGGCTATGGTCACGGACTCGCGACCGGTGTTGCTTGAGTCGAGTCGTGAGTTCGACACCTAATACCAGTAAAAATTTACCGTTTAACGGGGATAATGCACGTTATATCAGGTAGAAGTTCTAAGTTCTCCCAATGGCATTGTGTGGAAGTTTGGAGTATGCGGTGCCAGCTCAGATAACGTCCTCGTCAATCGACCGAGCCTCCAAAATTACGAGATCCGTCACCAAAAGCCCTCGTGTTGCTTCTTAGTGCGAAGTTAGTAAAACAATCAATCAAATTCTCGTCAATCGACCGTGCCTCAAAATTACAAGGTTCGTCTCCAATAACCCGCGTGTTGCTTTTCAATGCAACATTAATATGCAATCAATGAATCAATTTAAAAATATAGTATTTCTTCTATGATTCAACGCTACTTCTTTTCGGTCATATCCGTAATTCTACGTTTTTACTTAAATAAATAAACTTTATAGAACGTTATTTTATGCCTTCTGCTTCAATGGAATAATGTAAATTATCAAAGCAAAATAATACACTTTTTTGAAATTTTAATTTGTTACCTGTGTTTGATAGTTTATTTGCGTGTACTGTATTAAATTTTATAGAAATAATACGTAACTTTTGCTGTTTAAATGCATTATTATTAGGGATTTTACAGTAACCTGGTATTTCTCTAGTCCGATATTTGTCGGATTACCGAGAGGGTAATGTATTTTGTTATATCTACCTTTGGTAATTCAACACTATTTTTCACAACTTCGTTTAGCATTCCGTCTTTTCGTCATAGTTAAATAAATTTCACGACTTCAACTTTAAATATGTGAAAGTTGCACAAATTATGATTGATGGAAATTGTTCTCTGATGGGAATCATTTTCTCTCTTTCTCCTTTTTTGAAGACTATGCTGTTTGAAATACGAGTGCTACAAGTCGAATAAAAGTGCAATGATCTAATTTAGTGTTTTGACAACATTAAAATAATATAGTTCTAATTTATATTGTATTTGAAATTCATTGCAATAACTCATTTTAGTATAGTTTGTTTAAAATTATAATGCTTGAATGTCAAAGATTTAACAATTAATGAATTTATTTACTTTAACTGTATGTGTGTGTGTGTGAGAGAGAGAGAGAGAGTGAGAGAGAAACAGAGAGAAAGAGAGAGAGAAACAGAGAGATGCTTAATGATTAACGAATGAATATAAACTTGAGTGAATATCACTTCTTAATATTTTATTAACAATTCTCATTGCAATACAAGTTGTATTAAACTTTAAAGTCAATAGACGTTTGAATGCTTCGAAATCTCATAACTCATAATCGAATTATATAATCACAAAAAGGATTGATGAGCATTTACCTCCAAATTTCCTTGGACGTCGGATAAGCCAGACTTTTGGGTAATGCAACTCTAAACATACTTTTCAACGGAAAGTTTTCTATTTCATTGAAAATACGATTATTCACCAAAAAATATTTAATGTAAAACGCAGCAAACAAATAAATATTCATATTTCTTCAAAATAAAAGTGAATTTTTGAAAGAATTTCTTCACAACAAACATTTTTTGTCTTTTTGTATTTTCACACATACAGATCCAAAATTTTTAGACTCATTTTAACGTTGGATCAAAACAATATAGAGATTAATTTTTTTAAAAAATGGTTAGCGATTTTATAAAAGAAGAAACTTAATTTTAAATACATAAAAGGTGAACACTTATGTGAATTAGCAAACCTCCTGCCAACTATTCTTCCGAAATTTTCACATTAATTAAAGAAAAATGTTACAGTCCTATGCTGTACAAATTTAATTATAACAGACAATTATTTCATTTTAGATGCATTTATTTGTATAGCTTCATCTAATCAATACTTTACTAATGATACATTTATTTTTGAAATACTTGAGTAATGAGTACACTATAACTTATGAACGCGCACAAAATAGAGAGAATAACGCTCTTTTCTATCTTGATAATTCCCATGGCAGTCATGAAAGCCTTGTCCGACAAAGACTCCACGATTTGACACAGGGCGATGTGATTGATTCCCGAAGGCATTTCGTATAATATTCTCTCATTCAACACGGGAGCAGTTAAAACGAGTTCCTTGATTTCAACAAATCTTTCATGTATCCTGGAACCGAGAATCACTAAAAGAATAAGTTTCGGAATGAGGGTGATTACAAGATAAATTCCAAATAGTATAGACCATAATATACCATATCCTTTCAAAAACATCGCAGTCAGTTCCATGATCTGAGATAAAAACAAACACAATAAATAAAACGCCAATGGTGATATTGCACGGTCTATCTTAATTATTGATGTCGATAGTACATTTGCCTTTGTAGCAAAGTTATGAATGAGTTCTGGCGTTGGATTTGCTTCAGAATAGCTGGCAGTAAGATCTCGTTTGGAATCAGATATGAAGCAACCTAATTTGTGATAAACAAAACAAATTAAAACAACAACCAAATCTTGTTCAGTGTATAGCAAAATATTACTAACAACAATTATTATGCCAGAAAATATAAAGTAATAATCTTCATAAGTCTCAGGAATACCCAGATCTAACATGTAAAATTTATAAACGTCATGCACTGATTGTGGCGTAGCCCAGAACATGCAACATGTGCATATCAAAGCCGCGATATTACTTAAAATACATGCTATAATAATCCACGATTTCAAAGACTTTTGGGGATATGTCACGTATTTGGAAAGCAACTTCTGCAAAGATGAAACCTCTGTAAAGATTAGTTTTCCTTTAACAACAAAATGCAATCTCAAAATAACAGCGAACGCCATATGTAAATTGAATGCGAAAGTTTGTCTTTCAAAAGAATCCTTTACAAGATGGTAAGTAATAACAGTTAAGATATAAATGGAGGTAATGTTGTAAAAACTGTTTAATACTTTTTCGAAGACTTTTACGAGGAGTGAAATATTTCTTTCGGGATATGGTACTCCTAGCAAGAAAAAGAACTTGAAAAACAGCATTATGTCGCTACTTTCATTTTGCATCAGCTTAATTCCATCCATGATAACCAATGAGAAAAGTGCAACTTTACAGAAAATACAGGCGCAATGAATATCACGATCTAATGTCTCGTATAATTGAAACGCCTAGAAGTATTTGTTCATCTTCACTGCCTTTTTTACGGTAGCGAATTTTTTTTTCGAATTGATGTTAGTTATTTGCAATAATGATCAGTGTTTTGCTACAACTTCTTATTAAAACAAGCTTGGAAACAAAACAAGTTTATAAAAATGAAACTAATTTTTTTTATGAAGTTTTTAGTTTTCGTAACAAACATATAGAAACAAAAAAAAAGTTTTAAAATTTTATTTGTGCATATATTTTAAAGCTAAAAAGCTCTAATCGATGATTATGTATTGGACGTTGATGCTGTCTTTTTACATTTTACTAAGGGGTATTTACTTTAATCGAAAAAGCACTTATTGAAATTGTTCATATAATGTGAAATATTACTTAGTTAAAATATCCTAAACATGATCAGAAAGCAGTGAAACATCAATATATCGATTATGATACATATGCCATACATTTTAAAATTGGTCGATTGAAAACTCTTCCATGAAAAATGTCTAAGGTAAAGAAATTTAATTATGATAATATACCAAAGCGTTGAAAACATTTTACATTTATAAATTCTATTAATAATTATATTGGCAGTTTCACAAATAGCCTCTTTGACGCGAGGTAAACCACGTCATTCAGTAAATGTAGCAGTAAATTCGATCAGTTTTTCACTTAAAAAATCTATAATTGCTTTGCTTTTAACAGTTTATTTTCAAAACACTGATAAACAAATGTATATTGTTTTACGAAAATTTTATTATTTGTTCTGTATAGTATAACGCATACATTTTTGTAAAAATAGCATTTTTCTTCATACAATTTGTAAAGTATCTTAAGTAGAAAGAAGAAATAGTAACTCCTGCAGTTTTTATTTATTTATTTTTTCGCTTGAAAATATTTAGTTTTAAAATTTTTTCTTAATTGTGAAAAAATGTTATAGTAGACTTTAGAAACAAATTTTTATAGAATCATTCGGTATCTGAAACTGAGAAAAGGTAACCTTCAGGGTAATGATATGTGATTTACTGAAATTTAATAATTGTTGCCATTTACTGTACCCTAAAATTAATCGACATTCCCGTTCTTGTAAGTTTAGTTAATATATATACTGGCAGCATGAGCGTCCTATAAACACTAGAAAAACTGGATCGTTAGAGCCATCTTGTGGTGACTGACATTGCACTCGTAATATGTACTGTAGCGATTACAGTATAAAACTTACAGTATAAAATCCTTCTATAGGACATCAACTGTTTCATTGTACATTACATTAAGACTGATTGGAAGGAATCGTAGATTCTTCGGATCCATTATAAATTCCATTCGATAATGCCCATAATTCAACTATGGATTATTCTTAAATGCGGAGAATTGACTCGACATTGAAGTACCTCTTGTTTGGCGAGAATGCTCACGAGTGTCCTTCTTGTTATGTCCCTTATTTCATTCATCATACTTTAATTGATTATCATGTTTTTGATCAACATCGTCTCCTTTTCCCCTCAATCACCTGTTTTAAACATGTTTGACTTGGTAAGGAAAAACTCCTATGGTAACTCAATTGCTTTTTTAAAAGAAAAATTTGCATTTTACACCAAATTTAATATATTAACCTTTTAATTTTTCTCTATCATTTCATTTAAATTTTGATATTCATGTCTTTTTTTTAAAATTGAACTAAATTAAACAAATGTTCAGTGCAGTACAGCCTGACTTCACACTGCACCATAAAACCCAACAACTACTAACTCATTTTACTGAAATTTAACACAATTATGTACCTTAAATAATACGTATGTAACTATTTTTGGATCATATTCTATAGTTTCTTGAAGTATGAGTAAATACGCTTCTTTTCTGTATATGAAGGACATCGTTCAAGCAGAGGCTTTTAATATGTTTAACCTAGGAAACATAGAGTGAACTGAGTTCCTTGATTAAAATTAGGCAAATGCAGTAGATCGAGAAAAAAGGAAAGCTTATTCTTGGAAAATATCTGTGAAATCTCAATAACTTGTCCCTAATTCCCTTTGAGGCTGAAAAACTCTTGAGTTTATGAAGGTGGGAAAAAAAATTATAATTAAAGAGTAACATAGTGTGATCTAATCGGGACACTGATTTCTGAAGTGAAAGTAAATATGTTTTCAATTTGTCGAAGTGTCTGTAGGAATTTTTTAAATGGAGTTCTCTTATTTTAAAATTCTTTAGTTTTAAATAGAAATCTCGAAGTCTTTGACAGATTTACAGAAGGTTTTCTTTAGTTTGTATTTGCTGAATGAGGAGAAAAGGAGGAAAATAATCCTCCATAAATCTCAAACTTCATATTAAATTTCTTTTTTAATTTTAAAATTCAATCTGTATATAATACAAACATTTTATATTAATATAGATTAGTTGTCGTCGAATTGTGGTACGCATATCCATCAAAAAGCGCGAGAAATAATCTATAAGGGTGTGTGAACAGCTTTGACTAAGTAATCGATTTTTATCAAAGAACTGGGAAAGTTTAGCTCAAATGAAACTTGTAAATTCGAATAAACTTCCAAAACACTTACATGAAGGCTCTGAAAGTAAAAGGAGATTAATACAAAGATTTATTTATACAGAAACTATAACTTGAAACATCTTTTTAATTGAAAAATAAGGGTCAACTAATAGTATTTTAAGAATTGTGAAGTTCTTTGACTATATATATTAAGGAAACAAAGAAATAGTTTTATGGGAAAAGCAAATGGGGAGGGGGTGGATGAAAATATATCCAAAATCAATGTTTAGATACCCCGTATTTAGGGATAACATTAACATTTATAGCCATAGTCAGGTAAACATTAAGAAAAAAAAAATTATTATCAAGTACTTTGTGGGGAATGTTTCAAAATCATATATATACAATCTGGTCCATAAATTAAGGATAATTAAGAATCACGCGGAAATCGAACTCTAAAGTAAAAATTTCACCTGTAGAATTATCGCGCATGTCTTCAAGAATAATATGCAAAATTACAAGCAACCATCTGATGATGCTGATAGTACGTCACAAAGATGAGAATGTAAGAGAGGTGTATATAAGAAATTGTAGCAAAAAAAGTAAAATTGTTTTCAAACGTTCTGTAAGCCGCTCAGGGCCATAAAAATTTTTGAATTTATGAATAAGCATAAATATTTAAAACAGGTATGATAAAGGAATTCAACAAATGTATGGTCAATGCGTATAGCTTTAGTTCTGAAATGCGAGTAAATACGTTTCAATTTGTCGAAATTCTTGTTAGAATTCTTCCAATTGATTACTCGAATTTGACAACCCTCTTATTTTAAGCAAAAATATCCAAATCTTTACCAGATTACCTTCTTTAGTTTATTTATTCTGAAAAAGGAGAAAAGGAAAAAAAATATTCTTTCGTAAATCTGAAACATCATATTACATTTCTAATTTAATTGTGAAATTTAATGTGTATATAACATAGAAAATTGATCTTGAATCATGGTGCACATATCTTTATTGAACACGCTCGAATAATCTATGAGAGTTCGTGAGCAGCCCTGACATAGTAATTGATTTTTATCGAAGAAGTGCGAAAGTTAAAGAAATGCCTTTAATGAATGAAGCCAGCCTTTAATGAAACTTAGTATTCCGAATGGAGAAAACTCTTGCATGGAGGTTCTGAAAATAAATGATATAAATCTAGAGATGTATTTATATAAACTGCTGTTTGTAGAAAATGCAACACCATGAAGGAATCATCAGAATCAAATGAAATTCGCAGCAAATGTCAATTATAGGATATTATGCAAATTAATAAAGTTTCAGAGCCATCGCGCGTGCAGCGCCCTCTGAATTGATGCTGAAAGCGTATAAATGAAGTGCTGTAGCGGAACGTTGAAAAAAGTCTATGATTATTTGTTAGTGGCAAACGTTTAGTGAGACCTGAGTATGCCTCCACGACGGAAGAATAAGAAATTCAAGCAACTTACGGAGTTTGAACGAGGGAGGATAATCGGCCTTCGAGAAGGAGGATTTTCCTATCGCGCAATAGCAGCTCGTATGCAGCGGAACAGTTCCACAGTGATGCGAGTTTGGAAGCAGTGGACCGACGAGCACTGAACAACTCGAAAAACAGGCACTGGACGACAGAAGGTGACGTCAGAGCGCGATGATCGACACCTGCTCCGCATGGCGGTGAATGATCGCACAGCTTCCTCCAGGCAGCTGGCAGCACGTTGGTCTACTGCTACAGGTGTACAATTGTCGGCTTCGTCAATTCGTCGTCGTCTGCTGCGCCGTGGATTGCGTGCAAGGGTGCCTTTATACAGGATTCCCCTCACGGCGAATCATCGACGGCTGCGTCAGCAGTGGGCTCTTGAGCACAAAGACAGGCGAGCTGATTGGCACCAAGTTGTCTTTTCAGATGAATCACGCTTCAATTTGTGGACCCATGATGGCCGTGTTCGTGTTAGACGTTATGCCGGTCAACGCTGCCTTCCTGAGTGTATTATTGAACGACATAGTGGTCGAACACCCGGAGTTATGGTCTGGGGTGCGATTTCGTATCATGGACGATCCAATTTGATACGAATTGAGGGTAATCTCAATAGCAACAGGTACGTCCGTGAAGTGCTACAGCCCGAAGTCGTTCCTTTCCTTCAAGGCATCCCTGGAGCTATCTTTCAGCAGGATAATGCACGCTCACATGTTGCGCGGACTGTTCGAGACTTCTGTTCAGCACAACGCATGCAACTTCTTCCTTGGCCTGCTTATTCACCGGATATGTCGCCTATTGAGCACGTGTGGGATATGGTTGGTCGGCGTCTCGCTCGTGATCCGCGTCCTGCAGTTTCCAAAGACGAACTTTGGTTGCGCATACAAGCGATATGGAATTCTCTTCCTCAAGCAGATATTCAACATCTGTTTGACTCCATGCCACGTCGTATAGCAGCACCTATTGCAGCGCATGGTGGCTGCACCAAATACTGATTTCGGACGCTTAATTTGTTTCTTTTGTTTTGAAAATTTCATCATTTATTTGTATCAGTACAAGTCGTTTCTGCATTAAATTTCATTTGATTCTGATGATTCTTTCATGGTGTTGCATTTTCTACAAACAGCAGTATAGAAGTTATAGATTGAAATCTCTTCTTTAATCAGAAAAAATTGTTGTTAATTCACTATGAACTTTATGTCAAGCAATATTGGAAAGATTTACTTTAGTATTACAGAATTGTAAGTAATTGAGATTCCAAATATTATTACAATTATTTTCTATTTAATTTTAGGAAGGAAACAATACTAAGGAAACAATGGTAAAAGGAAACAATGTTAAGGAAACAATAGTAGTTTTCTAAGATTGAAAGTAAACCTCAGAAATTTACTTTCCTTTGAAGTAAAATAATGGAAACAGAATCACCAGTGCATAACATATCGGTAATGCAGAAAGAATTAAACAACAGAAAAGCCATAGTCAAAGCCATCGATTTCTCGAGATTCAGTTTTAAGAATCCCAAATTATAAGAAACGAGTTAATTAGCAATACCACCTCAATTAATAGTATTTTTAGATTTGTGACGTTTGACTATATTTTATTTTTTGGGCAAAGTGAAAGTAGGGGGGGCAGTGTAAAATCACTGTATAGATGTCTGTATTTTAGAGTTTTATTACGATTTATAGTCACAAACAGGTTAATATTAGGGAAAGATTATAAAGTACTTTGCGGGTAATTTTTGATAACTTCATAATAGATTAACATTTATTACACTGATCAATGTTAACTCAAAAATATATAAGAACAAAGTATAATATAATTTTCTCAGTCTATTGGTCTTCAATTGTATAACTGCTATGGGAGCAAATAATAATAAACAATGCTAAGAATTAATCTTTAAGTAATTTTAGGTCAAGTTAACTAGACAAAGTAGTAATTTTTTTCGATTACTGTTTGAGGATTCAAAACACAAAATAAAATAAGCTCAACAGAGTTGTACAGTTAAAGATCAACAATGAATTTGATATTGGATGTACTATTATATTTCTATTATTATAATCCCCAAAATATGTAATATTCCTGTAAACCTTACAATATATCTCAGAATATTATATCGAAATTGTAGCAATACGTTAAACAAAATTCTTATATATAGTTCATTTTTTCTATTAATTAAATCACCGATTAAGTAATCTTTGTGTAACTGACAGTCAAATGTGATTACAGATCTCCATTTGAATAAAAATTATGGAATAAATTACAGAAAATTTATGAAAAAAACTCACTTACTCATAAGCTAAAGGACTACATTATTTTTATTAAATAAATAAACTCTTGTTTGAAACAACAAAATATGTTTAATTTTTTTAATTTTTACTACGGACCTGTATAAATAACTTTTTCATTGCTTGAAAAAAATATTTTTAATCCAAAACATCGGAAAGAGAAGAATTTACAATATCTATAAGCAGAAAGAGAATGTTAAAGGCAACACAGCAACTATGATAGAGCAATGTCATCCATTATTAAGAGCATTACATAATTGAAAATTATAGTTAGATCATTCAGGAGCGTCAGACAATTAATGCTTATGCTCAATTTCTCACAAAGGAAGCAAAGAACTACAATTAACAAATTAATCTCGAAAGGAGAAAAATGGTAAAGGAGATACTACAGAATATACTAAGAGTCTGTATATTCTGTAGTATCGCCAGAATATACTACAGCTTTCGAGAACAGGGAGGAAATGATCTATGCAAAATAGCATTTCATAAATAGATATAGCATTTCACCTTACTTAACTACCATCCCCTTAATGGCTTACCATTTTTAGGAAGGTACGGGAATCATGAGTTACCTTAGTGATTTTATTCCTCCTAGTGGGATTTATTGTCTTTGGTAATTACGCACCCTAAGGTTCTTCATCTACTTCTGATGTTCCATCTTTTCTCCACACCACTAATTTTCCCTTCAATTACATCTTTCTTACATCTAGATCACAGTTACACATAATTTGGTACACCATTGTCAAATTTGGCTCCTGTGCCTAAAACCTACTGTCAACCACTCATTCGTAAGATCCCACCTAATCGGTTACTATTCATCACTACCCTGAGTTCAACCAGCATTCACATAAGGTCGGTCTCTAACGCTTTTCGCTGAGCAGATATAATAGAGCTGTATTGTACTAAGGTTCTTAATTATCGCAACAGTACTCTTACTGCTTATATTATGCAGGAATAATTTATCTTACATTGTATTTCTAAGTAACGCACAATGGACATTAAAATACCCCTCTTATCTACCGCCTTTCTCGCCTACCTTACAAAAGGAATATTGTGAGACGCTTAAACTAGTACAATAACGGATCCAGAGACATATTTACAACCGAGATAGACAAAGTTGCGACTATAATATTGAGTAACAAGAGAGATCCTTATCAACTTGATTCGCAATATGTCATTTATATTCTACTACTTTCAAAAGATGAAGAGGAATAATGTATAAATATCATTTCCTTTCTAGCTGCTCTAGTACAGCTGCATCACTATTCACCGTTCCGAGAACACCAGAAAAACAAAAAAGTAACCTTAAACGGAAATATGATGGTGACTTCATCACTCCTCCCCCAAAACGAAGGGCTATACATCAACTAATTGAAAATCTCCTTCCCCAATTCGACAACCTCTAATAGGCTTGGAAAGCTTGAAATACCTGACATTCCGATTTCCTTAACCCATTCACTCCCAGCGAATCAATAGAGATGCGCTTGAGGAGAACTTTTTATTTGATTTTGTTAATGTTATTATATGGCGTTACAATACCGCGAGATCTATATAGATAGCTTATTTGGAGTGTTGATCTTGGTGATATTGGCTTGTATTTCACTTCTGGCTACAGCGAGGGGGGGGGGAGTAATTGTTAAAAGCACGTGTTGAGGCGCGGCTCTTTAAATGTAATGACATGATTTAAAGGGTGCACTTGCTATCGGTTGGCTTTTTTCTTTCTTGCTTTCTTCTTAGAAGTTCGAATGAGAATTTATGGATGTTTATGGGGGATAGGCTTTTGGTAGCAGATGCTCTCAGCTGTTCGTTTCATTCGGTCGGTTTTTATTTGTAGTGACATTCATGATGAAAAGAAAGTATTTATCTGATACTGATATTTGCGAATTAATGAATGAATCTGATAGTGATGTTAAGCGAAAATAATCCAACTCTGTACATAGCGAGTAAAGGGGGAAAAAAGAAAAAAATAAAGATGTGCCCTTTGCTCAAAATCTTGCGTGAAGCGTCAAAAGTTGACAAATATGTGTGTAAGACAAGTGACGTTGGACTATGTATTGAAGATTTTTTTTTTATAAAAATACCATACAATGAAATAAGATTCATTTTTTATATCTTAATATTCCATGTAATGGTACGTCATTACACCAATAAATTTATGTAACAAATGTAAGTATATTTTGTATTTTCGTAAAAGGTACGATTTTTATGCACTAATTTTATGTGTAAAACATACAATTTTCGATTAAATCTTTTTTTCTTCCATATATACTAAGTTTAATGCATTTTAAATAATATATGTAACAACCAAAATATTCTAACGAATAGCTGATTTGAGAGGAATTTTTTTCCCGAATTAGGCTTAATATCTAAAATCGTATGGGCACAGCACCACACTCCTCGGTAAGAAGCTACGGGCCCAGGGAAGCACTTCTTTTTTTCTCCCTCCTTTAGTGAAAGGGTTGATGCAGATGCGGAGAAAGAATAACGACAACAATAATTTCGACAAGCAAGTCAGCGTGCCTAGAGCACTGCTCCTTCCTTGAATTATGATGAGAACTATTACAAGACAGAGCTCAATGATATAACAAATGAATTCCCTGATATTAGAAACAAACTGTCTGGTGAATACATCAAGTTATATGCAAACAAATATGATTAATATTGGCCCTTTTTACATTTATTCACGAATTACGAATCATTCGAATTTTATTTTACCAGGTCAAAGTAAGAAATTCCTTTCAAAATAGTCATTGAAGGACTACTTATAGATATCATCGTGGTTAATACACATGAGAAATCGATCGAAATATTGTTCAACTCATCAACAGTAATACAGCTAATGAATAGGAGATTCAAATTACCCCTACCTGATATTATGCTCACGTTATCAAGATCAGGAGAGGAAAGTAAATTTACAGCCTGGATAAGATCTATATTCCATCGGCATATGTAGTAGGATACCGTTTAAGCGGATCGGTTACACTATGCTACAGATGCAATTATTTCTATCACTCAGCTGACAATTGTGATATGCCTCCCAAATGTTTAAAATGCGGTAACACATATGCTTACGGATTGTTCCGTTACCGAAAGCAAAAGACTCCCAGATTGAATAAATTGTGGTCATAAGGGAGACTCAACCTTCTACAGTGGGAGGAAAGTTTACCGGAGACCACTTTAAGGAAAGCAAACCAGAAATAGGTTCACCCAAAAAAGGAATAATGTTAAAGAAATTATTTTGTACGTTAGTGCAGCAGCTTGACGACAAGGGATGACGCCATGACGAATAATAACGGCAAATCTTGTACAATCTATAACCAGGATTCAATTCTGCCTCCTTAATGAAAAAAAAAAGCTAACTTTAACGATAATCATGACGATAACACAGCTCAAGATTTTCATTTCATTTTCGTGCGACTGAGATTTTTGAGTTCATACAGATTCTCGCTTAAATTTTCAAGCAGTTACCAGGACTGCTGACGCACCTACTCTGTTTTTAAACCGCGAAAGGCTGGACAAAAAATTTCTATGCCCTATAAAGGCAATGAGGGATTAGAGTTACGCTCTTGATGTACATCTCTAATTTAAACTCTAATCTACTTGATCTCAGCTTATACTCTTGAAAAGCGATTGGATTACAATCTCGAGTTTTTGAGCTATAGAAACACGCCCCAGACGTAATTTTTATCATGTAAATTTATTTGAGAGCACAAAATAACATGTACCATCCTTCGACATAAACAGCTGATTACCCCATGAATCCAATAAGTTGAAATGACGATCGCAAATTTTGAAGCTCCAAACCATAGCCCTAAAACAAATGCTCCATGCGTATTCCCTTTATTAATATACTCCGTTTTATTTACTTACCTCATACCCACAAAATATCCTTCAGACCACAGAAATTGAGCCATTTTTTTGGCGATTTTAACACAAGATACAAAAACTAGAATTCCGCAAGTAATTCGAACAAAGGAAATTAAATTCTAAATTTTATCAAGCATCACTGCATTACCAAGCTTTTTTCCCTACTCATTATCAATTTCGTTATATCTCCGCAAATATAACATACTTTGCGTTAATGAATGAATTTAATCATCGCCTCTAAATAAATTATTTACTTAACTATCGTCTGATAACAATCTTGTTCTATCAGGATTTAATATTGCTACTTCTTATAATATCAATACCCATACAGTTAACATTTTCTGGTCTAAATTTCAACAGGCAATTAAGAATAAAATTAATATCAGAAAGAATTTAAATAGTTATAACCCAGGAGAAGGACTCTCGGAAGCTAATATTTTTGCACCCAAATCTGTCATCCCCAATTAAAACATAAATGATTGATATAAGAAAGAGACCTCCTAAGAAAATTATTAGATTTATAAGCTATTTTAAAAAAACAATAATACACAACCCTTGATCTAGAAATTAACCCCGCCTTCCTCCAATAGCAATAATCTCAGATACCCCTCTCTGCTCTACGACGACCAATGAAAATTCAGGTTATCAGCTCCAAAAATTCATCTAAGTGAATACACCCAAAAACTGCCTCTCAGGCTCCCTTTCTCAGAATAAATAAGAAATATTCCTCTGATGACACAAAGGAAAATTTATTAATTCTAAAAATACAAAGTTACGAACAGCTTGATTCAAGTACAAGCAAAAAGGACGCTTCGCGGAAGAGGTGCTCGACGAAATTCGTTACCATAGGCCGGCTCCCGAATACATCCATGTGCTGCTAGTGGTAATTTTTGAGGTCAGCTTTGAATGAAGCCAAAAAAAAAAAAAAAAAGATTTCTCCTAGGATACCTGGAGTTACCAGATCTCTCGACCCTTTTTGTGTTGCCCTGAGAAAAATACTAAGAAAATCCCTATTATTCTCTGGTAGATAATTCCTTTTTTACTGCATCTTGTTCACTAAAAATTAGTACGATTGGCTCATGGTTTCAGAAAACAATCCATGTTTTGAAGAACCAAGCATCACTATAAAAAAAAGCTCCAAAATCAGGAATTTGCAACACAAGTTTATATACCTTATTCTAAAATTTACTACCATTTCGTAATGTTTGAGTCAATTTCATTTTAGAAATAGGAGGCACAGATGGTGAGACAAAAAATAGAATTAGAAAATCCCAACATTCATTCAAAACAATGTATATACCCGTAAAACCTGAAATACAAGCACTAAGCTCTAATTAAACCTATTCAATGCTTCAGAATTAGAGGTACTTCCTTACGTAAGGGAAGCATGGAAAAATATCTTAACCTCAAGAACAGAAATTAATTACCTTTCAAACTACGTGCATGAGCAAGATTTTTAAGATATTCTGGACAGATAAAACTTTAAGTATTAAATCGTATAGTAGTTTATCTGCAAAACCTGTTTCCCCCAAATTAAAAAACGACGCTGAATATTGACTGGGCATGTACCTAGATTGACATCAAATGATAATTCTCGAATTTTGCTAAAATAGGTATCAGATGGAAAGAAAAAGGGAAGGATACTAAAATGATTACATAGTGATCTATGGCCATAGAAGAAAGAAATGTATTACGATGGCCAATTTGTGACCCCGAAGAGCAGCATTAAATCAGGTGCCGCCATTAGCCCCAGTTCGGTGTGATGAGAATAAAAAAAAAAAAAGATGCCGATGAACTAAATTTCAAAATTTTCACTTTATAAAGGGAATGAAGAGTAAATCATAATAACTGATAAGACATGAATTGTTTGCTTAACTATTTTAAAAAGAAACAACTTTATTTTAAAGACTATATTCTTAAAGTATCATTGCTTCAAATTAAATCAAAGTGCAATTATCTAATTTTATCATTTTGACAAAATTAAAAGTGTGATAATGATCCAAATTGTATTTCATTATATATATATAAATTCGGCCATGGTAGCCTAGTGGTCAAGATCGTGGACTCGCGGCTGGCGGTTTTCGTTCAGTCCCGGGTTCGATCCTTGGCCGCCAAAGACCTGAAGTATAGCCGGGGCTGATGCCTGTTAAATCTGTTCTGGGCCCAAAGTCTTCCTGTTGGTGTGGTGTGGATCTTAGGAGAGGGGGATGCCAATTCAGGTGTCATTCTCGTCACTTGATCGTGGTTCAAAATTACGAGGTCCGTCGCCAATAGCCCTCGTGTTGCTTCTAGTGCGACGTTAATAAAAACTAAACTAAAACTATTTATATAAATTCATTATACTTTATTTTAGTTTAGTTTGTTTAAATTTAGAAGACTTCAAAGTCAAAGATCTAACGAATAATAAATTTATTGATAACAATTATGCAACAAGTAAACTGTGATTAATTAACGTATATAAAATCAAGATAATAAAAAATTTAGCATTTTGATAATAATTTGAATTGCAATACAGGTTGCATTAACCATAGATGACCAACATACTTTTAACTGTTTCGAACACCTAGAACTTAATAATCGAATCACGTAATAACAAGAAGAATTAAGGACCCTTCATTAGTGCATGTTCTTAGACATCAGGCTAGTTTGCAATTTGCACAAAATAGTCCTACTTATAATCTTCACTGTAAGAGATTCTGTCTTACAGAAAGTATGTTTTTATTTCCAAACAAAGCTTAATAGAATATACTGCTTACGGTTTGATGCTTTGATACATATTGTATTTACATACAAAAGATGTTTTGATAAGAAGTTACTTCATAAAATTAACTTCCCATACTGTCTTTAAATATTGAATGCAGTAACAAATTGTAAAGCATGTTTCAAATAAAGAAATAATTAAATGAGAGTGGAGAATAATACCCTTATTTATCAAAATATTCTGTATCATTATCTAACATCTTCCATCATCGGTCGGGCAATTGATGGGTGCCATTAGTGTAGAAGATCATTTTTATGACGTGAGGAAGTCACCAACCCATTTTCGTACTTCATCTTGGAAGTATACAAAATACAACGCATTGTGCATAGACCGAAACAAATGATAGACCGCTGGGCTATGTTGAGCCTATACGTTGAATGTTTCAAAACTTCCGAGCTAAACGCTATTAACGTATCTTTGACTCGTTTTGCAACACGAGGCTTTGCGTTATCAAGGAGCGATTTCACGAGGCGCAGTTCTTTGATAGTAACATAAAACATGTTAAATAGGGGATTTCGACCTATTTACTGCTTCAGTCGCTGCAATTGTTGCTTGTAGTCTTCAGCAGTTACGCTTACACCGGACGGTAAGAGTTCGTAAGAGAGCACACCCTTCACATCCCACAATTGCAATCAGTGTCTTGTTTCGTTGTTGATGTTGTTGCTTCACCAGGATTCACCCAATGTTTCTTGGGTTTCGAATTATCATTACATTTCCATTTTCGCCTCCTATCACACATAAAAAATGTTTCTTTCTGCAGCCTATTTAGCAGACTTATACACTTCAAGACACGCTTGTTCATGTTCCTCTGGTTCAGAGTATGAGGTACCCATCTTCCTGCATCTTGATTCTTTCGTATTGCGTGTAAATGATTAGAAACCGTTATTTGACTTAATCATAACTGTTTGGTAACTTTTGCATTTGAGATGCAAATTCGTAGAGCAGAACTTGTAAATTCTCATATCTAACTTTTAGCGGAGCGCCGCTACATTCTCGACAGCTAACATCCACATATCGCCATCTTCAAAACGTCGGAATCAAAATTTACATTCATTTTTCAATACAATTTTCTTCCCCGAGTATAGAACACCTGAACTGACATGCTTTTGTCAGTTCAGGTGACAAAAACTTTTCCTTAGTGAAATTTTTAATACATGCACACAATGGCGAAAAGATGACTTATCGTATGACATCTTTCCTCTTCGAACTTCAAGTTTCCTTTCACAATTCTTCCAGATACTGCTTTAATTTTATAATTCTAAATCGGTTCCTATCGTATGACACAAACGCGGCGTACTGATTGGTGTGCTATTTCGCAGAAGTCTAACAAAACTTCCTTTAAACGTACTTCACAAAATGTTTTCGAACTTATGTTACTCATTCTAAAATTCAAGGATTATTATAACGGTAAGTGAAAGCATTATCGCAATTATTGAAAATGGTTATTAGATAAAAGAGTATTTTGAAAGGAAAAAAAAAATTAAAGCGAGAATCAGCAAACACTTATTTGACAGAGCAATTTTAAGGTAAAATACTTCTAAAACTTTGACATTAATCAAAGAAAGAAGAGTTATAACTCTATGACATGAATTGATTAACAATTGAGGAAATATTTCATTTTCAGATGCATTTATTTCATTTTGTCCATCTCATATAAGTTTCATCTCGTCCACTATTTACAGTATTATACATCTATTTATTAAACACTTGAGTAATCAGAACACTGTAACTTATAAAAGCGCATAAAATAGAGAGAATAACGCTCTTTTCTATCTTGATAACTCCCATGGCAGTCATGAAAGCCTTGTCCGACAAAGATTCCACGATTTGACACAGAGCGATGTGATTGATTCCCGATGGCATTTCGTATAATATTCTCTCATTCAACACGGGAGCATTTAAAACGAGTTCCTTGATTTCAACGAATCTTTCGTGTATCCTGGAACCGAGAATCACTAAAAGAATAAGTTTCGGAATGAGTGTGATTACTATATAAATTCCAAATATCAAGCGCCATAATATATCATGTTCTTTCATAAATATCGCAGTTAGATCCACGATCTGAAATAAAAATAAGCACAATAAATAAAACGCCACTGGGGACATTACACGGTCTATCTTAATTATTGATGCTGATAGTACATTTACCATTGTAGCAAAGTTATGAATGGTTTTCGGAGTTGAATTTACAGCAGAATAACTGGCAGCTATATCTCGTTTCCAATCAGATATAAAACAGCCTAAATTGTAATAAACAAAACAAACTAAAACAACAGTCAAATCTTGTTCGGTGAATAGTAGTATATTATTAATAACAATTATTATGCCAGAAAATATAAAGCGATAATTTTCATATGTCTCAGGAATACCAATATCTAATATATAATATTTATAAACGTCGTTCACTAATTGTGGTGTAATACAAAACAAGCAACATATGCCTATCACAGCTGTGATGTTACTTAAAAGGCATCCTATAATTATCCACGATTTCAAAGATTTTTGAGGATATGCCACGTACTTCGAAAATATCTTCTGCAAAGACGAAACCTCTGTAATTATTAGTTTCCCTTTAATAATAAAATGCATTCTCAAAATGACTGCGAACGCGATATGTAAACTGGACGCAAAAGCATGTCTTTCAAAAGAATCCTTTACAAAATGATATGCACCAACTGTTAAAATGTAAATGGAGATGATGCAGTAACAGCTGCTTAATATTTTTTCGAAGATTCTTATGAGGAGAGGGATCTTTCTCTCTGGATATGGTATTCCTATTACGAAAAAGAACTTGAAAATCAATTTTATGTCGTTACTTTCATTTTCAATCATCTGGATTCCGTCCATCACTACCAATGAAAATGGAGCAAATTAAAAGAAGATGAAGAACACTACAGATATCACGATCTAAATTTCGTATGTGATATGACTTAAACGTATACGCTCATCATCACAGAATTCGTCTTTTATGATAACGAAATTTTCGTTTGCCGAATAGAAGTTATTTATTAATAAGAATGTTTCGTTTCGTGTTACAAAATTTTGTTAAATAAGTTAGGAAACGAATTACGTTTCTAATGATGAAACAATTTTTTTCAGTTTTTTCGCAATAAAAAGTGTAGAAACAAAAACAAACAAAACCCGACTTTTTGAGTGCGTAAATATTTTAAATCCATAAAGCATTAAATGAGGATTATTTATTGGACATTGATGCATCCTTTTTCTCTTTTTACTAAGTGATTATTAAATATCATGGAAAAAGCACTTCATGAAATTCATATCATGTCCACCATTATTTTGAAATATCAGTATATTGATTACGGTACACATGCGATGAATTTTGAAATTCTTTATTAGAACTCTTCCATGAAAAATATCTTTCGTAAAGAAATTTGATTATGATAATGTACCAAAATGGTTAAAAGCTTTTGTATATTCTAGTAATCATTATAATGAAATCCTAGTATCTTTGAGACGATGCGATCTATGTGAGTCAGTAAATACAGCAGTAAATGCGATTAGTTTTTCAACTTAAAAGTTCTACAGTTTGCCTTTTATTATTTTTTATAATTATATTCAAAACAATGACAAATAAGTACACAATATTTTACAAGGATTTTAATCCTCAATACTCTATATCTGAATAAAGAGTTTCTTTAAAAACAGCACTTCTCTTCATTTAGATTGGAACGTTGCTTAAGCAGAAAATAAAACCTAGTAGATAAATGGTGCAATTCCACCCCGCTCCCCTTCGATTGAATAATAATTTTTTAAAATTTTTCTTACATGTGAAAAATTGCTTTGCAAATTTGAGAAATAAATTTTTATTGATTGATTCGGGATCTGAAACTGAGATAACACCGGTAAAAAAGGAATTTTCTGAACATGGGTTTTCTTTCAAACTTCACACTTTGCGTAACATAATTTCTTAAAACCTAAAATTTTAAAATCAAAAGAGAACGTTGGGTCAAGTTAAATTTACTCAATAATTAGTTTTAAAAATTTAGTTTATTATTTGACGTTTATTATATTTATCATCTAAAATAAATATGTGTAAACTTTTTAGATCAATTAAGCATTGTAAAGTGAACGAATATACAAAATAAAAATAATTAATTTAAAATGCATTAAAAATAAACGACACATTAAAAACCAAATAAACAATTTGAGTGCGACAAAAGAGAGTTCAAGCAATGACCCCTTCACCTTAGCGACCGTTTGGCAACTTGGTGAGAAACTTGAAATAAAATTTAATTCTTTCATTAATTAGATTTAATCAATTAATTTTTATTTATTATAATTAAATGATCATATTATCATCTAAAATAATGCTTTAGATGACAATATTATCATTTAATTTCAGCTCAATTGAGTGCTTTAAAATGTGAGAAAAAAGCTTTTAAATTTTTTGACCCAGACATACAATGTGAGTAAAAGAAAATCCATTAAAAATGTAGCCATTGCACATGATATGAAAATTAAACAGACATTTAATATTTTTTTGACTTAAATAAAACAAATATAATTATTTTCAGATAATATTGTGTAGTTTCTCGAAATACTGATAAATATATCCCTTTTCTTTAAATGAAAAAAAATATCTTTTGAATGGAGACTTAAAAATATGTTTACCTCATTAAATATTGGGTGAATTGAGAATCTTGATGAAAAATAGACTACTGTAGTAGCTCGTGTAAAAATAAAAAGTTATTATTGGGAAAAAATCTGTAAAATCTCCAAAATCTCTGAATTCCTTTTGCAACTGAAAAAATCTGGAGCTTTTGAAACTGTGAAAGAGAAATGCAATTTAAAATGCAACATAATGTGCTCAGTTCGTGTAGATTTTTATCTGAATAGCAAGAAAACACAATTTCAGTTTCTCGAAATTTCTGTAGGAATTCTTTTAACTGAGCCCCTTTTTTATCAAAATCTTTGACAGATTTAAAATAGCCTTTCATTACTTAAAGGGAAAAGAGGAATCTCTGACTTAATTTTGCATTTTTCACTTATTCATAAAATTCAATATATATATATATATAGAGAGAGAGAGAGGGAGAGAGATTATTTTTTCCCAAATTTTGGTGTTCATATCCATAAAAAATACGCAAGAATAATCTAAGAGGCTCCGCAAGCAGCCTTGTCAAAACAATAGAATTTTATCAAAGAACTGCGAAATAATACTTCAAATAATACTTATTATTTCGAAACAATGTCCCAAAGCAATAGCATGAAGGTTCTGAAAATAAATGGGATAGATCCAGAAATTTATTTTTACGGAAACTATAATTTGAAACATTTAAATTTTTAATCACAAATATAGCTAACACATCAATCAATAACCCCCGAGACTAACATTGAAACAACATTTTTTTTGCAAAATTTTTTTTTATTCATCAACATAACACCTTTTGTTAATCACCTTTTAGGGTGATACAATCGTTCCAATGCTTTTCCAAATCTTTTTTTTTTTTTTTTTTCTTTTTCAATTTTTTTTTTTTTTTTTCGCGGGAAATCTTTTTTTTGTGAGTAAATAGCGATAAACAGTTTTGAATCATCGACTCGTTGCTGTTTTTGTTCCATCGAAAGCAATCGCGGCACCCACTTGGAAAAAACCTTTTTCACTTCACTTCAAAAAACCTTTTTCAGTAAATACACTTCCATATGATATCTGTGTCATCTCAGCAATCTCACGGAGCTTCACTTTACGATCTTTCATTATAATTTTTGTCACTTCACTCACATTTTCCGGTGTAACGGCTTCCACAGGTCTACCCGAGCGTTCCGCGTCATTTGTGTCGGTACGACCACGTTTAAACTCGGCAAACCACCGACAAATCGTTGCTTTTGATGGACAAGAGTCCGGGTAACATTTTTCAATCCATTGTTTCGCTTGCACGGTGTTTTTACCCATTAAAAAACAATGTTTTATCAGAACACGAAACTCGGTTTTTTCCATTTTTTAAACAAACTACAAAACGACTTTACTCCAACCTCGATAACTCAGCTGTTTCTGGTCCGATCGACTTAAAATTTTGACACGTTTCAAGCAAAGGTTAGTACTCTAGAAAGACTTGGTTACTGGTTTACTACGAGTGCCATCTTTGGGTTAGTCTCGGGAGTTATTGATTGATGTGTTATTACTCAATGAAGAGCTTCGTGGAAAGTTCTTGTAATATTAGAAATATTTATACTAGCATTACATGATTGTATATGTATTTTGAGGTACAATATACTTTATTTATTCCTCCCCATTTAAATTTCAGTATATTAAGAAAATAGTGGTAGTTTTCAATAATTTCGAAAATAAACATCAGAAATTTACTTTCTTTCAAAGTGAAACAATCACCTGCATGTGACATACAGGAAACGCAATTAAAAAAACACTAGGAAAGCCAAAGTCAAAGCGGCCAATTTTTTTAAAATTAAAATTTAAGAACTCCTAGTCGTAAGAGAAGTGTTAATCAATAATACAACGTCAATTAATAGTATTTTTAAATTTGTGAACTTTTGACTATATATATTAAGTAAACAACGATGTTAGTTCTCTGGGCAAAGAAAATATGCAGAGAGGGAGAACGTACCTGAAGTCACTGTTTAGATGTTAATTTCACGAATAAACCTTACATTATAAGGTTAATTCGAAAATCTATGAATACATTAAATATAATTCTTGTATTTAGCTCAGTTTCTACTTCTTCTGTTCATATAATCACGTATCTCTAAGTAATCTCTGTGATACCGACAGTCAAATGCGATTAAAGATGTTCATTTGCTTAAGACATTATTAAAAAAAAAATTATAATGATTTACGAAAAATTCCACTTATTTATACGGAAAAGGCGTGAGACGATAGATTGTTCAACAAATTAACTCTTTTTTAAAAGAAAAAATTGTATTAGAAAAATTGTACATTTTTTCTACGTTTCTGAGTAAAAGACTTTTTCAGGACTTGGAAGTATTTTTTATCCATGCATGGTAGTGAGAAGAATGTACAATAAATATAAGTAGCATCAAACACGATAATAACGCTGTATAGTTATAATTAAAGGTATTACACAACCTAAAATTAAGTTTAGATCATTAACGAATTAATATTTATACCCAATTTCTCATCCAGGAAGCAAAGAGCCACATATTTATGCAACCGACATGGTCGCGACCATTATACAGAGTAACAAGAAGGATTTTGATCCTGTATTTCACTTGATTATTTTCAATACTTGAATTATATTGTATTATTTTCAACAGCTGAAGAAGGTATCATCAAAAGAAAGGCGAGTATAATTTTCTTCCTCCCTGTTCTGACTCGTACTACCTCACACTTTCATTTTTCCGAGAACACCAGAAAAACAAAGAGTGATTTTAAACGGAAATAGGAAAAGTACTTTACCCCTTCTCCCTTGAAGTAAATGGCAAAGCACCTAATAATTGAAAATCTCTACGACAATTAGGAATCTTGAAATGCTCAACGTTGTGATTTCCGAAATGCAGATTTGAGAAAGCGATAACGCAACCGTAATTTCGACCTAATTTCGAGAACTCTGAAAATAATTACAAGGCACAGCTGAATTATCTAACAAACAAATGTCCTGACATTAGAACTAAATTGTTAGGTGAATACATCAAGTTATTTGTTGACACATCTGATGAGTATAGGGTTCTAACAAATTGTCTCATGGACTCTTCAGGAATAACGAACTGTTTGAATTCTATGTTATCAGGTCAAAGTAAGAACGACCTCTCAAAATAGTCATTAAAGGGCTACTTACTAATATCCCCGTAGATTATATGAATGAGAAATTTATCGAAATAGTGCTCATTCTATCAAAAGTAGAACATCTAATGAATAGGTGAACCAAAATGTCCTTCCCTGTTTTTATGCTCATACTACCAGGAACTGAGAGAAGGCAAAGTAAATTTACAACCTTGATAACGTCTGTATTACGTTAGTATGAGTAGAAGGATACCATGCAAGGGGATCAGTTACACAATGATTTAAATATAATTATTTCTAATACTTATCTGACAACTGCTATCTGCCTTCCACGTGTTTCAAGTGCAGTAACACATATGTCAATAGGAATTGGGCCATCACCGGAAGCATAAAACTCTCAGACTACATAAATTATGATCACAACAGACACAAATCCTACCATGGTGAGTATAAAGTTTACCTGAAAGTATCAAAAAGAAATCGAAACAGAAATAGATTCAACTAAAAAATAAATATTGTTAAGGAAACCTTTTCCTACGTATCAAAACAGTTCAACGACAATAACGGTACCGTAAGCGTTTGTATAAACTATTACCTACATGTAAGCATATAGGAAATTTTTCTTATCAGTAATGGGGATTCAATTCTGTCACTGCAATAAAAGAGACATTCCTTTAACAATAATCATGTTGAATACGCTGCTCCAGATTTTTTTTCGTAGTGACTGAGATCGTATAGAGTCTCACTGAAATCTTCAAGCAATTACTAGGTCTTCAGATGCACCTGCCTAGTTTAAGACCACAAAAGGCAGGACAAATTAAACTTACGCCCTAATCGAGGCACCGATGGATAAGAGTAACTTTATTGATGTACAACTCTAATTTAAACTCTATTAACAATTCAGATTTTAATCTACTTGGTCTCAGTTTACACTTTTAAAACTCGATATCATTACAATCTCGAATTGTTGAGCTATGGAAGCACGACGCGATGTAATTGTCATCCAGGAAGTACAATTGAGGCCACAAAATAAAATCTACCTAGCAAATTACTCTGTTTTTAGGGATTATAGAATCGACAAGGATGGAGCTTGAAGTGGAACTATAATATTGATCGCTCATGCATTCTCCCAAAAAAGGTTTTACTACCCCACAACTCTAGCATGGGGAACTACCTATCACAATTTTTGAATCCTCAAACCATAGAACCAATACTATCGTTTCATCGTTATTCCCTCCATAAATAAACACCGTTTCATTTACCTCAAATCGAAAAACTATCCTCCAAACTAGCAGAAAGAGTGTAATTTTTTAGCGATTTTAACTTAACCCTCTAAGCGTTTTGCACGGTTTTTCCCGTCTGAGATATTTCAAAAGCTTTTAAGCCGTTTTATCCCATGTGACTGTGAACACATCGAAAGAGTCAAAGTCGCTTTTTCTCTCCTTCACAGGATGATTTCAAGATCGTTTGCGACTGGTTTTTCCGAAATTCCTTCCCCCTTTTGAAAGTTTTACATCTTGATAGATAATTGGGGAGGGTTGCGGACACACAATGAACTTTGACAGGAAATTTTATGGCTCACTAGGGACCCCTACTCTTGCTTTTAAGGTTGAGACATTTTTCTTTGAGACATTCGTTCAAGAAGGGTAGGGTAAGATTTTCTTTCAAGTGTAAGTGTTTGTCGGTCAGCTTGGTTTGAGATTTTATTAGGTTTGAAAGAAATGCGTTCTTTGAACTAGCTTTCGCGTAAAAACATTTTATTTAAGCCAATCCAAAAACGCTTTAAAGTTCCGTCACAAAATTAACTAGATTTTATTCACATTTTTTTTAATTAATATTCATTTGTAGATTTAACAAATTTAGGCGGAGATGGAAACCAACTGTTTTATCTAGTTGGACAAATTACTTTTTCTATGTTTTCTTTTCTTGTTAAAAAAATCACCTTTTTTCTCTCACATTAAAATTATCAAATAGAGTTAAGTTTTTATATTATATCTACGAATCTCTAAAAATATCACTAAATATATATCTATAAAATACCTATGTTTAAGTTCAAAGAAGGTATGAAAACAATGAAAATATTCAAATGTTTCATTTGTGTTACTTTAATCACTACTTTCAGTTTTTAAAAAAATAATTATTTCATAATAAAGCGTCAAATTTTTTTTAAAAAAAACGAACTAGTCAAAATCAGAAACGCCTTAAGATTTTCAATTATTACAAATGAATAATTTTTAAGCTTCTGTATTTCATTACTTTTAAAAATTTCTAATGCATGAATAAAAATAATACCAAAAAAACCAAACTTTTTTTTGAAATCTATTAGTTTTTTTTTTTTTTTTTAATAATTTCAAAGCCAGGTATTCAGGACAGCTTATACACGATCCTCAGTTTTGTAATGTTAAGTTTTGAAATACATCCGAATTTTAAATAACTGAACTACAGCTTCCTTCAAAGAGAAGAAGAATGAGATTTCCTGCTCAAATTCATATTTTTCAAACTTGATTTTTCGAATAATTAGTAATTAAAAGCGTCTGCACACATTTATATTTGTTCATACGCGTAAGTGTTAACTATACATTTGCACAGATACTTTTGATTACTGATTATTTGAATAATCAAATTTAAAAAATATTCATATGTGTAAAATCCCTTAAAATTTATCTTCTGTTAGAGGATAACTGAAATACATGTAATTAAAATCCGAACATTTTTCGTAATCTTAACCATATACAACCAGGAATCTTACATAAGCTACCCTGAAAATCTGCTTTTCAAATTACGATAAAAAATATTTATGTATGACACATATACAGTAAAAAATTATTAATCACAAAAACTTACAATTCTATGAATACTTAAAATATAAAGTTCAAAATTTAATATATTTCATCGCTAGTATATTTTCATTTATTCCTTAAGTTTTGTACTAATCAGTTGAAAACTGCACGTTATGAGCAAAAAATATCCTGAACAATTTGATGAATATAAAATAAAATCTTTACTTGGGAGCAAAGCTGAGATGCTAAGACTTCGGTATACAAAAATTATGAGCATATCCACAATAGTTTCTGAAATAATTATTTTAAAATTTAGTTCCAAATTTGTTTGTTATATTATACGTAATATTAAATAAAACGTCAACATAATACAGTAATAGGATGATGTATTCAGATTATTAAAAATAGATATAAGAGATATTATCGCAAATGTTAAAAATTTTATAATTTTAAATTCAATTGTAATTTTAAATTAAACTATACACTGTTATCATATTGTTGTAGAAGATATAAGACTTACATCTAAAATAGATGGAAAATGCAATCTGCAGTGCCATAAGCTTGAACAGAATACGGCATATTCACTTGATAAGATAGAGTCAGCCTTAGGTAGGAACAACTTGTGCAAAAGCTTAGGGCCCTGCAGTTTTGGGAAATATCACTGTGAAAATTACAGTTTTCAGGGGGAAATGTAAAAATTACAAATTCAAAAATAAGATGCGTAATTTTTCAGACATTTTAATAACAAAGGATTTTAGAATGGACTTCCAACTCATTGTTGCGAGATAATAATACCTTAATTAGGTAACCAACCGTACTTTTTTAGAGAGTTTTGAATCCCTTTTTCGCAAACCATATTCCTTTTAAAATCTGTACTACCAAAATATTCATTTGCATCCTTTTGTAATCCTAAAAATTTTGTGAACTTTAATGGCAATTTTATGCAAACTTTTAAAAGTTCCAACCCATTCTCATCTAAATGTATGGCCGCGATAGCCTTGTGATCATGGTTTCGGATTCGTGACCGGCAGTTTTCGTTCAGTCGCAGGTTCGATCCTGGTCCGCAAAAGACCCACCGTGCAGCCGGGTCTGATGCACGTTAAATCTGTTGGGGCCCAAAGTCCTTCAATTGGCGTGGTGTGGAAGTAAGAAGAGGGGGTACCAATTGAGGTGTCATCCTCGTCACTTGACCGAGGTTCAAAACTACAAAGTCCATCGCCAATAGCCCTCGTGTTGCTTCTAGTGCGACGTTAATAAAACCTAATCGCATCTAAATGCAGTTTTTATCATGAAAAAAAGTTTAGACTCGCTTATTTAGAAGGGAATTGTATTCCCATCATATGTTTTCTATTTACCGAACGGGATTGCATCATTTCAGGATCCCCCTTGAAGTAAACGAGAGTGATTTGGCACAATTTTAAGCTAAATATTACTAGTGCATGTTTTTTGTTTTTGTTTTTGCAGAGCAATATGAGTTTTTCAAAGAGGAGTAAAAAAACGTTTCAATAAATATTTAAAAATGAGTTTCCACTTATTAAGACAGCAATTAAAATGACATTTCTTTGGTAAAATGTATAATCTGCAATGGAGCATTTTCTATTGCAAGTGTTGGACAAAGTTTAATAACAAAGCATATGGATACTAATACAATTAAAAAAATTAAAAAAAAATCTAGGACGGCTTCAATGTTGAAGTTATCAAAATTATTTAAAACTGATAATTTTGTATAAAATGAAAAAAAAAGTAATTAGTACAGTTATCGATTATCATCAAATACCATATAATAAATTTCATCGCGATATTTTATTTGTGTATTAGTTCTTATACCCAATATTTCCATAATTTTTTAATTGATTCGTCATTTCATCATTCATTTTAGATGATAACTTTAAGTTTGTGCTACTGTTAATAAAATATGTGTTTTATCTTTTGAAATTGTTTAATTACGTATTTTATATTATTTTCACAAAATGTGAAGTATCACCTTGTTAAATATGTTTCATATTTGCTTTTTAATCCTTTGCCGCGCACTACACTTTAAAACTAAAAGTTTGTCGAAACAATTTGTAGGCAGTCTATGTAGGCCTAAAGGAATATGCAGATGTTCGCATTCGAAGAGAAGCACGATTTTAATGCAAAAACTGTAATATTGAACTCTGTGCTACTTCGTGTTTCGAAAAATATCACACTGTAACAATATTATAAACAATTTATGGACACATGAATGTATATAAATATTTTTCTGTATAAAATTAAAGGATTTAAAATATGTTTGATCAAATATATTTATATTTTGCTACATTTATCCATTTGTACACTTCCAGCTTGAGGAATGTTCTATTGCTTAGAAAAACTTTTGACTTTGTTAAGGTATATGGCTATCCAAAAATAACTGTTTTTGTGAAAATTTTCGAAAGTCTCTTAGTTACTTTTTATCTAAGCCCACATATTTACGATCTCAAAAATGGTTTACAATTGCTTATAGAGTAGTTAGTTAATGAATTATTCAAAGAATATAATTCTGTTTCATAAACATTAAAATCTTTATTTGCTTTTTTTTTGAAAAATTATGATTTAAATTTTTTTTTATTACGAAAAATCTCATTTCTTAAGAAGTATTTCATGTATTGAAATGAAATTTTACCATCATATTCAGTAAATTTCTAGGTATGTTGTAAATTTCAAACATATCTTTTAAGTATATAACTATTTATTTTGGAGCTATTTTTTATTTTAAAAAATGATATATTTTTTTGTAAAATTATGTTGTGTTCATAAGTTTTGGTATAACTCAGTAAATTTAAGAAATAACTGCATTTTTCCTGCTTCCTAACACAGATACATGTATATTAAACATATTGTTAAAACAAAAAGTCAAATATATTAACTAGAATTTGTTGTATGAACATAAGTGTAAATGTCAAAATTTTTACTAAATTTGAAACGAATGAGACCAAAATTTGAAAAATACAAAAAAAAATAAATAAAAAAAATAACCCATTAAGATATCTTTTGGATTTACAATTTTATATAGACCATTGTAAGTAAACATATTAAGTGTTTCACAAATATTTCTTTTTTTAAAAATAAATAAATTGTTCCGAAGGTAGGCATTAAGGTACTTTAAAGACATGTTGCTTTGCTTAAGCCTTTAATAAAAATATTAATATTTTTTTCTTATGAATCTTTGATATTTTTAACATTTGTAACAATTAAAAGTATTGCTTAAATACGATTCTTTGTATTTTTTTTTTGTAAATTGAATGAACATTTTGATTACAATTATGTTTATTTGAGAACATGTGAACTCTGATTTATTTTATTCAGGAAATGCAAGTTTTGAATAAATTGATTTTTTTTTGCTAACGTATTTGTTTTAAAACATGTATATTATATTGAAATTTAAACTACCCAAAATTATACCTGATTTGTTATAATTGAATTTTTGATCTAATAAGCACATATAGCAGTTTTTAGGTACAATTTGTAAAATGGACTAAGATTAGTAGAGGAATATTATTTTTATATATTGTGAATATTTTAGACAGAGCTAAGACATGTATTTTAGTCCCTTTATGATTTGAGAAGCAAATCGTAAGCAATTTTGCATTCATTTTGATATTGAATATAAAAAACTCCTCGGCTATTCAAAAGTAAGGTGGTTTACTTTGAAACCAGCACACACACAGCACAAATAGAATGCATTTTGAAATTATATGATCCACTTCGGTCATGTTATTTAAATTTGGAAAAATACCTTACACTTGGAAGAAAAAACATCACTCATTCAATAGATCAAAACATACACTCTGCTTTCACTACAGTAGGATTTTATTTTCCTATGAAACTACCCGAGAATTTAAATATGATTACATTTCAGTTACATTTTTTTATTGCAATATAGTACGAGATATGATAGTTAATTCGTACCGTTAACACTAAAGAATAAACTAACAATTTTGTAGGGTTATATTCCAGGGACTAAGGATACATTTCTAAAATTTAAAATTGCGTATAAAATTTGTTATGAATACTTAGATGAAATGTCTTTCAACTTCATTGAACTAAAGTGTTTTAAGTGTACTGTTTTGAAAGACAAAATTAAAAGGGGAAAAGTTTCTCTCGCTGCCAAATTTGTAATAACTGATATGTAAGATGTAGTAATCGATGACAATTTTCCGTTAAAAGATATAATACGAATATGTATTTAAAGTTTGAAAACACTAAAGAAACGGAAAGATGAAAATTTAAATGTGGTTAGAAATATTTTCACATTTCGAAGAATATATACTCCTTTAAAATTTAAAATTATTTATTGAATATGAAGTATGTTGCTTTGGCACAAATGGGGATGTACAGGGAGTATTTCGCTAAAAGCAGAGGTATTCAACATCTTGAACTTTGGGGAGCTCTTTGAGCTTACCATTACCTTCAAGGAATACTTTGATCAAAGAGCAGAAAAATAAGATATCAAAGCCCTTTATCCTACTCAAATTTACAAAATTATTATTGCATTTCTATTTTATCATAGTAGAAACGTTTTGGTAAGATTAATGAAAGATAAGGTGGCTAAAAAGGTTTTTTTTTTTTTTTTTTTTTTTTTTTATTTTTTAAAAAATATAATTTTTGGGGAAAAAAAAAAAAAAAAAAAAAAAAACCAAGAGTAACAGTACTTTAAAGTATAATAAATTAATGAAAAGAAATATTTTAATGACTAGGCCGTAATTGTTTTTTATTGCAAAGTATTTTTACGCCTGGAATAATTGCTGAAATCTGCAATCTAATGTCATGTCTTCAGCATCCAATCTGTTTCTGTATTTTGTTTTTGTCGCGGCGAACAAAGAAAAAGATTTTTCGCATATATCGGTTAAAACATATGATATTAGATGTTTCACAGATCTTTCGGCAATTTCATGATATTCTTTTCTAATGTCAATAAAAAGAAATACATAATATCAACTTAACTAAATTTCAGTTTCAATTAAAAAATCGCACTTTGTTAATTTAAATTTAAAATATAATTGAATAAAGAAATCTCAGTTTTTCTTTTACAAATTTAACCATCGTATATAATAATACGCCATTCCTACTCTTGTAAAAAATTGGTCACTTGTCACAGGTCGAGAGTAAACGCTAAGCAAGTGACAGTGACACGAGCGCGGTGACGGAATGTAGGAATCTAGTCAAGCTGGCATTGTACTAATCATTACTTCTTTCAAAACATGCAAACTATCTTCTATTTCTTGGTTTTGTATTCAACAATGAATACAGGATGCTTTTTCTAATTGCAATATTAAAATAAAAGTGATTTTTTTCTAAGAAAAAGTTTTAAAAATTACAGAAAAGGAATTTTTCTATTCTTTGAAGTAAACAAACATTTTTCAACTTTTTACCCGCCATTTTTTTTCAAGCAATATCTTTTATTCTTCATTTGTTGAAACACTTTTATTGAAACTCAATAGATCGGTCGAACACCTTCTAAGTTCTAATCTGAATCATCTGTTCTCCAAACTCCAATTACAGTCGCTCCCCTCTTACTGCTCCCTTGAGTAATAAAAATGCCCTACCCAAAGGATTGTTGTCGACCACCTGCGTCTTAAAAGAGGGAAAGAATAGGTACATCCTACTTTTTCGAAGATTTTGTGAAAGGAAAGCGAAAACTTTTCGCGACCTTTATCTGTGCTTAAGTAGATCGCTTTCGGAATAGCGTTACACAAAAAGTAAAACGCTTGGAGGGTTAAGACATAAAATGAGAACTGTGCAAATAATTAGATCAGACAAACCAAATGTTGTATATTAACTATCCGCTTATCACAGCCCTTTCTATAATGGACGCGTAACCTCCCTATTGAGCTTGCTCTGCGTTCCACCAATAGTACTAATCTCGGACAGCCAAACGAGACAATCCCGTCAACTCTGCTATGATCAATGGAATTCACCCACTCACTTTGATGACACAATACAGAATTTATAAATCCCACAAACATAATGTCTACAAACAACGTGAATCAGGAACAAGCTTGAAGGACGCTTCGCGGACTCGGCCATTAACGAAATTCGCAACCATTGGCCAGGTGTCTATTGCATACTTCATGGTGCCATTGGAATTCGTTGGGATCAGCTTCAAAACGATTTCTCGAGCCAAATAGCAGGGTAACACTGTGACACCAGAAGTTGCCGAATATTTTGGCTCTTTTTATGTTGATTTGAGAAAAAAATACTAAGAAAACCCACGTTGTTCTCTAGTAGAGAGTCCGACTTTTTTCAGCGTCATATATAACACTCTTAACGGTCTGAAAATTAGTGCTATTGTGCCTTGATTTCAGAAAAAAAGCTCACGCATTGAGAAACGGAGCAGTGTTGAAGAAATAATCTTCCGAACGAGTGAAATTGCAACAGATGCCCAAATGTCTTGTTTGAAAATTTACTGTCTTTTCATCACGTTTAATTAAATTTCAAAAGACTAGGGGAAAGCCGGATAAAGATATAAAAACAAGAATTAGGAAAATCTAATTTTCATTCAGAACAATGTATAAATTCTGGAAATCCTCAAGTATAAATATTAAGCTCAAATTATATGTATCCAATGCAACAGTATTAACAGCCCAATTTTTACGGAAGTGAGTCTTGGAAGCTTTCTAAATCTCAAGAGCAGAAATTAATTTCCTTTCAAACCACGTGCCTCAGAAAGATTCTTAAAATACACTAGGCTTATAAAATTATTAATATTGAATTATATAATAAAACATCTGAGGAAAAATGATTCCTTCCCTTCCCCAAATTAAAAAAAAACGACGATGGACATGTACTTAGAATGCTATCAAATGATAATATGATAATTGATATGGGCACCAGATGGAAAGAGAGAGAGGGTAATACCATAGGCCATAGAAGAAAGAAATTCGTTTGGATGGCCGAGTTGGGAGCCCAGGAAACAGCGTTAGACAAGGTTGAATGGCATTCAGCTGTTGAAACCTTACGCACCACTTTGACGTGATGAGAGTTGATGATCTAAATTTCAAGAATTGTTTTGAAACTATGTGAAATTACTATAAATCATGCTGAGTGATAAAACATGAATTGTTTGCTTAACTGTTTTAATAAGAAGCAACTTCATTTTAAAGGCATTATTACTTAACATATCACTGCTTTAAATTGAACAGAATGGCTCTAATTTAAAATTTCGAATTAATTATTATTTAATGTATCACTGCTTCAAATTGAATAAAATGACTCCAATTTAAAATTTTGACTAAATTAAACACGCAATAAAGCTCTAAATTATATCTCATTTGAAATTCATTATATTACTTAGTATAAATTGAGCTTGCTTAAATTTATAATAATTCAAGGTTAAAGATGAAGCGAATAATAAATTTATCGATAAAAATTATGTAATAAAAAAACTATAATTAATTTAGTAATAATATTCATTAGGATATAAAATGCCAGTAATAACATTTATTAGGATTTCGATGATAATTTTAATTTCAGTATAGTTTGCAAAAAACTTTAATCGTCAACAGACTTTTAATTGTTTCGAATGTCCAAAACTTAATAATTTAATTCTGTAATAATATAAAAAAAAAAATTAAAGGAGCCTTCATTTGTGCATGCTCTTAGAAATCAGATTAATTTGCTTTTTGCATAATATAGTCCTGTTTCTAATCTTCAACGATAAAGATTCTATTTTTCTGAAAATATGTCATTATTATACATTACTTAATAGAATATACAGCTTACGGCTTAATACTTATTAAACTTATATACAATAAATGCTTTGATACAGATTTACTTCATAATATTAATTTCAAATGCTGCCTTTAAATATTGGGTGAGTAATAAGTTATAAAGCGTGTTTCAAAGAAATGAATATATAATTGAGGGCTGAGAAAAATACCTTTATTGGTATAAATATTCTTTATCACCTCCCACCATCGGTCTGGCAATGATGGATGCCAGCAGTGTAGAATATCTTGTGACGCGGGGAAGTCATCAAACCATTTCCGTACTTCATCCAATAGCTGAAATAATACAAAAGACAATGCATTGCGCATCGACTGAATCACATGATAGTCCGCAGGAGTTATGTTGGGGTTATACGCTGGATGTTCCAAAACTTTCCAGCTAAATGTTACTAATGTTCCTGCGACTGCTGTGCGATGAGGCTTTGCGGTATCACGAAACCATTTCACGAGGTGCACTTCTTTAACAGTAAATGGACGTTTTCAGCCTATTTCCTGTTCCAGCCGCAGCTGTTGGTGCTTGTAGTCTTCAGCAGTTATGCTTACACAAGGCGGTAACAGTTCACAACGGAGCACACTCTACATATCCCACCAGATGATTAGTTTCACGTTTTTGTAGTGAATGATTCGTTTCGTCTTTAAAGCTTTTGCTTCATCGGAATTCACCCAAATTTCTTTTCGTTTCGGAATGTCATAATATATCCATTTTTCGTCTCCAATCACACCTAAGGAATGTTCTTTGTGTTGCATATTTAATAGATTCATGCACTTAAAGTCGCGCTTATATTTGTTTCTCTGGATCAAAGCATGTAGCATCCTTTTTTTTTTCTGCCTCCTCAATCTTTCCCATTGCTTGTGAATTATTAGAAATCTTCTTTTCGATACTCATAACTGTTTAGAAAGTTCCTTTTGCGTTTGAGAAGCATCTTCATAGAGCAAATCTTGTAAATCTTTAAACCTAACTTTCAGTGGAACACCACTACGTTCTCGATCACTTCAGCACGCCTTTCAGCACAACTTTCTACACAAGAATAGAACAGCCTTATTTACATGTTTTGACACAGTACCTTTTCCTTAGTGAAATTTGTAATGCATGCACAGTGGCGAAAAAATAACTTATTAAATAATATCTTTCACCTTCTAAATTTCAACTTTACATTCACTTCTCTTCCAGTTTCTACGTTATTTTGATAACTTCGATCTGGTTACAATCACATAAAACAAACACGTGTATTGATTGATAGTCTTTTTTTCAGTAAATGTCACACAAAACTCGCACTTTATAACTTCTTACCACACTAATATTTTCGCACTTATGCTATACATTTTAAAATTATGCACTTATTTTAATGTTGAGTAAAAACAATACCACGATTATTAAAAATGGGCTGCGAAATAAAAAAAAGTTCTTTAAAATGATTAGTCAACTCGTAACAAGAAAAACTTATTTTAAAGCGAGAATCAGTAAACGCTAATGTGAATTAGCACAGTTGCTGTAAATTTCTAAGATTTTCACATTAAGTAAAGAAGAAATATATATATTCCTACAACGAGAGTTTAACGGCAATTGATGAAATATTTCAATTCAGATGTATTTAAATATATAGCTTCCTCTAATCCATAATTTACAGTATGATGTATTTATTTATTAAACACTTGAGTGATGAGTACACTGTAACTTAAGAAAGCGCATAAAATAGAGAGAATAACGTTCTTTTCTATTTTGATAACTCCCATAGCAGTCATGAAAGCCTTGTCCGATAAAGATTCCACAATGTGACACAGAGCGATGTGATTGATTCCCGAAGGCATTTCATATAATATTCTCTCATTCAACACGGGAGCAGTTAAAACGAGTTCCTTGATTTCGGCAAATCTTTCATGGATTCTGGAACCGAGAATCACTAAAAGGATAAGTTTAAGCATGAGTGTGACTACAAGATGAATTCCAAATATTATATGCCATAATATACCGTTTGCTGTCAAAAATATCGCAGTCAGTTCCATGATTTGAAATAAAAACAAGCTCAATAAATAAAACGCCAGTGGCGATATAGCACTGTCTACCTTAATTATTGATGTCGATAGTACATTTACCTTTGTTGTAAAGTTATGAGTGATTTTTGGGGTTAGAATTTCTGCAGAATAGCTAGAAGTCAGATCTCGTTTCGTATCAGATATAAAGCTACCTAATTTGTAATAAGCAAAACAAACTAAAACCACAGCCAAATCTTGTCCGGTAAACAACAGAATATTATTAACAACAATTATAAAGCCAGAAAATATATAGAAATAATCTTCATACGTCTCAGGAATACCCATATCTATTATGAAATACTTATAAATTTCATTAATTGATTGCGGTGTAGCCCAGAAGAAGCAACATACGCCTATCACAGCCGTGATGTTACTTAAAATGCATCCTAGAATGATCCTCAATTTCAAAGACTTTTGAGGATATGCCCCGTACTTGGAAAATATCTTCTGTATAGATGAAATTTCAGTAAAGATTAGTTTTCCTTTAACAACAAAATGCAATCTCAAAATAACAGCAAACGCCGTGTGTAAACTGGATGTGAAAGTTTGTCTTTCAAAAGAGTGTCCCACAAGATGGTAAGTAATAACAATTAAAATGTAAATAGAAGTAATGCTGTAAAAGCCGCTTAATATTTTTTCAAAGACTTTTACGAGGAGCGAAATATTTCTTTCTGGATATGGTACTCCTAGTAAGAAAAAGAACTTGAAAATCAATTTCATATCATTGCATTCATTTTGCATCAGCTTAATTTTGTTCATGATTACCAATGAGAAGCAGGTAACTTGACAGATGACACAGATCATAACGAATATCACGATCTGTGGTATAAGGGAAAGGAAAAGTATATGTTTATCATCACTGCATTCTTTTTTTATGAATGCATTTTTGTATGATTTTTTTCAAATTTCTTTTTTTGAAAGGAATTAATTTGATTATAAGAATGTTCATTTGCTTGCTACAAGTTTCTGCTAAAATCAGCGAGGAAACGAAAAACGTTTCTGAAGATAAAACAATGTATTATAAATATATATTTTTGTTTTTGTACTAAACTCATAAAAACTACAATTTTTTTTTTTTTTTTTTTACTTTTGTAGATACTTTTAAGCTAAAAATCACTAAATGATGAATATGCATCAGACATTGACGGATTCTTTTTTACTTACCGATAATTAACTTTAATGGAAAGAAGCACTTATTGAAATTCATATCACGTTAATAATTATTTCGTAAAAAGTGTTCTAAACACGATCAGAAAGTACAGAAAAATCAATATATCGATTATGGTACACATGCGACAAATTTCGAAATTGCTTGATTAGAAACTCTTCCGTGAAAAGTATGAGTTGTAAAATTTTTTATTATGACAGAGACAGTATACTAAAATGGTGAAAATATTTTAATATGGCATATTCTAGTAATCATTATATTGGCAGTTTAACAAATGTGTTCTTTGACACGAAGTGCACAACGACACTCAGTAAACATAGCAGTACATGCGATCATTATTTTCACTTAAAAGATCTATAATGTACGTTATTTTTAAGAGATCACCTTGAAAACACGTGCATGCAAATATTGATGACCATAGATTGATTTGTCCATAAAAGTTTTTTTTATATATATACAGAACAAATTTACTTAAGAGTAGCTTGAAGGATATTTCTTTAAAGATTTGTAATCCAATTCTTTCTTTAAATTAAAATTCTTTCTAGAAAAGACATATAAAGAAGTTTAATTTCTAAAGTACTTTGTGAACTGAAATCTGTCATTTATCATTCGGCTGCAGTAGTTCGAACTGAAAGGAAATCTTCTTGAGGAAGAAGCTGTAAAAACTCGAAATCATGTACCGAATTCCTTCTGCAGCTGAAAAACTTTTAAGTTGCAGAAGAAATAGGAATATTTAAAACATGTCTGAAAGAAAAAATTTATATTAGAATGTGAGAGGCTCATTTTTGTTGATTGTTTTTTGATATACAAGTAAATACTCGATTGTTTTCAAATTCATATTGTTTCAATTTTCTTTTTTTGAATTTCCAACTGTTTTAGAGATTTCCGTTGGATTTTTTTAAACACATTTCGTGCCGTTTGCCCCTCATGCGTGAGATTTGAGTAACCATTGAGGAGCTTAACGTGTGCAAACGACATATAAGAAATTTTTATTTTTAAGTAATTTTAGTTTTAAAAATATTAGTTTTTAAAATCAATTACTCATAATGAAAACTGATTGATTGATTGTTATTTAAATCGTACTTAGATGCAACGTGTGAGGGTTATGGACTAAATTCACAAAATCACGTGATATTTATCATAAACAAACCGGCGTTGTCTATGTTTACATAAAATTTCCTTACATGCTAGTTGTTTATATATTGTATATCCATTTTATTTCAATTAATATATTCAATATTATCATATTTCTTACATTATTCGGTTAAATCGAAGTTTGAGAGGGCCTGTCGCGCTTTAACTTTTTTTGGCGATAAATCGCCAAATATGGTTGCCAAACAATTCTTTTCTGGTAACCCTACTGAATCTATAAAAAGGGGGTTCGACGCTTTGTTTATCCTTTTTGTACTCGCTTCGGCAGTACATATACTAAAATTGGAACAATACAGAGAAGATCCCCTGACCGAAACTTTAGCCTTCAAGTCAAACTACTTTCCAGACTATCCAGACTCCCAACTTCAAACCAACCATAATCAATCATTACAGAAAGTTTTAAATCCAAATTTTTTATCAAGTCTAATTTCTCTATCTTATCGACCCGAGCTTGAAGGCCGCTCCGCGGCCTATGTGCTCGATAAGCTTTCCAGCGTATTCCAGCGTATTGTTTATCCTTTTTACGCTGGATTGGATACAAACGTTGTTGATCGCAGAGGTACCGCGATTTTTGAAAATCCGTTGAACATTCAAAATGTTAACGGCCAGTGAAACGTTTAAAATGTTTTTTATGCGGATGGTAAAAGAAAATCTGCAATTGAATTTTCAATGGGTTCCTTTTGGAAACTGGTTTTTTTTCCATAAAATTGGTTTTCTTCAGGAGTGTTGGCGATTTATCGCCAAAAAAAAGTTAAAGCACGCCAGGCCCTCTCAAACTGCGATTTAACCCATTATTCAATTATTTATATTCGGCAGGAAATAAGGCGAGTATATTTTTATGTATTTATAGTCTTATTCTCGTTTAATTGTGTTGTTAAAATGTCGTTCGGTACGCTAAGCCTATTTCAACTTTCTTGTGGCGTTTGTTTGTATACTTATGATATAAAATTTAAATTATTTTCTGCAGCAAGAGGTTACATTTTTGAACTGTTAACAGCCATTGAGTAATTTTTACCTTTTTGTTTTGATTAAGCTTATTTTGTATTTCAAATTATTTCATTTATAAATATTTTTAAGTATCAACTGATCATCGGTTGATTCTAACATGTTGAAAATAAAGACCCCGATATTTATTGTAGTATTGGGATTAGTCTACGCCATTCAAAAAATAAGGGTGAATTGTTAAACTTTAACTAAACTCTTTCTGAATTTTAGTATATTTCATGTGATGAAAACATTTTATTCATCATGCTGATTCTGTTTAAAAAATATAGCAGCATTGGATTTAAATTTGGATTTAACTATTTTCTAATTTAATCAATATACATAATTAAGCTGTAAGAGTTGTGCAATGATTTGAGATTTAAACAGGTGTAATTTTGAACCTTGAATTATAGTTTCTTAAGATTTGTGTTAAGTCCTAGTTTACCGGGGCCACTTGGCGAAATTTTTGAAATCAAGCCAAGATGGCACCAAAAGTGAGTATTTTGAATCCGACGATTCCAGAAGCGGGAAAAGATGGCGTCGTTTGTGGAAGACAAATTTTGAAACAAGATGGCGTTTTTTCTGAAAGAAAGAATATGCAAGTGTCAAGTTTTAATTTTAAATATTTCTCTCCAGTATTTCTTTCAAAAAATAAATACATCATAAAATGAAATTCCATACAATGTACGTGATTCCGAATACCACAAATTTAAACAAGTGTCAAAAACAAGTACTAACATATTAAAAATCTACAAACTATTAAATTAAATTTTAAAGAAAAACAGTAAAAATACTTTTTTTTAAAAAAAATTAGTAAATCACAGGAAAAAAAAAGGATATTTTCATAATTATAACAAAATATCTGAATATAAACTAAATAAATTTGCAGGCATTATTTCAGCTTGTTAATAGAAGAATGATTCAATACCTTTATACTACAGCAATCCAGAATTTCGATTTTTGTATTTATTTAGGGTGAAAAATATATAAAACAAAGTTTTATGATGATTTCTCATTCAATCAAAAAGTAGTATATTTAGTAAAATATATGTTACTTAAGCTTATGAAGCATACACACTTCACAAAAGCAAAGCAAATCAAACGAATACAAGACTTGTTTATATCGACGGGTATGACGTGGTCAAGATATCATGTGATTGTGTCGTCACATGAATTTGGTCCATTGGTAGAATGTTTAAGGAGACCAAACTCACCCAAAAGAGCTTAGAGCTACAAATTGGTCTCCCGGGAGATAATCCCATCCACACACAACATTTATTGCAAAGAAAATCTTTCAACAATGAAAGGTTAGATATAATAGTATATGTTGGAACAAATAAAATAAGATATTACATAATTGTGAAATTCAAATGTAAATACAAGCTTATAATGTGTCTACAGAGCAGGAAATGAACGTGATAAGAATAAAAAATTAACATTAGGCTATTATATATATAGAAATAAGATGTATAACAGCCAATGTATAATTGGCTAAATGGCACAATGCAATAAGCATCCACAAACTCGTGAACTGAAATTGAAGTATTACCCAAAAACATATACAAGATATACAATTATATGCACATAATAAGGAAAATAGAAATATTCAGAAATGTAATTGAAAATTAAATAAATTATGAAATTAGTTGATTAATATTACGAGCCATAAGAATATAGGATTTAAGCTTGAAATGCAAACTATAAGATTTTCATGTACGGAATTTTATTATCGACGAACCGTATAATTTGGAATCTTGGTCAAGTGATGAGGATGACACCTGAGCTAGCCTCTCCATCTCCAAACTTTCTCATCACACCGTAGGAGGAATATCCACAGATTTACGGGCACCAGTCCCTTTATACGGCGGTCTTTAGTAGCATTAAGGCAAGCACCCCCGTCTCAGCGAACACTACTCCGGCCCCAAGACTAGGCGATAGCTAGGCTATCGTAGCCAAGAAAGAAAGATTTTAAAGAACACAAAAGAAAATTATAATAAAATATATAAATAAAATTTTAAGAAGAGGAAAAAAAAAGATAAAGCTCTGTGTTTTCAAAATTTACGAAGGATTGGATGCAAAGCAGACGAAAAATAATGTCGAGAATAGTCTATCCCCAGGTACGCAGATGTTTAAGTCACTATTCTGAATATGGCCTGCTCAGGAATGGTGGAAATGAGTAGAAATCGGGATCATGTTTCAAAAGCGTATTATCGGGAATGTTTCAAAAATGTTTAAATTTGGGATTTCAAGAGTAAGTAGGAGTGTTTTGAATAGAAGGATTATCATTATCAAAGATGATGATGTATAAGTTTTCGAGCGTTTCGTTGAAATATTGTTTAATTTTAGGAAGAGTTCACTTGCTCGAAGGATATTAAATAAATCATTCGGAAAAGAATCTTAATACTGCTATAAAGGACATACAAATATATTGCAATAACAATCTAGCTAAAATTCCATTCTATTAAGAAGAATTTTTTTAAATACGTAATTCTATTTTTTAAATGCGTAATTTCTACTTTTATAGAGTGCACGTTCCTTACTCAAATAAATACTAATTTGAAGAAAAAAAAGTTATCTACATTAAATGAAAGATACTATAATGTAGACATTTCAATTTTCTTCAAAATAAGGGGAAAAACAAATGAACATCTTAATAGCATAAGCACTTTAAACTATTTTTTAAAATTTGCTTAGAGTAAATCGAAACTTATATTATGAATTTGAAAGTGGTTATTTTACTTTAAGAAAATTATGTTACCTTAAATATTATTCATAAAATATCCATTTGATCCTATAGGAAATGATAAAGTATTGATGTATTGAATTATAAAGTGAATTATAAAAGTTTTCTTGGAAAATGTATTGTTGTGTTGACAAAACAAAAGATATTTGAAAAAAAAAAGTATTGTAACAATACATTGAAAAAGGAAAAAGCTTTTTAAAATATATTATCAATTATTACTTGTACTGAGGATTTGAATATGTGCTTAGATGGGCGTTCGGATCTCGTTTATTAAAAATGAAATGAATGCAAACAAAAAATACCCAAAAGCACGTGCTTTAAACAGTTGAGTGTGACATAACTAAAGGCATACAGCAGTTGTATATGATAAACCTAGGATCAATTTTTTTACACTTTTTTTTGTATGTAAAAGTATTTTAAAAATACATTTAAATACAAATTTATTTAATGTATTATTAAAATTAAAGCCAATTAAAAATAAGATGATGTTTGGTTGTGTTTTGTGTTTTTTCCTAGGTATCCGATTTTAACCATCCCTACCTCAAAAGTTGCCCTTTTCGGTTTGTTATACTTAACCCAAATTAATTATCAGGAAATGATAAATTTTATTAAACCTACAACATTTTCAAAATCCATCGTGCGTACTGTCACTTCCAGGTTTTTTACAGCGTTTTGAGTAGTAGAGTGGAATTATTTATCAACTAAGTTATGATATCCGGTATTAAGTTATATACTAGTTGAAGCGAAAATTCATTTAACATTTTTTGAAGAATATAATTTTTAATGTCTTCGAGATGTATAAATTATTTGCATACACTCAGGAACATTGAAAATAGATCAGCAAGAAGGGAACTGCAGATTTAAATGCAATTTGATACACATGATGATACAGAAGAGAGTTTCACTCCATCCCAAAAAACATAAAGACAATTAAACAAATATAGAGCGTACAATTAGACAAAACAATGCAACTTCAGTAGTGCGTCGGACTACCTACTGCAGCAATACATGTGAGGTCTAGCATTAAGTTAATTATGGTCCAGCATTAAGTTGATTAGACATCGGATATTACCCTGAGGCAGATGGGCCAACAAATCTTAAGCAACTACCTCCAAATCACTTACAGAATGACTTGGTGGCATCTGACGTTTCAGCTGGCCCCTCAAATGCTCTATCGGGAACAAGTCCAGGGAGTGGGCAGGCCAAGGAAGAGTTTGAATATGACGTAGAAAGTCTTGAGTTACTCGAGTTGTATGCGGAAGAGAATTATTTAGTTGAAAAATTGCTCCTGGGAGACCTTTTAGGAAAGCTCGTTCGTGGGGTCGAATAATATCATCAACATAACGCTGACTCATTACGGTTCCACATACCACAATTAGAGTGGACCAGCTATCATAGACTATGGCCCCTAGACCATTACACCTGCAGTGCAGGCAGTGCGTCGCGTGACTGCGTGGGTGGAATTGTACTGTTCACCAGGGCGTCTCCACAGAAGTACACGGTTAGGATCTGTCTCTTAGGCGAACCGTGTTCATCACTAAACACCGCGTTTTGCCAATTTGTGACACTTTATGTCGCTCTGGCTTGGCACACTGTAGACGAAGTGGCCGATGTTTCAGTGTTAAAGCCAATGCACGGAAACTGTGCTTGGAATGCAGATTTGCTTCCACAAGAAATCTGAAAATGGTTTGTGGAACAACTGGCAGCCCTGCATCTGATTGTATCGAGAAACTATTCACTGTGGTATTGCCGAACACTTGCTGCATTATCATTCTCTGCTCGTCGTCTTCCTGGTCACTCCAGACCTGGTTCTCCGCGCGTGCATAACATCACGTGGTCACTGTTTCCAATATATTCTGAGGCACATTCTGATCAATAGATCTGATGAGCAACATGGTGAGTAGAGCAGCCAGTGGTTTTCATGGTTTTCATCAAGCCTCTTTCCAACTCGCTTAACTATGCGAATTGTCTTCTCACACATCTACCTGGCATTCTCCGCTTAATAAAATTCTCCAAGAGTCGGAATGTGACCATTACATCTATGAATCTTCCACTATGAGCTGGTTTATACAAGGTCAACTTCCTAATTTCAGTGCCATTGCAGGGTGTTAGGTCACGTGTATTGGTATTAAACTTGGATTATTTTCATATCGGGCATCGTTCAACTACTTACGAGTGCTTATAAGATTTCGGACGCATTTTGATCTTTATTAACTCATAAAATAATGCAAATAGTTTAAAATTAATAACAAAAATGATTAGATAGACTCAAAAAGTTTCATGACCCTTGTCAGTGAGCTTTGACGTGTGTCCCCTTCGTCGCACAGAGAATATAAAGATGAAAGTCAATCTCACGCAAGGTACAGGCGAGCATGTCGACATCCACAGCGGCTATTGCGGTGGTAATCCTGGCTTTTTGGTCATGAATGTTTGACACGTACTTCTGCAAACAATGCCGTTTTCGATTCCCCCCCCCCCCAAATATCCTGCTGGTTTATTTCAGGTGATCTGGGGGGCTAAGGAATTGGACCATCTTCTTCCAAAAGAGAGAAAAATGCAATTAATAAGCAGACGATATTTACAAAAGAAAAGTTATTCAAACTGGAAAATGATATAATCTACAATTAATAGCACACTCAGACGATATTTACAAATGTAAAGATATTTAAATAGGAAAAGGAAAATATGTAAGTTATTACACCAATAAATGCCATAATTTTGTTTATATTTTCCTTATTTTGTGAGTTATTAAATATCAAATTATGTTCGAAATTTTCTAAACACCCTGCATATCATCTGAATGAAAAAAAAGAGCCTTCATTTGCAAAGTAACTTTGAATATTTTTTCATTCATTTGTCAGTTCCATAATGAAAATTATTTTTCTGTAATTAAAATCCTAAGTCTTTTTATTCAGATTCCGATAATATACCGAAAAGAAATTGAATTTTCATAAAAGTTGTTTTCATTTTCAATTATAAAGTAACTTTCGGTCCACCCTACACATTAAAAAAAAACAAATTTATTATTAGAAACATTTCTGTTAAATGATTATCATTATTTTATATTTTGTCTCAGTAATTTGTATATAACCGAAGAAGATAGCTGAATTTTTATTAAAATTTCTGAAAATGAGAGTTAATTCTTATGTGAGTCATAATTGCTTTAGATACTTAATAATTCACTGAAAAAATAATCGAAACTACATAAATGATAAAATAAAAATAATAATCTCCTGAGAGTTTTTTTTAATTGAGTTTCTTATCAAGAAAATTATACAATAATAAAACTATTTGCAGCTGTATAATTTCTTAACAAGTATTTAAATAAGAAACTTCTACGATCATATCTGTTTTTTTTTAAAATAATTTATAAAAAGTTAAATCTTTATAAATGTTTTTTCAATCATTCTTGCAGTGTTGTGAAGCCAACACAGTTAGATAAAAATCTGCTGTGCGACTTAATATGAAAAATTTGATTAATTATTTTGTTGCGATACTTTCATGCATTTATCCATGAAACACATTTCACCCTTAAAAAATAAGTATCCTCAATCGAATTTGACAGTAAATCGTGAATCATATTATGTACAATGGCACACTTCAAAATAAATTTTAATTATTTATTTAAATCATTTTCAAAAGTAGTCATGGATGAAATTTATTCATCACCATATACTCGAAAATTATTATATATATATTTTCTTACTAACACTGTCTCAATACTGTCACCGCCATGTTATTCTTTTTAACGTGCGTGTGTCCATTATTACTGTAATCGTTTTTATCTGCGTACAGAAAGTCGTTAGGTCAATCAACCTTCTTTGTTTTGAGTTAAAACTTATTGGTGACAATAATGCCAATAATAAACACATTTTAAAAACGTGTGAGCTCAACAACAGGCTCAAAGTCCAATATTAATAAACATTCATCACTAGGGGAACATGTAAAGCCAGAAAACTTTCTGTGATTTCACCTGCTTTTATTTCTTTCGTCGAAAATATTAAAATTTCCCGTAACACCTGCTGCAAATTTTTTCATGTCTGCACCATAAGAAAAGAGAGAATGAGTTACAGTTATTTATTCAGGTTCACCGGATTTCTGTTTCCAATTTTCGGCACTTGAAGTGATAGTTATTCCCAAACATCCATAACTTCTTTAATCTTAAGAAGAATAAAGAAGCTCCTATTTTTTAAATTTTTATTAAAATGACTTAGTTTTGTTTTATTTGTAAAATGAAGACTTTAATTTTTATTTAGGAAATATGCCTTTTAAATGACCGATATTTATCACTTACTTAATTTAGATTCTTATAAATTGAAGGAATTCGTGTTACACAAAACAGTTGAATAATACGTTCAGTAACATTTTCAGACAGTATGGAATTATTTAGTGATTAATGAAATTAGAGGCATGTAAGATTGTTTTAGCATGTGTGTTAAACTGCAGAAGAAGAACTAAAATCAGTTTGTTGGGTAAACATATTAATATTAAACTTCGGCGGACTTCCGAACTTAAAGATTTTTTTTTTTATTTTGCCTCATCGGTATTGTATGAGTATAATTTGAACAAAAGGATTTTAACAAATAAAAATGGACATGCGCATAATATTTACATAAGTATCACGGATCAGTGGATAAATTTAAATTCTAATGTCTTCAGAAATATAAAAATCGTTTTTACAACGCTACATCTAAATGAGTAATTTTTCTCCTAAGATACATTTCAGTTGCTGTAAAAATTTGTTTGTCTTAGCATTTGTCCGTTTGTCTTAGCACTTTAATTTCATTTGCTTTTCTGTGATTGACGGAAAAGTAAGCAAAATAATTAAATAAACAACATAATTGTGAATTGAACATGTTAAAATAGAGAGTAACCATGAGTATTGAAAAAAGTATTGTATAAAAATAGATTTTAAGCGTGTTGTATGTACACACGCTTTCGGGTGTACTCTTTTTAATTGAATTTTCATTTTCTGTCACTTAGCAATGGAAAGTTTCTTAGCAACCCAAAAGTATTGTAAATAAATGCTTAAGATTCATTAAATCATCGTGGTCAGCAAAGTGTCATATTTGTTAAAGTTAAGATATTGTTGAATCAATAAATCAATGATAAAATGTTAGCCATACAAAAAAATATTTTAGAAATCAATTAAGCAATATTTCATTTATTAATTGATTTTAGTTATTTGGAAGAAATGATTAAGAGAGGACTCTTCATTTTTTTTTATAAAACCAACTTTTGCACATTTTTTTTGTACAGTCGTATGTATGGCATGCTTAAAGTATTTTGTTTTCTTTCAGCTGCTGCAACATTTTTAAGTATGGATGATCTTAACTACTGAAGCATATTGAATTAACTAAATATTTTTTCTGGTTTCTTCGAACTAAAGAAAAAAAAAATATTGTCTTATCCTTTGAATAACTACGAATATATGTAAGTATTAAAGATATTAATGTGTTAGTCTTTCTAACTGAAAACGATTCTTGATGAAATGTAAAATACATGCAACAAAATCCTGCTATGTGACCGACTGTAAGTCATTTGGAAAAATATGTCAATATAATCAAGAAATTCTGAAAAAAAATTATTTATTCGTGATCTAAAACCTGGACAAAAAAAAAAAGAAAGAAAAAACTGTTAAACTAAAGTAATTCTTATAATCGTACTACAATAGTAAGGGATATTTACATTACCCAATCGAACAGTGGTAAAAAGAATTTTTTTAAGTGGTAATTTTTTTTATTTGAAAACTATGTTAAGAACTGGTGCATCGAACTGGCAATATGGAGATGATGAAATAATGTGGATTTTTAAATTTCTTTTAATTTTAGGAGTACCGTATCCAAAGAAATATGCTTCAACAGTTATTAAAAAAATTCAAAAAGTACTGTGCTATCTTTATCATATTGCATCAGCTTACATCATTTTGGTTCACTTGTACCATCTTATTTTCGACAATTTTAGCAGGGAATATATCACGGGAAATTTACAATTTTTCTTTGCCACGATCTTGAGAATGTATATAGTAACAAAAAGAAAGGATATTGTTAATGATTTTCATAATTTACAGAAAATGCATTCCAAGTATGCAATGTGTCCCCTCAAATCGTGGAAGAGATGGATAATTTGTGGTTCTGTAATAAGTTATTTTACCGCAATTGCATCCGTAATTATTGCTGCATGGGTTGTAGATACAGTAACAATAGGCAAGTTTTACATCTTCAATTTCGACGTTCCTCTGACATATATAAGGCATTCTATTTTCTTTTACTTTGCAATGTTATCAATAACAACTTGTCATATGTTTATTGGTGAAGACTTATCTGTTATTTTAATTTGTTTCATGTATCGAAATTTGGAGTGCATGATAACCGATAGTAAAAATAATCTGGCTGTTTGTTATCGTGATACCAAATTCACACCAGATTTTTTTCAAAATTTGGCTACAGAACTGAAACAATTAACAACAACTGCTGAGAAGATAGAAAAATTAATGTCTCCAATAGCCTTTTGCTTACTTTGTGTATTTCTGTCCCAGACACTTTTAGTAACTTCGCTACTTCTGAAGTCATTAATATATTTAAACGAAATTTTTGGAGCATTTATTGGTATTACACTTTTTTTGAAACTTTGCATGGTTGTTGTCTTGGGTTCACGGGTCCATGAAAGGTTCTCAGAACTGAAAACTCTCATTGTTTTATCCCCAACATTTAAAGAGAATGCTTTTACTAAAACAGAATCAACTTTAAATCACGTCACCTTGTCTCAGATGGCAGATTCGTTGATGAGTAACATCCATATGACTGCATTGGGAGCTATCAATATACAAAAAAGCTTAATTTTTTCTTTTGTTTGTGCTTTTATCACTTACAGTGCATTGCTATTACAGATTTTACACTATTAAGTTTTCCTTTAATTTAGAGTTATTCGACTTCATAATGTACGAGGTATAGCAGTTAAATACCGAGACTGACGCTGTTACTCATGCGCTAAATGCTAGCGACCCGATAACTGTTTAGCGTGTAGCCTTATCTTTAAAATGCAGTTACTCTTGCTTCTATAAACAAATCCATACATCCGTAGCCTTCGTTCGCATTAGAGTAATTTTTTGCTTAACTTGAAAAATGTTGATAGAGCAATGTTGATAGAGTTGATTTCTTAACAATTCGTTAATTGTTAAGAAATTTCACATGAAATTTGAAAACGCCACAACTGAAACTTATAATTTATTGAAAGAAGTGTATGGCAATGAATGTTTATCGAGTGAACATGTTTCTGGGTAGTTTAAACATTTTCAAGATGGCCAAGAAGACGTTGAAGATAATTCACGCGCTGGTCACCCTTCTACGTCAAAAACGGAAGAAAATTTCGAAAAAATTAGTAACCTGGTCCAATCTGACCGTCGGTTAAGTATTCGTGCGATTTCTGAAACCGTAGGAATTGACAAAGAATCCATACAGCAATTGTTTCCGCCAAGACCGTAGCCCAACTCATTCTAGCCAAGTACAGCCTCCCAGTGTTAGACCATCCCCTTTATTCGCCGAATCTTGAACCATGCAACTTCTATCTGTTTCCTTAGGTGAAATATGCATTAAAGGAATAGTATTTGAGTCCGTTGAAGCTGTGGAAGCGAATGCGGCACGCGTCCTGAAGGCGCTGACAGATGAAGACTTCCAGTACTGTTTCGAACAATGGAAGATTCGCTTGGAGAGTTGTAGGGATATAGGTGTGGTATATATCGATGGTGATAATAAGAAAAATGTATGAAATCGAAATAAAATGTTTTACAGCTTCAGTCGCTTTATTTAATAGCCAATCCTTATTTTGAGGAAAAACTTTTGTGCAGAGTTGACCTACTTTTATAGTCCCAGTGTTTACAGTTATCCAATGAAAATCGACTCCTCTTTGATGTATATCTCTGAAAGTTGTTTGTTGATCAATTAGACAATCGCATACAAAGTTAATGTATAATAGTTTTAAGTCAAACACTTAGCCATTTTATCGAGAATTAGGATTTTTTTTAAAAAAAAAATTGAAATTGCATTGTGTGTATGTATTTACTGTGTTTTGATTACGTAAGGCTTATATAGTCTGAAAAGTCATACAAAAAGTAAAAGGAACCTATGAATTACTAAAGAAAGCTTAATTCCATATGTTAATCCCTTTGTTCTAGAGCTTTGAATTGTCCCCTTTTAAAAGTTCTGTATTTGAAAAGTAGAAATACAAAAGAGATCATTTCACGTATTTTGTATTCCTGCTGCATCTAAAAAACACAAATTCATTTTTATCTATATCTTCATTGAAACATTCTGAATTAGATGCAATTAACGTTTAAATTAATTGATGACATTTGTCAGTCTACTACTAGGGAAATTGTGATAAGGAAAAAAAAGTCGAAGAAATAAAGCTTTCAAGACAACTTTCGGTAAAGTTCAAGGGAAATCTTAATGATAGATATCGCAAATACAATTTTCAAACAACGACAACTTCGAAAACTATATTGCTAGTGGTTACGGTAAAATTATTATTAACATCATTGCGGTACAAACTTAATTTCTATTAATGATTCTGAAGACTTTTCTATGTAGTCACAATCCCGATTAATACATTTCTCCCAGTGTTTCTAGACCTTTCGTAAGTTGTTATTGTGGAACTCAGTAGATTGAACTCTATCTTCTACATACTGTTTGGCCGCAGTAGCCTAATGGTCACGGACTTGATGCCTGCGGTTTTCGTCCAGTCGTGCGTTCGAGCCTTGATGCCATCAAAAGCCCGTCGTGTAGCTGTGGCTGATGCACGTTAAATCAGTCAAGGCTCAAAGTTCTCCTGAGGAGAAGTGTGGAAGTTAGGAGAAAGAGGTGCCATGTCAGTTGTCATTCTTATTAATTGACCTAGGTTCAAAAAAAAAAATGAAATACATCTTAAATAGCCCTCTTCGTGCATTTTAGTGCGACGTTAATGAAATATCACAATAACTTCTCCATACTGCGGGTTACTCCCATCCACGGATTCTTGAAAACAAATGAATCAAAACGAATAGCAATAATTTACAACATTATGTACTTAAGGATAAATTAATAGGCAGAATAAATTTTATCCTGCTATCTAGGTTATTTTTTGGTTATAAATAAACTTTATGATCCATTTCCACTGTAATGGAGTCATATTAAAATTTCAAAAAAAGTTTTAAGGTATGAAAGATATCGTAAATGTCTTAATTCTAGATTAATTTTGTATTTGTATATTTTAAAAGAAAATTATGTTTTTTATCGATTAACAAATTATCCCAATATGTGCATGTCCAAAATGTGGTCGTAGATATATTACATTCAAGATTCAAACACTATAATTTTCATTTGGCTTCCTTTTATAGTTACAATAATTTTAGTACCTAAATTTAACAGATTTATTCACGCATTTTTTAATTTTTACATCTTGGGTATTGTCATTAACGGCCAATAAACAGTTAAAAGAATTTGTGTTCACACCTTACACGCCGACTTTTCAATATCACAAATGATTGCAAAAAACAATACGTTCAAGAAATGTGCAGGTGTCTAAAAGATATACAGAAAAACAACACTGATATCATTTTAGTAAGAAATGCTTCAGAAAATGACATGGAAAAAAAGAAACTAATTTGTATTTAATCCGCCTTCGTACCTGAAATAAGCATTGACTTAATAACGTCTTAGATGCACTTGAAACTGATGAAACCTCCTCTAGTGCCTAGTGAATGTATGACATCCGATTACCTCGGATGTTATCTTGTGCCATCACTAATATCTAATATTAAACAATATGACACCAATAATTACAGAACCACCAAAACCACTTTCAACATTTATTAATATATATCCTCTAAGACAATAATGATATAGCTCTCCAGGTCAAGTTTACTAATACTTTACTTCAACCCACCAATAATAATTTAACAGCTTCTTACCAACTGCTAGACTGAATCTGGAACAACTGCTGAAACTTCAGAACAATTCCAATTCGAGTGTTTTACACTCGGACCTCAACTCTAATCCTTAAATCAGCTTTCTAATACTATAACACTTAGATTCCACCTCCTCTCGTTGCAACACCTCTCTGATCCTCCTTCACCTCTCTTCTCTACTCCTTCAGATGGAGTTTATATACTTCTTAATTTAACTGCTTCACCTCATTCCTAACTGCTTTGCATATTACATTCTTCATCACGTTTCATTTTTGGTTGGGCAAAGGTTGTTTAGCGAAAGCAATCAATCTCAATTGAAAGTCCCTAAGGTTAGTGAAGAGAAACCGCGAATAGCCCAATGTCACAAATGTTTTAGAAAAGTCAAGGATTCCATCGCCGTTCTTTTAAAAATTGCGACCTCATCCTGATAGACGAACTGATCCAGTCGACCGTATTTTAAAAGAAAGACACGGATTATTTTTCTATAGATTCTGAATTTGGAACAAGTTGACGTTATATATATATATATACCCCAATTTTAGTGGTGATTATTCATAATCAACTCTAAAATTGGGAAATATGATAAATTATTGAATATTAAACACAGTTGCCGGTTAGTTAATAAAATATCCAACTCGTAAAGGGGAATGTAGTCAAAGTACATAAATTTTTTAAAATATATGATGTCAGATGCACGTGATTTCAGTAGTATTTCTAATTTTGTGCTGCATTGGCATTTTTTAAAAAAAATTTGCATAATGGACGATATGCATGAGCGTTTTAATTCCAAGTTATTGAATGTTTTAGACATTAAGAAAGCGAACAGTGGTTCTCTGACGGAAGAAAGATATGACAACTTGTTAATAAAAATGAATAATATTAAAAACAAAAGTAGTGGGAAAAAGCCAGAAAATTATCAAAGACTAAAAATATACGACATAATGAAAGACAATATTGAAAAATTTATCATTCCCACAAGTAAAGATAGCTCTAATTCAAGATTATATGTGGACTTTGAAAAAGTTTTTACATCAATTCATGAAGCACATTTAATCATATTCGTATATTTTATTACTAATCTGTCACTCAATTTTTTGATACTCTGTTACTTAATAAGCATATTTTATGAAAACTATTAGCGCATTTTAATATTTTATTAATAATTTATGCAATTTTGGAAGTATTTATTCCTAATTCCATTTAAAGTATTATATTAAATGAAATTCTATTAAGTTGTTATATTAAAATATGTATTTGTTGTAAGAAAATTGAAATTATTGAAATATGTATTTGATGTAAAAATTTGAAATTTCTTATTTAAAATATAATTTAATTTGAAATATAATCAAATATAATAATAGTAGAAAAATACATAATAATAGACTATAGAAGAATAAACACAGTCAACACTAATCAAGCAAGATGCAAAGTTTGATTCTTTATTTCTACAGTTAAATATGGATTAGTTGTTAATAACAACATGTAATGTTCACAAAATAAGTTTTCTAAAAATAAAATAAGAAGAGATTTGATAAAATAAATCCCCAGCTGTACCATTATTAATAATATGAATGTTATTAAAGTAACACAAATAAAACAGTAGAATATAATCATTGTTTTCATACTTTCTTTGAATTTTAAACTTAGATATTTTATAGATATACTTTAGAGATATTTTTAGAGATTTATAGATATGTTATAAGAACTTAATTCTATTTGAGAAGGAAAAAACGGAGAGTTTTTAGCAAGCAAACAAATAGAAACAGAATTTTGTCCAACTAGATAAAATAGCAGAATTCCCACTCCACCAAAATTTGTTAAAGCTAGAATTCAATTTTCATTAAAAAAATGTGAATAAAATCTATTTTATTTATGAGATGGAACTTCAAAACTACTTTTAGATTGGTTTAAATAAAAAGGTTATATCAAGAAATTTAGGTCAAAGAATATATTTAATTCAAAAGCAATATAATCTCAAACCAAGCTGATGTACAGACACTTAACTGGGGACTAAAGTAAATCTTACCATCCACTTCTTGAGTGAATGTCTCAATGGAAAATGTCTCAAACTTAAGGGCAAGAGCGAGGTTCCCTAAGGTATCATAAAATTTCCTGTCAACGTTCATTGTGTGTCCACAACCCTCCCCAATTATCCATCAAGATATTAAACCTTCAAAAAGAGAGAAAGGAAATTCGAAAAACACGTCTCAAACAAACTTGAAGTATTCCTGTGAAGGGGAAAACTCGTCTTTACCGCTATTGGCAAGTTCACAACCAAATGGAATAACACATTTAGAACGTGTATCTCAAACAGGGTGGGAAACCTTACATAACGCTTGCAGGGTTAATTAAACGATTTTCAATTCTTCAATCAAAAACTATTCCTTCTAAGATATCCACTCCAAATGGCCTCTTCGTCCCGTAAATGCAATACCAGATCAGAGACAGTACGAAATACATTTCCTTTCCCCCAAGACTCTGACAAAAATAATGTCAACGGCGTGCGTTTTCCCAGGTGGTCACCCATCCAAGTACTGACCGCGTCCGTTGACACTGAACTTCTGTGTTTTCAGCATATAATATGACCATTGGGGGAGAATAAGAGCTTCTTTACCTTTACGTTTTTTCATCATTATAACAACACTAAAAATTAGCTTCTTTTTTAAATCAAATTTCTTATTTAATTTATTTATTTATTTCATATGAGGTTGCGTAGCATTTAAAAATATATACAAATATTTCTTATTCTTTACATTACACAAAGTCCCATTAAATAAAAACTTCAAAAGGGTGATAAACACAATTTATTTGATATAGCCAAAAATATGATTAATGAAAATTAAAAATTAAAAACTTTATGGAATTTAAAAACTTTAAGGAATTGTTTTTAAAAATTAAAGCAAATTATCGAAAGAAAAAAAAATTAAAATAATTCCACAGATTTGAAAAAAAAAAGGATATTAAAGAACAATAATTCCGTTATTATACATAGGTTTGAAATTATAATGTTAACACAGAAAAGAAATTTAATTGTTGGAACATTTTTCGAATTCTATTGTTAGAACGTGATTGAAATTCCATTGTTAGACACGGGATTGGAATTCGAATGTTAAGCCCGATATTGAAAGCTTAAAATACAGCAATAAAAGGAATGAATAAAACAACAACGAACAAATATTTCAGCCTCTACGTTTCAATACGCTAATTAATCTTTACAACTTTTTAATTTTATGCAGGAAATAATAATAATAAAGGGATAGAATAATAATAATAATCAGAATAGTTTTGAAGAGAAATATTGTAACCTTTTTATGTATAATTTGTGTTAGATATTTAAATATAAATTAACAAAACATTATCGTCATAAACAAGTTACGAAAGGATCTCAAATATTTAAAATAAGAATATGATATGGAAAATTCAATATGGAATCTGATCAATATGATATAGAGTCTGGCCTTGAAAAATGTCAGAAAATGGTATCGAATAGTTAAAAATAACTCAAAAAAGAAGATGAGACGGAAAGAAAAAAATTTAATGTCAGATCATGTGATCCTCATAGAAAAAAGAAAAAATTCATATATATAAATCAATGTGAAGTACTATAAGAAATGTACACAAACATAACAAGAATTAGTGTAAGTGTATTAGTGTTTACATATATAATCTCTTTGAATTTCTCCATGACATGACATTTGCAAGTAGACTTACCATGTCTTATTTTCGCATTCCATTCTTTTACTTTCATAGATTTTTTTTCCTCATTTAAATGTCGCTGGAAGTGAAATATAAAAAAATAATTGTTCCTTCAATAAAAAAAAAAAATGGAAAAAAAAAAAAAAAAATCTGTATAATTTATAAAACGATTTTTTATTCATTAATCAATAACTATACCTTCAAAGCTATCCACTCCAAATGATCTCTTCTTCCCGTAAAAATAATATTCCATATCAGAGACAGTACAGAACACAGTTCATCACTCCCCCCCCCTCCCCCAAGGAAGGATTTATCAAAAATAATGCCAACGACAAGCGTGTTCCCAGGTGGACATCCTCCCAAGTACTGTCTGCACCGGAACATGCTTAACTTCTGTGATCGGACAAGTACAGCACTTTTCAACTTGGCATGGTCATTGCAGATGAAAAAAACGTCCTTTACCTTTACGCTCCTTGAGCAAGAGAACAACACGAAAAACTGGCAACTTATTTAAAATTAAATTTCCGGAGAAATTTATTTATTTCATGCGAGGTTTGTAACATTTAAATATTCCGTAGAACTCCAAGACATCCCGTTGGTGTATAAATTTAAACAGGGAGGCTCCTGCACAGGTGTCGTCTTCGTCACCTGACCTAGGTTCTTAAACTATCAGTTAACGCACCAGATTGGAAGTGTAAACTGTCCCCGAAATTCGATATAAAATCCCTGGAACAGTTTCGTTAAGAATTCAAAAATTTTAAAAATTATTAACGATAATCCTATCAAAATAAGTTCAATGGAATACATTACAATATGTAAATAACGTTGAACTGATAGAATTGAACATCGCTCGAGATCACTTAGAGATTATATTAGTCAGGTTGATGTTGATGTTCATTTCTGCGGGTGCCCAGGCTGTTTGCGACCTTCAAGCTCATACTTGTAACTGTGATGAAGAATGGCTGTGTGTGGAAGATTTATCATGTTGGGTAGATAGTCAATGAAAAGTCTATTGGAGTTGAAGCTTGAAATGTTGAAGAATTGCTTGGAAAATTGAAAGACAAGCCTTGAGTTTTTATATAATTTTCGTTGAATGGAAGTTTAGGTACTAAACAAGATGCTAGAAAAGGGGAAGAAATTAAACCAAAAACTATTGAAGAAAGTTGAAAAGTTAAATGGGCAGCGGTCGTAGCTTACGAGATATTTCTTTTTTATTAGTAGAAAATTTACTCTCTCCTCATAATTAGTATTAAAAATTTTCAGAACTAAAGATTTTTCCACAATTTGTTTGATTTCTGTCAAAATTAGGGATCAAGGCGAAAAAAAGTCAGCAACATGTGAGATTTCAGCATGTGAGGAATGCTGAAAAGTTGGAAAGGAGATGATAAACCAGATTGCGATTCGATGCCACGGAAGTGAGCTAACGAAGCGACAGCCGCATTGGTCAGAACGTTAAAGGGGCGGGACTACAGAGTCAGAGGAAGATGCTCTGACACCCGAATTTTCTGCTGTCCATGGGATTTTGAGTTTTTTTTAGAAAAAAAAGGCGGAAGTGAATTTAAATTAATATTAAATGCCATGCACGATGCCAGATTTTGAAGTTTAAAAGCCACCGAAACGTTTGTGGGTCCTTTTGTCGTGAAGTGAATGATGCATAAAAAGAGAGAATTATTCGGATCGCCGTGAACTTGTAGCAATTCCTGGTATGAGTTAAAGATTCTAAAAGATTATTATTTAGGAGAAAACATGGGATATTTTTTTTTTATTTAACGAATATTTAGCAATTAAAAATACTTTAATGGGCTTAGAAAGTTACCGAAAGCTTAAAGAGGGAGAACTTATTGTGTTGGATGTCTTACGGATTAAAAAATTTTGTAAGTTTGAAAAGCGTAGGATTCGTTCTAATGAATTGCTTTAATGTTCTTAGTCTTCTTAAGACTGGAAAATGTTGGTAATCATGGCCTCAGACGCCTTGACATTAATTTTTCAGTAAAAGAACCACAGTTGTAATCGAGAGATGTAATTATGCCATCAGTTTATAATTTTCCTATTACAGATGTCTTGGGACATGATGGCAGTATCATTGGCGTACATGGCCAAAAGAATGTTAGAAGCCTTTAGGATGTCATTTACGAACAGGGAGAATAATTTTGGAGATAAAATATTCCATTGAGATACCTTAATGAGGATTAGACTTGGGGATGAGACTGCGTTTTCGATTCGTACTCGAAAACTGCGATAGTCGAGTAACGAGTGTATAATTTTGATTAGTAGTTCCAAAAATCCCAGTTGCATCAGCTTGGATATCATGCTTTCATGCCAAATTTTATCGAACGCCTTTATAATATCAATAAAAAGCATACCAGTCGCTTGGATTTTGAAAAGCCATGCGGGACCAGTTCATTGACTCTGGGTTACTGTAGAGAACATTGTAACAAAACCATGCTGCTCTGGAATAATGATATTCCTGTTAAGTAGGTCTCCTTCAGGTGATTCAAAATAACGGATTCAGATGCTTTACTCAGTGAACTGAGTAGAGATATTGGGTGGTAATTTTGAAGATTTTCATCATTGGTATAAGGCTTTAAGATGGGAGGATTTTCGGCACGGCAGTCTTCCAAGCCTTCAGAAAATAGCAGTTCTCCATCAAAAGATTAAAAGGCAGTGGAAAGTAGAAAATAAATTTAATGGGTAAATCTTTAAAGATGCAATTAGAAATAAGATCCAATCCAGGGGCTTTTTAAATTTTTACGTTTGAAAAGAAATCTATAACTTCATTGGCTTGAACTGGGTCCAGGTCAAGATAGGTGAAGGAATTCAAAAAACGTTGAACTTTTCTATGTGTGTGTGAAGAAAACCTTGGGTTATCTGAATCGTGATTGTTTTCAAATTGCTTTTGAAGGCTGTCAACTATAACTTCCGCCTTTTCAATGGCAACCACAGCGATACTACCAAGGATACCCTTCAAGGGCGGAGTGTGATGAAAATGCTTTTTGATTATGGAGGTTGAGTGTTTGTATCAGAAAGATTCGCAATGTGTTTTCCCCATCTGTTTTGGGAAAGGTTTTTTTTATTTCTTTCGAAATTTCATTACTGAGAGCATGGAGTTCAATTTTAAGTGCCGGATCTCTAGTTTTTTGCCAAAATCTCCTCACACGATCTCTGTAACGAATTTTGGTTTGAAGCCGGAAAGGGGTTTTAAATTTTTGTTTTTTGAGGCTGTCACAAGCAACTCGGAGATAATATCTTCCAATTTTCCAACTGAACTTTCAGGATCTTCATTTATGGAAGACGTGGGGAGGGGCTTTAAGTTAAGAATGAATCGGAAGTCCTAATTGATGAAGAGTTACTCTGGAATTTTGATATTAGCAAAGTTAGCGTTCAGAGTAAGAATGACTTGTAAATTATCTGAGCTGAGATCATTTATGACTCTTATATCCAATTTAAAGGGAGGGATTTTGAAAACAAGATCATTAATAGAATCCCGAGCTCCCTGTCTAGAGAGGGGATTGATATGTGTATGAGTGTATGGTGCAGTAACTCTCACATTTGATTGGTTTGTTTTATTAACGTGGCACTACAAGCAACACGGGCTTTTGGCGATGGACCTTGTAATTTTGACCCTCGGTCAAGTGACGACTCTCACATTTTAAATACTGCTTATAATATTTTTGAGTTTAGAACCAAAAGAATTTGAGCTTGAGCTGTTCCAGGTTTTGTGTTTAGAATTCATGTCTCCAGCAAATATAATATTTTGTCCAGATTTTAGGATTTTAAAAAGCTTCGGAAACTAACATTTATTTAGATGAATGTTACGAGCATAAGCAGCGTAACTACTCGTAACGGGGGAGAGTTACTACTTTTGGCTTCTGTTGCAGTAGCATCCATATATTGTAACCTCGTAATGAGAACTCTCCTTCATATGTACACAATTTATATTACAATAGATAGCGATGCCTCCGTCAATACATGTTGATAAAGTTATTATATCGCCTTTTTGAAGACAACTGTTGGCGATCTGGGGGTCGGGCCCCGGTTGGAGCTTAGTTTCTTGAAACAAAAACAGATTCTATTCGCTGACGAAGTATCTGACTTTGTTTACTTTGGAACGCATTTGCATTCCAGAAACCAACGAAAATCGAGTGCGCGTCCCTATTAAATTTTAATGAGTGGGGGAGGGCGTGATAAGTGTGCCCATGGTGGTATACATATAGGAAGAGTTTAAGTTACCACCAGAGTACAGAATATTAGAGTAAGAGAAAAATGAAAATTTCTGTTTGGAAAGCGAGCATGAGAGCTCACACTGTGATTGGTTTGCATTACCAATGTGGTAACCGGATGTGAAAGAATAGCCTCACTGTAACTCATGCATGTCGCATAAAGCGATTGAAATGAGTACCCAGTGTCTAGGTGTGTAGCCGAGCACCTGTTCCTAGGGATTTATATCAGGGTACTTCAGAGGTTTGCCTGCCTTAGGTAGGTACGGGAATCATGTGACTCCAAGGCCCCCTAGTGATCTTTTTCCTTTCCCATGGGGTTTATTTCTTTGATAAACAGGGACGTTGTTCTCCAGGATATCTTAACGATACTTCTCTATTTTCAACAATCCTTGTCTTGTCATCCAATTTGTGTCTTTTTTTCAACTTTTTAAATGTCTAGATCACAGATTTATCTTATTTGGTGCAACATGACCACATTTGGCTCTTGCGTCGTTAAACGTCACTATTACTCACTTATTGATTGGTTTGCAGGTTTCCTCCTAATCTAAGAGACTCCTGACAGCTATTTCAAACAGATTTGCAGTGGGAATAAATTTCGGTTATGTGATTAAAAATTAAAAAAAAAAAATATATATATAGAAGAATACTTCTTAGATTTTTAATTTCAGGATCTGTATATTATATTTTCTGATAGGATTTATTATTAATGATTACAAGGATTTCTAAGAACTTAGCAGCTCTTTTTTGTATATAACTAATAAGAAAATATCAAATTAAAAAAATTTATTTCTGAAAAAGATAATATGATTGCTTCTGGATTCACAGTTTGCAAAAATGTTAAGGAATTATCGAAATAGACGGTTACTCAATCCTTCGTTCTTACAAAATTTAACAGTTTTTAAGACTCTATGCATGATGATATCCACCTTAAAAGATTTTGAAAGTTAAAAATAATGACACGTACTGACATACATTTTGAATAAATGCAATTCACCATACTCATTGCCCACATAGAACGCGTCATAAATAAATCAATTTAAGAATATTTTTATGAGTCATTGATTACCTAAGAATTTGTTAAATAATATATATCACCGCTTGGAAATTTTTTGAATACTAAAATTTTATTAATAGTATTGTCATACTTTAGTCTAAGTCTCTTAAATACAAATTTCACATTTATTGTTGTGTCGCATTCATATCACATTCATGCCGGACCTTGTATTGGGCAAGTGTTGTCCAAGTTGTACTGTTAATTAGAGGGAATTCATAAAAATGTATTCGAATTTCGAGGATTTTGATACCGTGAAAATATAACAAAAAATACATGTCAAAGTAGAAAGGACTCTTCTATATTTTAATGTTTTTTATCTATCAATTTATCAACGTCGCACTTAAAAACAACACAGGTCTATTGGCTACGGTCCTTGTAATTTTGAACCTCTATCAAGTGACGAGGATGACAGATGAGTAGGCATTTCTCTCTTCCAACTTCCTCTCCTCCCTAACATGAGAACATTGAGCTTTGACAGATTTAACGTGCATCAGCCCGCTACACGAAGGTCTTTAGGGAATCTGGACTCGACCCCCCCCCCGACTCAACAGAAACAACGCCTACAATAGGCCAACAATCCTGATCTTTCAGCTATTTCAGCCTTGATGTCTAGCGAAGATGGAAATTAAAGCTCTAAGCATCTTCACATTGGAAAAATGCCATAATTATGATTACAAGCATTGGCCTCTTTATTTCTTTGGAAGTCTGGAAAAAACAAAAGTCTTCTTGTTTTTTTCCAATTGATAACATAACTGAAATTTTCGAAAGAGCATTTGATTCTTATGTTTGTTTGTTTGGATTTGTTAACGTTGCACTAGGGTCAACACGGACTATTGGGGACGGACCTCGTGAATTTAAACCTCTGTCAAGTGACAAGAACGACACCTGAGCTGACATCCCATCTCCTAACTTCTCCACCACTCCGACGGCAGGACTTTGGGTTCCGATAGATTAACGGCGAGCTTTCAGAAGCATCAAGAGTCAAACCTATTATTAAACGAAAACCGTCGGCTACGAGTCCACGGCCAGATTCTTATGTTGTTATGTCTTTAAAATATGTGTTTGAAAATAACTGCAACCTCTTGGATTGTGAAATAGTGAACTTTGCTTTGGATATAGAAGGATGGTATAGAAATTGTATTCAAAACGCTGACTTTCAAGTGTAGTCCACTCCTCAGCTTTAATGCGTTGTGAATTAAATTTATGAAAATGAATTTAATTAAGTTTATGAAATAATTTTTTACATGGATTATGATTTGAAAAAAGGACTAATTTTACAATCAATTTCAGTCACGTGATTTGTGTTCAACGTTTAAGGCAAAATAGAATTTTGTATGGTAAAAAAGAACTCGAAAAGAAACTTTTGTTAATACAGCCACTACATTTGAATACTGTTTTCATATCAAACGAAGTAAATTTTTATCACAATATCCGGCATGGAAGTGAAGGAAGTCAACACTCAAACTGCTTACACTTACATTTGGGCAATCGAAAACTGTCCCATATTATTAGCCCCAGAGATTATCAAGAGTCCCGTTTTCCAAGTGGATTTTCTACAAAATACCAAGTGGCACATAGCAATAGAAGGCATAGAAGAACAAATAATTAGATTCTTTATCGTCAGAGAAAAGGACCAAGGATCCGACAGCATTGAACTAGTCTTTGAAATTTCGTTTCTCTCCTTCGAAGGATTACCTTTTGAAACGAGAAGCTATCAATTCAAAATTGCTCAATGCGATAGTTTGGAATATGAAAGGTCAATGGATTATATCTTTAGAATAAAAAGAACTGAATACTTAGCGAACGACACGCTTACACTTCGCTGTCGCATGTGGAGACCAAAAACACATGTAAGCGGAATTAGTCTCTGTTATGCTCGAACTCGATTAGGACTAGAGAAGAGGACCTTTTTCTGGGGAATAAGGGACTTCAGCCATCTTCAAAAGGAGAAAAAAGAATTTTATCTTGTTAAGTCCTTTGAAGGAACCCAATCGCTGTCTCTAGCGTTATTTGTAAAGAAAGTTAACGATGTCGAATGTGTGTTTATCAAAGTTTGCACGAACGATGCGACTAATTTACTAAGGTTCAATTGCGAAATATCCGTGATAAATGGAAGAGGAAAGAAATTTTTCCGTAGAAAATACACGGATTTGTTGACTTCAACAAATAATATATTTCGTTTACTCCAGAAAAAAGATATAATGGATCGGAAGACTAAACTCTTGCCAAACGATGTGTTGACTGTACGGTGTGAATTCCAAATTGGATCCGGAGTTATTTGGAGTAAAATTGAGCATTGTGTGCTCTTGCCATTTTCAGAAATTGACATTGGAAATTTTAATCTCTATTGATGAATCTTATAGGGGCAATTTTCTTGAGAAATGATGAAGAGTAATAGGTCAGATCGCGATACTTCAATGAAAATTAATTTTCTGAGCGATATTTCATCCGTCTTTCTTTCATAAGTGTACCAAACAATAATGACTCTCAATAAAGTTTAAAGAATATGGCATGTGTAAAAATGTGTTAAGGCGGACAAACATGTTCACAAAAGTTTTTCAAACAGCTTATCATTATTATTTCTAACTTATGATAGAGAATTAAATCAATCAAATGAAGTTACCTTTTAAATATTTGTCAATGGCTATGCAATTTCTCAAATCAATTTTTGAAGTGATGAGAAATTTTTTTTTTTATTAAGAGTTCCATTAATGTATATCTTAATTCGATATTTATGTTTTATCAAATTTATTTAGATTTAAAGACTGGAATTGCATTTATCGGCTTGCAGAACATTTATTTTGAGCTTTTAGGAGTGTTAGATAATCTCAATTAATTTTTAAAACATTAAATTAAGTCGGGTGTAGCTCAGAAATCTGGAAAATGGAGGGAAAAAATGGATACAGATACTTTTGTTTGAATTGTCACGTGTAAATTTTTTTCAATGAAATATTTCTAAGATTATTGGGAAATACCTTGTATTCATGTGCAAAGACATGGCCTCGGTAGCCTAGTGGTCATGTTTTCAGACTCGTGGCTGACTGTTTTCGTTGAGTAGCGAATTCGATGCTTCGCTACTTAAGATTTAACGAGCCTCAGCCTCGGACACGAGATGGTACCTCTCTCTCCTAACTTCCCCACCACGCCAAGAGGAGAACTTTGGACCCTGACAGATTTAACGTGCCTCAGCCCGTGTAGCCGGGGTTGATGAAAGAGAGGAGGAAAATTCGATATGATATGTTCTGGTTTCCTAAAGTCTCCCGTCTACCCATTTTTTGATTTCGTAGACGTAAAGTTATTTCAATGGGACTTCGACTTTCATTCTCACATCTTTACTATTTGATCTATTTGAATGCAATAAAATTTCGCCCGCGTAAGCAAACAATCCTATCTAAAGCAAATTGGAACAAACGTTGCCTTTTGTCAGGAAGAACCATAACAAGGATTTAATTTATTTTGGAGTAACATTTTATTTAGTTTTAAAAAATAAACTCAAAATTTTGGCTCAAGGAATCAGTAAAAAAAAAAAAAAAAATAGAGATCAAAGAATTAAGCGATAAATGGGCAGTTAAAATAATTAAATCTTGGGGCAGCTCAATTGTGATCTGGGGATGTATGATGGCTGCAGGGGTCAGAAATTTAGTATTTATGGAATATACATTAAATAAAACAGGTTACCTGACTACCTGGAAACCGTGTGGCTACCGGGAACGATAGAATAATCCTACTGTAGTTCATGCATGTCGTAAGAGGCGACTAAAATGGGTATCCAGCGTCTGGGGGTATAGCCGGGCACCCTGCCCCTGGGGATTATATCAGGGGACCTTAGAGACTTGCCTTCTTTAGGTAAGTACGGGCATCATGACCCTGAGGCACCCTAATGATATTTTTCTTTCCTATGGGGTTTACTATCTTTAGTAAACATGGGTGACGCGCCCTTGAATTACCCCAGCGATCCTTCTTCATTTTCAACTCTCCTTCTTGTCCAACCAATTTGTGTCTTTTCTTCATTTTCTTCTCGTCTAGACCACATTTAAATCTTGTTTGGCGCAGTATAGCCATATCTGGCTCTTGCACCAATAAATTTTACTTTCTCTCACCCTTCTCCCTCGACTACCTAGAATTTGTTTGTTTGTTTTTTGTTTCTTGATTTTATGAATTGGAACTGTCACATTGTTGGAACTTATGAGGGAATAATTGCTATATTAAGGACCTAAAACTTTGGAATTTTCTCCACAGTTCTCCACCCTTAACCCCATTCAGTATTTATGTGCATATCTCGGCACAAAAGAACCATTTTAAACTAGGAGGAGTCTAAATAACTGTCATGGAAAATGGCAAAAATTCTCTATCGAACAGACAAAAAAAAAAAAATGGTGGCATCTATACTCAGAAGATTAAAGGTGGTGATAAAATCCCAAGCAAAGCAGATGAAATATTAACTGCAAATTTTCTCTTTTCAATCAGCTCTTCTCATTTTAATCAGTTTAATTAACTCCTCTTTTTTGACTCATAAAATTTAAAATGCTTCTGCTGAAGATGAATTATTTCTATTGTATTTTGTTTTAATTTTATACTTATAGATTATTAAATTCTACTTGGATAAGTTTTTATAATATCATAAATTTATATTTTACATTTTTTATAAGTCAATAATACAGTTGATATAAGACATTTCATAAATGAAAAAGGAGCGTTTACTTTTTATGACTCTCATTGTATAACGTAAAATGAAGGAAAACACGCTGATCTTAATGACCATCGTAAACGAGTGGTCGTGGTCACGAACTCGTTGCCAGTAATGTTTCAGTGGAATAGCATGTTCGAATGCAGACTATTCCTGTGCTCAGTCCATCACGTAGCTGAGGTGAAGCACGTTAATTTGTCGGAGTGCGACGCCCGCACATTAACGTGGTGTGGTTGGGAAGAATGGAGTGCCAATTGTGAGGTGTAAACCTTATCATCTGACCAGGACCGCGGTAGCCTAGTGGTCAAGGTCGTGGACTCGCAACCGGCGGTTTTCGTTCCGTTGCGGGTTCGACCCTTGGTTACCAAAGACCCACCGTGTAGGCGGGGCTGATACACGTTAAATCTGTTCGGGGCCCAAAGTCCTCCCCTTGGCGTGGTGTGAATATTAGGAGAAGGGGTGCCAGCTCAGGTGTGGTCCTCGTCACTTGGACCCGTGTGGTGAACGGGGATGACGGAATAGTCTCACTGTAGCTCATGCATGTCGTAAAAGGCGACTAAAATGGGTACCCAGCGTCTGGGGGTATAGCCGGGCACCCTGCCCCTGGGGATTATATCAGGGGACCTCAGGGACTTGCCTTCTTCAGGTAAGTATGGGCTTCATGAACCCGAGGTACCCTAGTGATCTTTCTTTCCCATGGGGTTTACTGTCTTTGGTAAACACGGGTGACGCACTCCCGGGATACCCTAGCAATCTTTCTCTATTTTCGACCCTCCTTCTTGTCAACCACCTTTTTCTTTTTTCACCTTCACGTCTAGACCACAGTTTAATCTTGTTTGGCGCAGCATAGCCATATCTGGCTCTTGCGCCAATAAACTTTACATTCACTCACTCACACCTCGTCACTTGACCGTGGTTCAAAATTACGATGTCCGTCGCCAATAGCCCTCGTGTTGCTTCTAATGCGACGTTAATAAAAACTAAATTAAACTATCATCTGACCACGGCTCAAAGTTACAAAGTGTTTTTAATTGACCACTTATTAATATTGCATTGAAAAGTAACACGAGGGATTCTGGCGACGAAACTCGTATTTTTGAATCACAGTCAAATGTCGAGGATGATACCCGAGGTGACTCCTGCCTCTCCGAAGGGATGACAGAATAGTCTCACTGTAGCTCATGCATGTCGTAAAAGGCGACTAAAATGGGTACCCAGCGTCTGGGGGTATAGCCGGGCACCCTGCCCCTGGGGATTATATCAGGGGACCTCAGGGACTTGCCTTCTTCAGGTAAGTACGGGCATCATGACCCCGAGGCACCTTAGTGATCTTTTACTTTCCCATGGGGTTTACTGTCTTTGGTAAACACGGGTGACGCACTCCCGGGATACCCTAGCGATCCTTCTCTATTTTCGACCCTCCTTCTTGTCAACCATTTTTACCTTTTTTTTCAACTTCACGTCTGGACCACAGTTTAATCTTGTTTGGCGCAGCATAGCCATATCTGGCTCTTGCGCCAATAAAATTTACATTCACTCACTCACTCACATATTTAACGTGCATCAGCCTCGCTACACGACAGATCGTTAGTGACATCAATGCTCGAACCTATGATTAGATGGAAGCAACGTCGGCCGCGAGTCCTTGATCATAATCACTAGGCAACCGCGGAGACAACTTATGAGATGTATTATCTATGTTTAGCAGACATTTGTGCCGAGCAGAAGCGAGTTGTAGAAAGCGTACAATAAACGAGCAAATACTGATGTAAGCGAATAACAAGGGCAGAGAGGATGATAAATATGAAGTACCTTTTCGACTCTTAAGAAGTAATTTCAATTAAAAATTATTATTATTTTAAAAAAATCTAATTCTTTTATTTAAATCTAAATATTTCCTTCCAGTTCAAAAGTAGAGCAACAGGATGAAAAGAAATTTAATTAAAATGTAAAGAAAATGCAGGTTTTGAAGTAATAAAAATCCCATAAAAACATTCAATCAATAAATCAAGATGATCAGGTAAATTATTTTTATTTTGAATTCACATTAACATTATGCATGAACCACCCCCTTTATAGGGGGATAATAACGTTTGTGTTACTCTTTATTCCATAAGACCATCCAATCAATCGTTTCTTCTTTGATAGGTTTGGTTTGGTTTTATTAACGTCGCACTAGAAGAAACACGAAGGCTTTTGGCAATGGGCCTCGAAATTTGAGCCAAGGGCAAGTGACGAGGACGATATCTGAGTTGGCACCTCCCTCTAGTAACTTCCTCCCTACAGTCCACATCACGCCAACTATCTTCTCAGAAATATATTATGAATATATTGGCGATTAATCATTAAAATAGTGGCCGTGGTAATGTAGCGGTTTGGTCACGGACTTGATGCTGCAGTTTTCGTTGAGTTGTGAGTTCGCGCCTTAATGTCATAAAGACCGTCCGTGTAGCCGGAACTATTGCACATTAAATTTGTCGATGCCCAAAGTCCTCCTGTTGACATGGCGTGGAAGTTAAGAGAAGGAGAAAGTGCCAGCTCAGTCGTCATCATCGTCACTTGATCGAGGTTAACAATTTCGAGGTCTGCCGCCAACAGCCTTCATACTGCTTCTGGTGCTACGTTAATAAAACCAATACAGTCTAATCCAACTATTAATATAAATTAAAAATAATTCATAACTTTTTAGGTGACTGTGTAATATCAAAACACCTTTGCAAAGTTTAATGACTTTTTCGAGGGAGAAGAATAATTACAAGTTATGAATTAAAATGCTACATTTATACATATTTATCCAGCAATATTTAAAGTTTTAATAGCTTTTTGATTCACTTAAAAATTCAAACTTTTAAGCGGGCTCTAAATCTGTCGAGGTCCCAAGTCCACCCGTTGGTGTGGAAGTTTAGAAAGGAGGTGCCAGCTCAAATATCATCCTCGTCACTTGACCGAGGCTCAAAATTTTAAGGTATATCACCAATAGCCTTCTCGTGTTTCTTCTCGGTGCAACGTTAATAAATAATGATGCATGAATATAAAAGTACAGTATCCTCTTGGTAATTCAGCAGGGGATATCGGACCCGAGCACCACTGCATTACCGAAAACGCCAGATTACTGAAAAATCTCTAACAGAATTTCACTTCAGTAACATCCTGCTTTAAAAATAGTACATAAATTTTCATTGTTTTATAAACAGTAAAAGTAATTCACTATAGTATAAAACTTAGTTTACATGCAAATAAAGTATCAAACACATAAAAGGACAAAAACTACAGAAAAAGTACTGTTTTGCATAGATAGCCTTTCAAGGCATTAAATAACGACTGTAAGGCATTTTTTGCCTGAGTAAAAACGCTGGATTATTAGCAGGGCCAGAAAGGTGAAGTTAAATTAATACAGAGAATTTTATACTGTTTTTTTAATCTGTTTGAAACAAATTAATTATAACAGTATAACACATCAATCAATAACTCCCGAGACTAACCCAGAGATGGCGCTCGTAGTAAACCAGTAACCAGGTCTTTCTAGAGTACGAACCTTTGCTTGAAACGTGTCAAAATTTTAAGTCGATCGGACCAGAAACAGCTGAGTTATCGAGGTTGGAATAAAGTCGTTTTGTCGTTTGTTTAAAAAATGGAAAAAAACGAGTTTCGTGTTCTGATAAAACATTGTTTTTTAATGGGTAAAAACACCGTGCAAGCGAAACAATGGATTGAAAAATGTTACGCGGACTCTTGTCCATCAAAAGCAACGATTTGTCGGTGGTTTGCCGAGTTTAAACGTGGTCGTACCGACACAAACGACGCGGAACGCTCGGGTAGACCTGTGGAAGCCGTTACACCGGAAAATGTGAGTGAAGTGACAAAAATTATAATGAAAGATCGTAAAGTGAAGCTCCGTGAGATTGCTGAGATGACACAGATATCATATGGAAGTGTATTTACT
>BMAW01077425.1:247859-282665 GCA_019974015.1 Nephila pilipes
GGTGCCAAGCGGATTGTTTCTGATGGAACAAAACAAACGAGTCGATGATTCAGAAAGCCGTTTATCGCTATTTACCGGCAACAAAAAAAGGATTTCGGCAGAAAAAAAAAAAAAAAAAAGATCTGGAAAAGTTAAGTTAACGATTGTATCGTCACCCGTGATTAACAAAAGGTGTTGGTGTTGATGAATAAAAAAAATTTTTGCCAAAAAAATGTTGTTTTCAATGTTAGTCTCAATGCATTGATCCACAAGCATATGTCTTGTAACTGTCTGATTTTGCTAATTTAATTAGGAATGAAAAGTTTCAATTATTAATAATATTTAATATTTGTTATAAAATAGAAAAGATTCTTATATTTTACAAGTATTAATGTTATTAAAGTATTAATGTTATTATTTTTACAAGTATTAATGTTATATAGAAATAGAAAGCTCTATATATTCGTTTGTTAATAAATGTTTTAGTTGATTTTATTAATGTTTCAATAATGAATAAAGCTCTTAAAAAGAAATCGCATAGTTGTAAGGATTAAGGAAAATCGCATTATAATTTAAATCAGGTGATTTTACACAACATAATCCTTTTTAAAAAGACACAAAAACGGTCTTCGAACGGTTAATAGACGTTTCTCTCTAGACAGCTGAAAATATTTCAATACGTATTGGACTTTGACACGGACTACATCATTAAAATTAAAGACTCGAATTAGATATTTTCCCCGCAAATTGTCTTTTCATAAGGGAATTTGCCAATGGTTTTTTAGCCGAGCGCTTTTGTATGCAGTATCATGTACTTGCAATAAAAATAACCCGAATATCTAAATAGAACACTGATAGAGAGGATCGGTTATCCAGAACAAATGTACCAAATTTTTAAAATTATTTTTAGAAAATGCATCATCATAACAGAAGCATGCCTCAAACTGAATTTACAATTTATATTGCTTATAATTTAAGGTTTTTTTTCCATAATTAATTTTTTATGGAATGAGCCTCATTTTCAAATGTTTAATAGTAATTAAGGAACTGTAATGTCAAGAAATTTGTAATGATAAACATTACTCATAAACATGATGACTGTTCCGTAATTTAGGCACCCGTGTAAAAATGCATTAAGAGCTCGTTAGGGCGTAGAATGTGTAATTGCAAAAGTCTAAACAAAACAGCATTGACCCAGATAAATTTTGACACATAATACGAAAATAGGGAGAAGAAGAGACACTCGATCACAAATAAACATATCTTATACTTTGTTTTTTTTAAGATATTTTGATATTAATTTACGCAGTATGCTATATGTTACAGGACGTAAAAACTTGCACAACGAACTACAAATTTCACTTTTATAATTCAGATCCTTGGTCTTCACAGTTTTCGATGAGCAAAATATTTCAATTAATTATTTTATTTTTTTGCTATACCTCGCTTTGCCAAAGGGATTAAAGATATCAGAACTTCCGTTAAACTTAATTTACAAAGTAAACATATGTAACAAGTATTGTATATTAACAATCTATGTCAGAAACATTACCATATTAATCATTGTGCATGCAATATACATTACTCATTTTTCTTCTGTACTTAGTCTTTTAGAAATAGGTTCCAATATTAAATTAACTCATAATAAAACAAATAAGAAACACAGGGCGATCGGCAGGAAATCGCAAAGTCAAATTTAGCAAAACAAAATGACAGCGTTGAATTCCATATATACACAGAAGTGCCAAAATTCGTAGAATAACAATTTGCAAACATCCCTGTGGCATTAATATCACGTAAGAAATGCATGATTGTGCGGTGCGTTGTCAAGAATTTTTGTCAGAAGAGTCAGGGCTTTTATTTGTGTTCAAGTGATTCATGTCAAACGTTTTTTGAAGCGATTATGGCAGCAGACGAGAATTAACAGGCTTTGAATGCAGAATGATAGTTTGCTCTAGATGCATGGATTATTTCTTTTTGGAAATAGTTTGGGGATGTACCTCAGTGTCAAAAGTGTGCCAATAATATAGTCGATAATATAATTACAAGCGTTATCTCCCACCATGGACAATGTAGTGACCAATCGCGTCTACTTAACCCGTTCGCTCCCAGCGTATCACAGGCGATACGTTCGGGTTGGCTCTCCTGTGCCCAACATATCGCCTGTGATACGCTCCGTGAGTGTCTTCCACGGCCCAGCGTATCAATAGAGATACGCTCGATAAGAACATTTTATTTTATTTTTTTAATGTTATTATATGGCGTTATAATACCGCGAAATCTATATAGATAGGTTATTTGGAGTGTTGACCTTGGTGATATGGGCTTGGACTTCTGGCTACCAGAAGGGGGGGGAGTAATTGTTAAAAGGACATGTGCGGCGTGGCTCTTTAAATGTCATGACATGATTTAAAGGGTGTACTTGCTTTCGGTTTGCATTTTTCTTTCTTGCTTGCTTCTTAGAAGTTCGAGGAAGAATTTATGACCCTTTATAGGGGTTAGGGCTTTTTGTAGCAAATGTTCTCAGCTTTTCTTTTCATTGGGTCGGTTCTTATTTGTAGCGACAGTCATAACGAAAAGAAAGTATTTATCTGATTCTGAGTTTTGCGAAATAATGAATGAATCTGATAGTAATGTTTGCGAAAATAATCCAAATCTGTACATAGACATTAAAGTAAAAAAAAAAAAGGACAAAGATGTGCCCTTTGCTCAAAATCTTGCGTGAAGCGTCAGAATACGTGTGTAAGACATGTGACGTTGTACTATGCATTGATTTTTTTTTTATAAATATACCATACAGCAAAATAAGATTTATCGCTTATATATATATATATATATATATATATATATTCCATGTACTGGTACATCATTACACCATGACATTTATGTAACATATGTAAATATGTTTTGTATTTTCTTAAAAGTATGATTTTTTATGAATTTTATGTATAAAACATTCAATTTTCGATTAAATTCTTTTTTTTTCTTTTGTATATAATAAGTTTAATGCATTTTAAAAAATGTATGTAAATACCAAAATATTTTAGTAAATAGCCGATTTTAGAGGAATTTTTTTCACGAATTAGGCTTAATAACTAAAATCGTCTGGGCACAGCGTAATACTACGCGGTAAGAAGCCGCTGGCCCAGAGAAGCACTTTTTTTTTCTCCCTCCAATAGCGAAATGGTTAATGAATGAGATGTCTGTGTAGAATAGTCATTCTTACCAAACACCCAACATGATGTCAAATACAAGTAATAGCAAAAATCAAACGACAGACGTGTTTGAGTATAGTCAAATTGGCTGTCGATGAGGTATGGCAGGAGAAGATAGACTCAAGTACCTTTATTAATAATACGCCATTAGCTCTAGCGCCTTGGCAGGCCTCGTGAGCATATCGTTTGGAACCTGGTTGAGTGGGAAAACATTGTTTGGTCACAAGAGTCATGATTCCAGTAGGTAAGAGCAGATAGGTGATAGAGTGTAGCAACACTAACCACCGACTTGAATTGTTAACAAGGCACCATACAAGCTGGTGCTGGATCAATAATGGTGTAGACTTTTTTTTTACTTGGTATTGACTTGCTTATCTGGTCAAAATATGAACCACTTATTGACTAGAAATGATTATATTCATCTACCTGGAGACCTTTTACAGTCATTCGTAGACTTCGTGTACATACACACCGGTTGAATTTTCCAGGATAATTCACCGAGCCAAAATCATTTGTAAATGGTTTGCGGAAGATTCCGAATAATTCCATCGAATGTTTTGGCCACCTGATTTTGCCAGATAAGAGTCTCATTGAACATATACGTAGCATGATAGAAAGGTCAGTTTGCAAACAAAGTCCAACGTTTTCACAATTATGGATAGCTGTAGAGTTAGCGAATTACTGTATTTCTTTAGAAACTTTCAACGACTTTTTGAGTCAGTGCCACTTCCAATTTCTGCTCTTCGTCAGGCAAAATAAAGTTCCGCATCATATTACGAAATATCCCACAACTTTTGATACTTGATTACATAGTGTATAAAGACTTCCTAAAAGTTAAGATTCAACTTGTTTATGGGTCTAATTTGAAAACAAATGATCATAAAAACAAAAAACAAAAAATGAAAAATTTTGCAACAGTTATTTTAATATCAAGTATTATTTCCATGTAAAGAATTACATTTTTTTTCCAAAATTTAACTGTTTGATGAAAAAATGTATCTCAGAATTGTATAAGAAATTAAGTGAGTGGGATTCATTAAGGAACGCATCCGTGTTTACTTGTAATGAACTATCACGTTGGACTTCAATATTATCAATTAATTGTCAGACACTCGAATTGGAATAGTTTGATTGTTTGTTAACTCGCTCTTAAAAACCACACGAGAGCTATTGGCAATGCACCTCGTAACTTTGAACTATGTCTAAGTGATAAAAAGGGGCACTCACTCTACTTTCCAAATTTCCTCTACCTTCCAATGTAAAGATTTGGAGTTCCAACAGATTTAACGTGCATTAGCTAGCAGGACTAAATGACGGGCCTTTAGTTGCATCAGAATTCAAACAGAGGATTCACCGGAAGCAACGTTGCCCTTAAACACGCGACCATGACCAGTTGGTTTATCGATCATACTGGAATGGGAATGCAATTCCCTTACGTGAAAACAGTAAATGTCAGTTATTTGCTTCTAAGTATGCTTAAATGCGATATTCAAAATTAAGAAAATTTTCATATTTTGTCAAATTTGATGAAAAGAATGGAACGAAATGTAAAAATACTGTTTCAAAACAAAGATGCGAATCTCGCCCGTCGAATACGTAAGTGTATAAAGGCAGAACTAGTCGAAAAACAGGATTTATAAGCGCGTATACCAAAATCCGCATTTCGTTCGCTAGCGCATTTCGCCGAATATCTTGGTGTGTTTTTACAGCAATCGCTTAAATTATAATTCAAACAGTAAAACTGAGTGCCGGCTAATGCTTAGAAGATGGAATGAGGTGGCGAATTGTGGGTAAACTAAAAGCAGACCAGTCTCAAGTCTAGATTTGAAGCGAATTCCATTTAATGCCCAGTGCCTTGTCCAACTTATGGAAATAGTTTAAGGATACCGCATCCGTCGAGAGAAAGCCTGGACAAGGTCGTCCAAGAGGCTTGAAGGCCAGAGAAGATCCCCATTTGTCCATTACAGCGAAGCGTAACAGGGATGTAACAGCTTCTCAGATCTCTCATGACCGCAGGTATGCGGCCACAGGAACCCGAGTTTCAACGGTGACTGTTTCCAGAAGACTTCATGAGAGAGGGCTGTTTGCAAGCAGACTTGTTGTTGGCGTCCCACTTAGCTCTGCGAACAGGACAGTCCCCTTAAAATGATGCAGAGATCATTCAGATTGAAACATGAATCAGTGGGTGACCGTTCTCTTCACTGATGAGTCCCGGTTCAGTCTAACTAATCGCTGTACTTTCATGTGGAAAGAACCAGGGATCCACTACCTGCCCTCCAATGTCCAAGAATTCAACCATTATGGCAGCGAAGGCTTGATGGTCTAAGCACACATAATTTTGGATGGCCGATCACACCTCCTTGTCTTTGAAAGAAGCACTGCGACTCTTGAGAGGTATAGGGAAGAGGTCTTGGAGCCCTATATTCACCTTTTCAGGGGTCCAATTGGTTCTGATTTCTTTTTAATGAATGACAACTCGAGATCACATAGAGCTCAGATAGTTGACGAATTTCTGGAAAGTGAGGATATTCGCCAGATGTATTGGCCGGCCATATTTCTGGACTTCAATGCTATAGAGCATTCCTGGGATGCTCTGGGGAGGGCAATTATAATTCGCAAGCCCTTTTCGAGAAACATCCAAGATCTAAAAACATCGTTGATGAACGGGTGAGATCAATTGAAACAGAAACTTATAAACTCCCTTATTTCCAGCATAAAATCACGTAGCGAGGCCTATATAATTGTAAGAAAGGACCATACCCCTTTTTAACACATTTTGCTCTTGTATTCTGCAACTGCTGTTTCATACCTTACGACTGCGATGAGTGTTACGCACGATCATGCGTGTATATTATAACTGTTGAATGGTTAATTATTTTGCATCATATCAACATTATGTACAAACCAAATTTCCTTAAAATATGTCCAGGAGTTATAGAGATAATCGACCAAATCGAAAAAATTTCTTAATTTTAAACACCAGTATATAATTTTCCGAACTATAAAAAAAACTTATGATTTGAGCTTTAGTATTAAAAAAAATTAAAAGAATTTAAGTTCGAAATTTTAATAGATTATTCAGAACCTTATATAAAATGGCTCTTTATATGCTTCTACTTTTTTCATAGATTCGAAGCGTTATTTTTTAATTTTTTGGTCCCATACTTGAAAAATCGGTTTCATCTGCAAAACATTTGATCAGCTCTTAACTCTGCGTAATCAAATATTCAGCTAAGATTTATTTCGCGATGTTTAAATAAACAAGAGCACTTACTTCTTATTACAATAAACAACTAGCTTTGTCTTTAATGTAAGATAAAATTATATTTGAATTTATACCGAATAATTGTGTTTTCTCAAAAGTTTTCTGTTCGATCAATTATAGATTACGATGTATTAATTCGCGTTACTAATTCCAGGTTCCTAAAAATAGATATTTGAGTCAGAAGCGCCGAAAGAGAAAAATAGCTGAAATATCTTGCACAACGTCTCAGACTCTTTTCCAAATTTTTTTTAGCATTACAATCATCTTTCGCATAATATTTTTGATAGTTTCAAATAAAATATTTAACATTTTAAAGCAGGAATTTCTGCTCAGTTTTTTAACTATAACATTTATAATGTTTATGGATAAGCAACAAAAATATGTAGCATCGTGGGATTCGAAATTTGAACTAAACTACACATATACGATGGTCATTGAAAATGTCATACTAATTTTACTTATTCCTAGTGACAATGTTTCGAAATTGTCTTTATTGTTTCTGGCAGAAACCATGTATAACAGATTTTATAGCAGTAAAACTAAAAAAAAGAAGTGAAATTATTCTGCATTTGTGTTATTAATAAAAGCAATCGAAACACAATAAATATTACACTCTCACACATTTTATTGTTTTTTAAATAAAAAAATTAGAATGGTGCATGAAGTTGTATGAAATATAATGAGAATTATAGAAACAAGTGCTTTTTCCACAGTATTAAAAGTGGAAAATATGGAAAATGTTTCACAAGTGATTGTTAAGTATGGTTGTATGTAGGTTTTACACAGAATTCGCCTCCTTCCACAGCGTAATATCTATTCCTGGAATTTTTTCGCATGGAACTACTGGATTTCTGAAATGGGGAAAAATCAGAATTAGTCATTACAATTAAGTTAAACAAATTTTGTGGTAACTTGTGTAATTTTATCTATCAATATAGTTTAGTTTATCTCATATTAATCGTAAGGCGGGAAAAATATTTATCCGTTCGTCCTTCAATGTCTTAAAATAACTCAAGTGCACTAAGAGGAATTAAACACAGTTAGTGTAAAATGTATCTAAATTAAAATGGTTTTTTTTCAAGCATATATTATTTCAAACTTAATCATTATCATTTACAATGAGTACAAAAAAGGTAAATATAAATTAATTTAGTTTTCTTTATTTAAAAGAAATTATTTTCAAGATCCACGAAATAGTTTTAGCCAATGTGTTAAGTGGAAGTTTAAATCGAATTTACATTGTTTTAATGACGGAAAAAATAGTTTATTATAAAAGTAATACTTAGAGGGACATCGAAATAACAAAAGACATAGATTTCATAAGAAAGAGTAAAAAGATCTATCAATTTATTAAAGAACAAATCTTTTTCTGTGAATAAATGTCATTATTTTTAGTTATCGATGAAAGTTGTTCTTCTGATGCTTTGGTTGCTTTTCAAAGCATTAAAAAGTATAATAACTTTGATAAGTTTCTTGCACATAATTACCTTAAATTAGATTTCTACAATATTTTTATATATTTCACGGTGTGTGTGTGTATCAGTGTGTCATCAAATTTTCTATTGTTAATTTAACCAACTTTCCATCAAGCTAGAGCTCTGAAACTTTGGGAATCGGCCTTACTCGCCTAACAATGCAATATTTAGACATTTGAGACAAGTTTTAACTAATATTTCAATAATTTATTTTATTAAGCTTTGCCACCATATAAAAACGTTATTTTTAAAAACGTTAGTTTTTTTCTCGAAATCTAACTCTTCCATTTTTAACTCTTTATTCCCCTAAAATTGACACATCCGAATTATTAAAAAAAATCTATTGAAATCTTCATCAATGTGCAGGATACTTCTAAAAAAGAGGAACGTTTATTAGGAAACGAAATATATTTACAGAATCTACTGTTGTAATTTACTCATGTTAACTGAAGAAGAAAATTTTATTCACAAACAATGATTTCCTATTAAAAACGAAAGAGATTTTAGTAAGATAATTATAATAGTAAAATAATCAGACAATGAGTGTGGGTGCTATTCACGTTATAAATGTATTTCAAAAAGCTGTTCAAAGAGGCATCCGTGGATTTCTTTCAAATCTCAAATTGGAGCAGGAAGAATTGTCTCATTCTTTAGAAGGTATCTGTAATAGTGGGGAATTACGCAGCAAAAACATAGATCACGCAATGGGCTCTGTCATAAACTCCTCAGATGCTTTGAATACATCGGTTGCTCATGCGTTCAAAGAAGAAGAAAAAATGTTATAGATTCAGGATTATAGTTAAAGTGTGGAGTCTGAGCCACATATCTGTAATGTTCAACTAATCGGGTGGGAGGCGGGGTACGTATCGTACATGTCGAGAAATTGTTTTGGTTGTGTGCTGAAAGAGGTTCTGTTACGAAACAGTAAATGCTATCTCCGCATCAGAAACTATTACCTTTCGAGTTTCCAGCAAAAGGAATAAATTTTCAATACAGATTCTATAGCAAGTATAAGAGGAATCGTTAATTTTCAATTATTACTATGAAATAACCGAGATATCAGGATAAAATTCATTCTCATATTAATTTATCTTTATGTATATTATGCTGTAAATTATAACTATTAATGCTAATTTGTTTGATTTCAAAAAGCAATAGATTGATGTAATAGGCAGTATCATAAAGTTTTAATTACTATCACGGAATATCGTCAAGTTTTTATTATTACTAAAAATTAATCGAGATAAAATTTAATTTTTATTAATTATTCATCTTTACCGCTGTAGAGAATACTCACACCTTTGATACATCTTTGTTGGTATAGAGAAGACTTATTCTCTATAGTGTCATCATTTAGAGTTATACCTTTATCCCAACGTTTCTTGATCTCTTGAAGGCTGTCGTTGTGTAACTCAGCAATTTTTTTTAAATATCTTCTCCATATTGAAGGTTACTTCAATCTTCAGTTTCTTGAAACCAACCAAATCAACTTTATTAGCTGCAGTTTTCAACATTATATACATAAGGAACAAATAAGATGCAGATTAAATATTATCTAAATATCTCTGCTGTTTGTTAAGAATAATTAAAACTTTACCGTATCCCTTCACATCCTTCATTCTGTGTACCCCTCATTTTTGTTACAAAGAGTTCGCGAATATCCAGCATTATAATTTTTTGGCAAGTTTCTATTATTTAGAATAAGATATGTCTACTTCTAATTTATTTTTTTCATTAGTAGTACATGAAAAAATTCATTTAATATTTATGGTAAAATTCAGAAATGTTTTTTTTTCTCAATCCGTGTTTCGAGTTAACATTAAGAAATTTTAAGCTGTAGTATTAAACCCGAAATTTGCAATTGCAACACTCACTGAAGTTTTAAACAACAAATTATAGCTTCCTATTTTGAAATTTGTGAGGTTTGAAGTACACAATTAATACTTACTCTTCACTGGATAGTAGCATGACATTCCTTTGTATTTGTGTAATGTGAGTATTATCACACAATATGCGGGAGAAAGAGGTCTGTTTGAAAGAGGTTCTCAAGGCTAAAAAACAGCGTGTTAAGATAATAAGAACAGATATATTCACGTATAATAAAGTGAAAAAATTTATAGTGTTAATACAAATTATTGGAATAAAATTCAAATTTCATAATCTATTAAGTGCTGTGAGGTGGAACAAGTGTGTGTGTGTGTGTGTGTTTCTAACATGCATTAAACATTAATCCTAATAATTCATTTACTTCATAGTAAATTGATTTTTTTCTTTTAAAACAAGGTACACGCATCTTGACACAACAATACATTTTTGATTGAGTAAGTGGTCTGAAGTAATACTGTTGAAAATTTCTTTAAACAGGCTTAATGTAAAAAGAGAAATTTTTTTTCAGCAAGGAAAACTAGTATATAGCATCCCTTTTTATAAAATATCTTTCGAAAGTCTTTCGATAAAAGTTACGATTCTTTCCACAAAATCTTCCAGTAACTCATAATACAGTACAATGATCAGATTTATGTAGCGTTAACTTTGACTGATTTAAACAATCTGTGCATTCCTTAAGTCTCTATATCATTTACCTGAAATTTAAACCACAGTTTTTTGAATTACTTATAATAAGAAAAATTACTTTTAGACATTCCAATATTTCTTCAGAAAATACACTACGTAATTTGAATAATAAAATAGGTATTTCCATTCATATTATCTGCTTTTTCTCAAGAAATGAGCATGATTCTAGTAACCACATTAAAAAACATTAAAAGATCGCAATGGTATTTCTATTGAATTAGTTCACAATAAGCAATTGCTTCTATAAAGTTTTCAACTTTTAACCGAATGCTTGTGATAGGAAATAAAAGAAATTGATGATTTTAATTTTTTTAATGAGCTTAATAACCTGTTTAGAATTAAAATAGAAATTTGTTCCTTAGCTGCAAAATTTCATTTTGTTTTAAAAGGAAGATGTTAAGCAAATGCAGTTACAAAATGAAATGCTGAATAACCTTTTGAGATCTAAACATTTAACTCCCCATCGAGAATTAGCTTCTCTATCACTTTATTTTTCAATTTATTTAATTCATTTTATATTTCACTCTTGAAAAAGAAAACTCTTTTTACCATCTCTTTTGTTTATACTTATTTCTCATACAGTTCTATAATATTCACATTAGTTAATTTTCTTTTGAAAAATTGTTTTCATTTGTAAGATCTCATATCTAATTTTTACTCTTAATTCCATATAGCAATATTTTCATACAGTCTTTACTTATAGGGATTCCTTTAGCATGAATTAAATTCCTAAAATTAAAAATATGGGGATGCTGCCTTATGCGGAAACTCAAATGAGGGAGAAGGTATGATAATAACTGATTGCACGGTTTTCTGAGGAACGTATCTACAGTGTAAAAAAGAGTTGAGTCTATTTATAGTATATAAACAATAAGTCATAAAAATATCTGACATGTAAATAGTGTTATTACAATCCAGAAAAAATGTATAAACTTTTTTCTGACAGCAATTTTAAAAATGAACATAAAAAATATTGAAAATGCTTTTCTGATGTATTTTGAATTAAGGAATATGTTTATAGCTTTCTTTATACCAATACAAATAATATAAACATTGTTTTAATACTGATATTATACTATTTTTTTAATCTCATTCTGAATATTATAGTTTTATTTAAAATTGACAGATTTTTGGACAGTAGGCTATATCACTACCTAAGATCTTTAAAACGAAGAAAAGGGTATTTTAATGTGTTAATGGAAGCAAAATTATATAGTTAATGTTATTATTCGAGTTGTATTTTATGTTCGCAAAAGTTTTACAGTCATTTAAAATTAGTTCCGATAAGATCCCGAGAAATTTCGCTTCCTAATAAAACATAATTCTTAAGTATGATACAAAGGCACAGAAATTTAAATTAAAAACAATTAAAATGTTGTTTAACAGGTTGATGAGATTATAGATTAATTAAAAAATGTCAATTCTAAAAATAGAATAATTAACTAGTTACTAGTTTTCATTACAGTCTCTATTGTTCGAGAGAGATACATGAGCCACAGCTGTTCTTCTTGATGATTATGTTTCAATTCATTGGATTCACTAAAAATGGGGTGAATTAAGTTTGATATTAAAATTCTTGAATAATTTTCCACGTATTTTAAGATAATCTTGTTCAATTTTGGTGGCTATCAAAAACTACTACGAATAAATCGAATGCTGTCAATGTAAGAAGCAAACCAAAGTCTAAATTTAAGCTAAATAAAAGAAATCATAAGTCATACGTAAAACTAAAAATTGGAAATATAAGTTGTTCCAAATTTAAAATACTAAACATATCCAATACAATGCCTTTGATAAAAAAAAAAAAAGATGTTTGGAAGTTATTTACAACTCCTATTGGGAAAATTAAGGTATTACGAATACATGAAACTCGTAAATAAATGTTTCTTAAAGCAATTGTTTGTTAAAATTGTACGATTTATTTAATCATACCTAGTGCTATAAAGTATACATAAATATACATCGTGCATGGAAATTTAAATTTACTTACGTTATATCCAATTGAAATTGTACTCGAGTAAAGGTTCTTAACACGAAAAATATTGTCTGCTTTTGTTAAAATGTTTTCTTAAAAATAGCTCTGTAATATGATACATTAATTGTGTTCTATGAATTTACGTAATGATTTTTATATCACAAATGTGTACATTAATAATTTTTCATTAAGGCATCAAAAAAACACATTTCTCATAGCTATTTTAATGTGAATTTCGCAGGTTGTTATTTCATTACTTAAATTATATAAATTTGCTACCTGGGGTGAAAGAAGGTATTTCTCCTTCGTGTTCGAAATAGAACCTGTCACCGAATTTAAAAACATAGAACTGTTTAGTTATCACACAAGCCGCCGTGGGACCCAATTCAGATTCAGGATAGAGGTGTTCCGACTGTATTCCAACATATAGATCTACATCTTCTACCGTCCTGTAAAAGTAACAAACAATTGGGACACAATAATCATGAAAAAATATGTATATTGTAGCGGTTCAAATTTTTAGACTAAACTAAACTTTCAAATTTATTGAAAAGAAGACACTTTTCCAGATATGTTTAGAAGGTACACGGAATGCAAATGGAATGCAACGCCCTTGAGCTATGACAATTCAATATCATATTAAATTTATTTTTCCCTCGATTTTGTTTCCTAAGTATTCCAAGAAAAAATCCAATCTAAAAGAACTTTCTAGAAAACTTCTAGACACAAAAATAGTCGATTGAAAACTTTTCATGGGTATCTGTAATTTAATTGTTATGCTTTTCAGAGATATAATTCATATATTTTTTTACTATTGTAAATGAAAAAAATAATGCTATCTAAAATATTACTGTTTTTACTAGTTTAATCTGTAAAATTGCTTGCATATGTTAAGAAATTGATGTATAGTATACGGTGATCATAAGGTTTAAATTTTCGCTTCGAAAAAAATGTGTGAGTATAAAAGTTTTTGGAACAGTTTGTTATCTTCAAACTATGTGCGACCAAAATTGAAAATTGATATATATTTCTCACAGATTTAACTTTTAAAGTAAGTTTATCTAATTTTGAGGCATCCAGCTAAAAACATTCATTACTCTTTTAAATGATGTAACAGTGTAATTTACTACTTGTTTAGAATCGAATATTTTTATATCGTTTAAACATTTACAACAATTTATCAGAACAGCTGAAATGTCATTTTAATATAAAATAACTGATCGGTTTTTATAAAAAAAAATATTATAATACTTCTTAAATATAATGCAATATCACGAATAAAAATATAATAACATCACATAAAATATAATTAATGTTAAATTTTAAAATGCTGATTCACGCCATGAAAAGAAATCTATTTCGTTTTCGCATGCATATATTCAAATTTTTTGATAGTTCGTAGGATTAAAATGATACAAAATCATATTTTATCTTATGATTTGGTTTTCTGCTGTCTTAACATGTAGAATCTTCCTTCTTCAACGCTAGGGTTCTTATCAAAACTTCTGACCAACAGGTCAAGAAATTCGCGTCTCTGCAGCCATGCTGTTACGGCTTTATTGAATTCTTCCAAAACACGCTAATTAATTTAAATCAGTTAGTGTCAAAAACTAATGTTGTAATTAGAAACTCATTCATCATGAGTCAAATTTAATATTATTTTAATTGAATTGTAATTCATTTTTTTTATTACAGAATAAAACTTTTTAGCGTATCATCTTTTATTAATAAATAAATTTTTAACTATACAGGTGTGATACATCCCATCTATAAAATCGAAATTGGGGAAGAGGCATAACGAAAGTAGATTCAAAGTGGACAGTAGAATTATATTGCATATATAACTAAATACTGCAGAAAAAAGTTTTATTCATTTTTATTTAATTTTATAGGCTCACAAAAGAGCTATGTCGGAAGTTTGGTAATAATGACAGTGTCCCAAAACTTTTTATGGCAGGTCTGAATATATATCAGAACGATTGAACACAAATGACTTGCGTACATAATGTACAAGACGGTACTTTAGACATATTTGGAAAAACATTTGGTTACGATACATTTGTTTTTGTCAGTTTTTTACACCTTTGAATAAGAAAAAAAAAAAAGAAAAAAGGCATTTAATTCTTTTCTTTTACCGGAAAGGCAAAAGCGCCACACAAATCGCAAAAAATATATGTTTTTTTATGGTTAAATTACTGTAGCCGAAAGAATTGTTCGGAAAAGGTTTGCTAGGTATACAGCTGTCGATTTCAATCTTAAAGAGAAAGAGCGCCTGGATAGGCCCTTTACCACAGATGAAGATCAGATTAAAACACTAATCAAAAATAATCTACGTTATACGACAGGCAAATGAGTAGTAATGTAAAATATGTCAAAATCTATCATCCGCAAGCCTTTTGTGAAGCTTGACTATATAAACCGTTTTTTGATATATGGGTCCACAAGATTTAATGGAAAAAAAATCCTGAAGGATCACATTCCCGTTTGGTGACATGCTCTATAAACGAAACGAGAAGACACCTTTTTTTTTACCCAAGGAGTGAATGGGGAGGAATAATGTATCATTTATAATAATGTTGAGCGAAATGGATCTTGGGGAAAGTGGAATAAGCCGCCTTTAGTCATCCCAAAAGCCTTTTTCATCCAAAGGTCATGCTCTGTGTCTGTTGGGTTTAGAAAGGGATCCTGTGTTATGAGCTTTTACTGAACAACGAAACGATAAATTCAGAGAAATATTGTTTCTAAGTAGAAGGTTTAACGACAACAATTGAGCAAAAATGTTCAGAAATAATGAATCAGAAGGGCGTTGTGTTTTGCTAGGATAATGCATGGTCTCATGCGTCTATGATAACTCGACGAAAGTTGTTTGTACTCTTTTGGGATGATGTATCCCATTCACTCTACCAACAAGATGTCACGCTTTCTGATTTCCACCTATTTCGATCATTACAAAATTGACTTAATGGAAATTTTCATCTTTTGAATCGAGATAAATAGTCACACAGAAACAGTTTTTGTTCAAAAAACCTTAGAAATTCAAGAAGGACAGAATTTTAAAGTTGCTTGAAAAATGGAAAAAGGTTGTGGATGAGAATGACACTTATTTAATTTAATAAATGTATACTAAAAAAATTTAAACCTTCTGCTTTTAAGTTTTCTTTCGAAATTGGCATGAAATTTCCGGACAACCCATACATTAAAAAATAAAGGCTTTTATAATTTACTTAGATAAATCATTTAATCTGGTTTATTAAAACAAATCTTGAAAACCGAAAGAAACATATAGAAAGTAAAGTAATATCAAGGAAATAGTTTATTTGAATAAAATAATGTATAGTTATAGAAAACTAATAAACTTACATGAAATTCTGCTCCAAAATTTTAACACTTTCGTCTGACATTAGTAAAGGTGAAAGATCTTTGAATGATGTGATTATTATCTCTCCGTTCGAACAAAATTTCACCATTTCTACATACGGAGGCATGCCATGATCTCTCGCTCTTTGTATGTCAATTGAAGTTAAATCAGTTCCTAACGGAGTGCCAGGTTTACTTTACATTCATGAAAAAAAGATTAAAAATATTTTTTATTATTTCATTTCAAAATAACAGTATTAATATTAATTTGAGAATATTAGTTCTTACAGAATCAGTTTCTTATTACACTGTAATAATGACCATGTTTATCGCATAAAATGATAATTGTATTAAAGCAAAAATAATTATGGAACAAATCAGATGTAAGAAATTAAAGATTAAATGAAACAAAAGGAATACAACAGGCTGGAGTAAGAACATCATAAGCATTTCAGCGCATTTCAACAATAACTACAAGTAAGAGTACAGCTGATTTCTCCGTTATAAATCGCATGAAAATGTTGTTAATTTGAGTAAAGTTCGTGTTATTCTTAGGGTAAGAAGGAGAAAATTTTATTATCACATGTAGAAATTTGACTGCGGATAAGTGTGACTCTCCGAGACTGCTGCTTATTGTTCGGCAAAATTGTTTCTCTCGCTGGTCATGACCCGATGACTGTCATCGGTAATGGAGTCAATGGTTCCAGAAACAAAACACGTCATACAGTATCTCAGCGGACCACGTCATTATATGTTGACAATTCCTCCTTGTGGGATCGAACTACCATGTCACGTACCTCGAGTTAGGAACTTGGATCGTATGTAAGACGAAATGTGTCCATATGTACAGTACGGTTACCTCTACAGTATCATAGCGCGACCATTGTTATAACCTTCCTTGACACTGCAGCAGAGACTGGTGTACCATCAATGGTACGTTGAATGACGATCGGGGATCCAGGAGTGACGTCACTTGTCTTTTCAAACGAATATTTTCTCTGCGAACTGCATCATAAAGGATGTTACCTTATGTGGAGGTACTGAGAAGAAAGAAAGTTTCCAGTTTACGTTCGTCATCATATGGATCCATCACTTGTATTGACGTTATGAAGTGCCATTGCATATACATCTCTTGTCCACATAGCCGGACAGATGCCATTACGTGTTAAGATCTGTAGCTGTGTTATATCTTTGAGGCCTTCAAATGATATTTTTTAATGAGACAATTTACAACCTCATGTTGTCTGTTTTGTACCGACCTTCTTCGATACAGAGTGTGTTGGAATGTTGTCTTGGCTAAAGCAATTATATCTGTCATTCATTGAGAACATCTGTCAAGAGATAGTCGATTCACGATTCCTTGATGAATGTGATTGATAAATTGTGGCATAAAAATGAAGCAACGTGTAATGATGTACGTTTATTTGACATCCAAACTCAATTTGATTCGATGCCCAGCCGGTTATAAAGCGGTTATTTCTGCCAGAGCCATCAGTTCTGATTACTGAATTCTTCATGCTGAGTACATTGTAGCAATAATAAATTAAGCCATATTTTTTTCTCAGTATACCGCATAAATACTATGAATAAGATTGAATAATATTCTGTGCCTTTTGCTTTTCCTTTCTGATGTAGAGTTTTTATAAACATATATAAGTATAATAGCCTTGTATTTATTATATATGTACTTAGTCACAAAAGGATGAATTTATTTCCTTTCAGTTTCCTTATTTTTCTTACTTTTATTTATTTATTTTTTCTTAGCTTACTTCTGCTTCAGATTTTTTTTCGTTTAAATTTAATTTTTTTAAATTTACACATACAATTATAATTGTTGCATGTTTATGACACCTTAAAAATTAATATTACATTAATATTTACTAATAATTTTTTATTTCTTTGTTGTTTTACTTTATATATATATATATATATATATATATATATATGTGTGTGTGTGTGTATGTGTACATGTATATATATATTTATATACATACATACATACACACATACTATACAGGAGTACTAATGCTAGTTATCAAGGAATTAGTTTTAGTTTTGTTTAGTTTTTATTAACGTCGCACTAGAAGCAACACGAGGGCTATTGGCGACGGAACTCGTAATTTTGAACCTCGGTCAAGTGACGAGGACGACACCTGGGCTGACATACCCTTCTCCGAACTTCCACACCACGGGACTTTGTGCCCCGACAGATTTAACGTGCATCAGCCCCGACTACATGGAGGGTCTTTAGCGGCCAAGTATCGAACCCGTGACTGAACGAAAGCTGCCGACCACGAATCCGAAGCCATGACCACTAGGCTACCGCAGCCTGTTATCGAGGGAATTTTCGAATCCAAATAAAGAGATAGATTTTTTAATGATATTTAATTAAGGTGTGATATACTGTATATACTAAAATATTTACAAGCAAATTTTGACTACGGAGAATTTAAGCTTATTGAATAAATTTCAGACCATCCTTACATCGTGGGTAAAGTCACTATGGATCTCGACCGCCATTTGCTCTGAAAAAGTTATCCCCGTGCAATGAGTTACGCAACGTAACAATGGTCTGATTCATGCCACTCGCTAGCTCAGGAAGGCATTACAAATATCAATTCTGCACACAAATACACATGATAAAACCTCAAAAAATAATCTTTCAATATTCTTGAGAAAATACACTTTAAGCATCGATGTTTGACTTTATGATTTATTCGCTGTTGAAATCAGGATATGGTAAAAGATTTTTCTACCTGAAAATATGACCCGAGCTAGGTTATATATATATCGTTTGATGATGCATATCAAACAAACATATGAAGCAATTAATTCCCCAGCAACAAGCACGCTATAATAATAATTTAGCCTAGGGAAAATATAGTGTAGGGAAGTGAGGGTCTTTGCTGAAGATCTTGTTCTATAACAAATTTACACACTTACTGTCCAAGACTCTCTTTGATATCTGGAATATGCCAATGGTCATATTTTTCAGATGCTGCTTGACATCCTCCTCTCATTAAATCGTCCAATAATCCCTCTTGAAGTAGATCAGGATTCTTAAACATGTCTCGAAATCGCAAGTGATGTGTGCCGACGTCCATTGCAATCATACTATGAAGTCGGAAGCAAGCATTGGCGAATTCGTTCCAAACGCCAAGTCGTACGTTAGGATTGTATTTGGTGCCCTGCGATGAGTTTCTAACATTCAAATCGAAATGGTTCATGAGGTGAGGGCCCAGAAGTTCAGGTAAATAATCTTTGTAGGTTATGCTCTGTAGTTGAGCAATGTTTATCCTTCTGCAAAATAAAAGGAATAAAAGGTATTAGTGTTAAAAATAATGTTTTTCATAACTATACAATAATTTTATAAAATAGTTCATTTGTAATTGCGTTTAATTTAGTTGTTTTAAATTCATAACACTATGTCATTTCAGAAAATAAAGTCATCTCTCATTTATGACTATTTCCTTTCAACCGAGATTTGGCTGTGAGATAATTTTTTTGGGGTTAAATTAATGCAATAGGAAGATTTAAATTAGTAGAATAAATTCATAACAATGAGTCAAAATGCAACTTGTAAAAACATTTAGGTTAAAGAAATGTATTGACCCTGTAAACATATTTTTGGTAACATTTCTTGTTCACATTGTGAAGTGTTGTTTACTGTATCCCATACAGTTCCATTTAACATGTTATTTTATTAATCAGCTAAAAGTCTGGAGGGAGCCTAGCGAACAAGAGCAGATGAGCCTGTCTGCCTAGCTTATTATAGTTTAATTTCAATGCAAGTGTACAAAAATTCTGCTATGAACTTTCAAAACTAAGATAGAACAAATAGTAGGGTTTCAAAAGTTATATATTAGAAAAAATACGTGAGTGTGCCAATAAAAACTGTGCCAGAGCAAGAAAATTAAGAGATTTTTTTTAAAACTTGAATCCTTATTTCAAATTAGTATCTAAATTTTACGTTTCTCGTCGTAATTTGATATAATTAAATGTTGCAACGCTAATTATTTTTTATAAGCAATTATGATTAGAGATTAAAAGAGTGTTTTATTACTTATATTTCGCATGTTTAATTAAAAATCAATGCGAAATATACAATTATAAATTTTTACTATTTTTTCTCTTAAGTTGTACAGAAATACGGTTGTAAGGGCGTTAGAGTATTTAACATATAATTTGATACTTTTTTTTTAAAAAAAAAAAAATTCCTTTTTGAAAGTTAACCTGGCTTCCTGATACAGTCGCTCTTCTTCCCAATGAGGGTTCAACTCCTTCAGCTTTGTCGCAATTCTGTTGTGTTCTCTCATGAAAATTGTCTGCATGCCGGATAAAGCTGCATGCTGATTCAAACGTTTATCTCCTGTGAGTGTAAATTAAGTATTAAAATAGTTATTGGTATAGAACAGCCCAAACTTCCGTCTACCAGCAGTTTTAAATTCGTGAGTGTAATGTTAATCCTGAGGAATTTCTACTTTCCCTTACAAATCTGGATTATTGTATTTATTGGAATGTCATAAGGTGTACAGAAAAGAGCAAAAATAAAGAATGTTTTCTTGGAATTACATTTCTCCCCCCCCCCTCCCGATTTTTGAAACTTTTTTTAAACTCTTTTTTTTTTCACTATATTAAAATGCAATTACTTTAGATTTAGGAAGGAAAGTAGATATCTTCATAGGATTCACATTACGTTTTCGAATTCAAATAGCTAATGGAAGGAATTCTTTGAAAATCATTTTAATATGTTTACAAAATTGTGTAATTTTACACGTATGCTTTAAATTTTGAATGTTAATTACTTACTTTTGTAAAGAACAAAGAATAATGTAATCATGAATACAAATTATCTATTTTTAAATATAATTTAAAAATCTACATATTCAAATTTTATTCGTTTACTATCTATTCATCCATCCGTCTATCTATCTATCTATTAAAATATTAGTAACAACTTGTCACAAATGTCTAAATATTGCATTGTTAGGCAAGTAAGAAAGATTTCCAAAGTTTCAGTGCTCTAGCTTGATTGGAAGTTGGTTAAATTAACGATCAAAAATTTGATGACACACTGATACACACACATATATACACCAAGTGAAATACATAAAAACATTGTAAAAATAAAGATGTGGATTTAAACAGGAGTAAAATTTTAAAAACTAAAGCATTTTGTTACCTCTCCTTTTAACTAACCACTATACTAAGAACATTAAAATGAATAAATGATATTTGAAAATTAACTCATAAGAGAAACGGATCAATAGGTTCAATTTTAGCAGCTATTTATAAAAGCAACTTTTTTATATAAAATTTTTCTAAGTCATTCGCTTCATTTTCCATACATATGTATCTCTTCTACACCGTTTTTAATCAAATAAAATAATTTCTTTTATTTCTCGATGCCTTAATTAATATTTCTCTCTATTTCTTTTTAAACAAAAATCCCTAATGATACATCCTTTGAATTAAAAAATAATTTCATCTGAAAATTTTTAAATTCAAAGGACATTTAATGTCACCTAATAAAAACTGATTAAATTATATAATAAAATAATAAGAAAATAAACTTGCTTATTTGATTCTATACTTAAAACATTGTTTAAATCGTCGAAGTTGAGGTAGATTAAGATGGCGGCTTTTACTGTTCTTGTTTTTCTTTCCTTTCGTATTTTATAATTCTGTTCATAGAAACTATTTAAAATTATGAAGTAATATCATATATATATATATATATATATATAGACAGACAGACAGATAGATAGATAATTTAGAATCGCAAGGAAAGCGAACTCTAAAGTAGAAATTTCACCTTTCGAATTATCGCAAGCATCTTCAAGAATAATATGGAAATTACAGGGAGCCATCAAATGACGCCGATTGTACGTCACAATGACGAGAGTGTAAGAGAGGTGTATATAAGGAATAGTAACAAAGTTGAAAAATTGTTCTCAAGCATTTTGTAAGTCGCTCGATGCCACAACCGTATAGTTATGACACGCAGGAGGCATAAAGATGATTTTTTACGTGGTAGAATTATCGGCGCCTAGAACGTGGGCGTACTCACATGAAAATGTATAATAAACTTGAAATTGCCCAAAGTGTCATCTCCAGGCTTTGGCAACGATACCAGTACAGGTTGCCCTCGAGTTACAACGCCCAATGACGACCGATCTTTGGCAGTAACTGCAAAAAGAAGCAGACGGAGCACAGTATCAGACATTTCTCGTCAGCTATCTTCATTCACGTATACTACAGCTTCAAAGAAAACCATGTACAAACGTTTGGGACATATTGGTCTCTATACTCGCAGGTCCATCAGATGTGTTAAGCTCACGGCAATTGCCTGAATTCTGTCGAGATGCAGCTCTTCTCCTATTCTTAAGTCTTACATATTTCCACCCATCACAACCGAATAATGATATTTTAGTTTCATCGCTACATGTAACTTGTGACAACTGATCATTTGCCCAGTTAATATTATTTTGCCCACTGCAGTCTTTTTTGCATTGCTGTAAATTGAGGAAAGGCGTTTTTCGTGGAATTGTACTTGTGAGTCTAACATCCTTTAATCTTCTCCGGTGAATGTTCTTGAAATGACAGAAACAACAGCATCATTCAGATAACTTCTGATGGCCGTTGATGGCATTCTTTGATCTTGAAGACAAAGTCTTCCTATTCTTCTGTCATCAACAGGTATGGAGCTACTTTTTCAGCCTTTTCCTGTTTTTTTATAAAATTGGTCTGATATAAACAAAACTTTTGGACTCTAGATATAGTCACTGGAACTCTCACCTGTCTTGCAAGACAGCATAAGAAAGACCATTTTTTCGTTACACAATAACTTGCATCTCTGTCTAGGCGCCCAATCAATTCTTTTATTGGATGTCATTGATTCTTGACAAAATATTAAAAATTTTTACAGCAATTCTTACTTATAATTTATTACATATTAAATAGCCTCCCCCCCTTCTACAGAACAAAGCCCAATAATGACTTGTTCCAAATGTAAATATGATGTCAGCTTGTGCTGGCAGTGATTGGTTCCCAGTTACATTTGATTGGCTCATAAAACAAAGACAGTGATTAGCCAGGAAAGTTAGACATCACAAACCACTTCATAACTGAGTTTGTATTTTAGATTAAAGTACGTAGAGCTTTTTTTTGTATTGCAAATAATTGAATTATTTTTATATTAGGTTCAGCATTAAATTTTTTTTTAAATGATGTATACGATTTTTCTTTTTGTGAAATGTAACATTTTCTATAAGCATACAAAATTAAAGAATATAAAAATTTCCAAATCTGTCCACAATTTTGGCCACCACTGTATATATATATATATATATATATACATAAATATATATATATATATATATATATATATATATATATATATATATACGAATTACGATGAAAGTATGGAAAATAACTATCTCATATTTCTTTACAATTTATCAATATGTAACGAGAACACAATTATTATTATACCACACTCATTTATAGCCTGACAATAATTTGTTTCGCAAAATCATTATCATACATCTATAGAATCAAATTACCTGATAATAGACATTTTGATTCAAGCGCTCCTGAGCAGAAAAGTTTTTCAGGATTCTGATTAACTGGTAGAAGGTCACCATATTTAGTAGGTCTAAAAATCAGTCTACCTGAAAAGAAACAAAAGATTTCTTTCTTTAACAAACCTTTCCTACCTACCTATCTCCTTCCTACATCCTTGTATCCCTAAACTATTTAATAGAACCTGCATATTCGTTTTCGTTTCGATATCATTATTGATAATTGATGTCTAAATATTTATATATTGAGCTAAAAATGATCCAGTATTCTAATATACTAAGTTTGCACTATTTTTTTTGTACTAAGACTACAAAAGAATGATTATGTATTACAACATATATTTTTCATCTTCATTTAAATTTCAATTTTTATTAATTTTTTTTTGAAAATTAAAAGCATTAATCTCTCATTTATATTATTTTTAACGAAATTCTTTTGTTAAATATAAATAATATGTATAATTGTAAGAAGAGACCAGACTCCATAAGCCAATGCGAGTAATATTCTTTATATATTTAATGTTCAAAACGTATATTTTTATATTTATTTACAATATTGATTGATTGCTTATCAACGACACATTTAGAAGTAAAAGGGGGGCTATTGTCAATGTACCTTTTAAATTTGAACCTCGGTCAAGTAACGAGGATGATATTTCAACTGCACTTCCCTCTCCAAATTTCCAAACTATGACGAAGGAAGTCTCTACAGATTTAACTTAATTCAGTCCCGCTGTACGATGGGTCTAATAGCATCAGGATTCGAACTCACGACTCGACAAAATAACGTTGGCTGGGAGTTCATGACCATGACTTCTAGGTTATCTCTGTCATTGTTTATTTATAAAGTTTTACATTTCGTATGGGATAGTTTTCATTTTTCTAGGGTATGATGAATTTCATGAAACAGTAGTATATATTGAGGGAAAAATATATGAATTTTTTATATTTCAATTCAAGATTCATTACCAAAAATTAAGTCGTATATCCTGATAAACTATCAAGTTGTATAACTTACATTTCAGACCATTTTTAAGAAAATCGTTTTACAAAAAGATCGATTTTTTTGTATTTTGAAAGTTAGTGTTTAACTTGTTTAAGACGACGTACAGATTGAATTAATATAGTTGCTATTATTTCGCGTTATTGAAATAAATACATAACTTATAATTTCCCAATTAGAACAGAAATTCTGTTAAATTCCAAATGTTCTGAATAAGTAATGTTTGATTAATTTTTTTCCTCGGTAAACATGAAACATACTTAAAGTTTTAAACAATAGAACACCCTTTATGTTACTTTTTATGGAAACAATTTTAAAGTTGTTCTATGTTATAAGGATTGTGTCGAAAACATTATGTCGAATATTTGAGTAAGCTCTTCAAGCGCTGAAGTTTTTATAAGAAAAGTCAATGTATAAATACAAAAAGGGAGTGGCTTTTATTTAAATTAAATATTCATGAAAATAAAATCAAATATTTAAAATTATTTTCAAAATTAACAAAAAGAGAACTGAAGTCTCATAAAATATTTCAATTAATCTATGTTGATGACATGAGTTATAGAAAATATTAATTGAATAAATCCCCAACAACTTTGTTATAGGAACTGCTGTATATTTTAAACAAAAAACATAAACGTAAACAAGACAATTAAATAGTAATAAAGTCAGACTAATGAAGAATTGTTAACATTATTATATTATTTTGAAAATAGAATATATTCGATAATCAGACGCGAAAAAAAAATCATTGATTAACTTATCAATTTAAGTGGAGATGTTTTTTGTAAAATAATCCAAGTTATTTGATTCTTCAAGATATAAGTTTGTCCTGAACAAACAGTTGTGTGGTCCAATCACCCTCATCTTGTAATGTCAATAATAAAATATCTGATGATGCTATTAAATTAACAACGGTAATCGTCTTTTAAAGCCTTCATTTTTATGTTTGGAATTCACTCCATGAGCACTTCTGTGAGCAAAAGTTTTATGAATGTAGTAAGTTTTTTTACTGAATATGCAATTCTAGGTTTCCTCAAAGTATTTAAATCTTATTTTATTTGACTTTGTTAAATTGGAGTCATCTGATTCCACAATGGATTAATAGCGACAAAAACCTTATGAATTTTAACGTAGATTAAATGACATAAAAACATAAAGAATAAATGACATAAAAACATAAAGATTAAATGATATAAAAACATGGGGATTAAGTGATTATCTATTTGTGAGACAAAAAAAATTAGAGATATCTTTAGATACAAATCATTGCAGTTACTATTTCTCCTAAATGTATTTTCATGTGGAATTAGATATTGAAATCACAATCTTTTACCGAAAAAAATTGCTTTTAAGCAATCATATCAATCTTTTCTCAGCTGTCAACAAAATTATAATATTTTTATACATATGAAAAAATAACTCATTCGAGACATTCCAATTTTATATCTTTACCAGAAATAATAAAATAATTATATATGAGCAAAGAAATCCATATAACCTTCATTTCTACGAAATATTTGAGTAGTAATTTTTCATTTCTTAAAGAAGAACTACGTATGCATCAAAATAATAAAAACATTTCGAGAAATTTTTATGTAAGGAACTCACACAATGACTGTCTTTAAATATACATTATCCTGCATATCGATGCATTTTTCAGATAATCAAATCCTTTCAAAACCAAAATTAATCATTATTAAGTGCCATACCTGTTCCATCTTTGGTTCGAATTTTATTGGCAGTATCATCATCAGGGCCATATATGTGGGAACTATCCAAAGTAGCTGTCACACCATTTCTTTGTTCTCTATTCTCTAAAATAGAAATAAAGTTTCGTATTTAACCATGTGAATAAATTGGTATAGATATAAAGTTAAAGCAGACAAACTGCAACGAACGGATTACTTTTTTCTACGAAAATGTGTAATAAAAGCCTAAGAAAAACTTTTTCACCTACAAAGTAAAATAAATTTCCTTATTTTTCTGAAGATAAAAATGATATTCCTCGGAGGTTTAAAAATCCGGATAAAATCTAGTTTGAATTATCATGGAGTAGTACTTATTTCTTTGTTGTAACATATTTTTTTCCTTTATTGAGCAAAGAAAATATTTTTTTACTTTCACGAAGCAGAATAAATGAGAAAAAAGGAAATAATCCATTAACCATAAAAAATAAAAGTCGGGTTGATACTGCCACTCTCCGACACTATATACCATCCTCCCCCTTGTAGGTACTGAAGAGATAAAAGAGAACAATTTTTGTCCGAAGCAAATGTAGAGGGTATTGAGTACCAATTGCCATCCCCTGGAATTATTCGCGAGAACGCGCCAAAAACTTGATTAGTGGGAAAAATAACCAACTCATTCAATAGATATTTCTAAATATCTTTTAAGCAATATCAATTCATGTGAAAAGAAAATATTGGTACATTGCTGCTTTGTTCCCATTACTTTTTCGTTTAACCATAGAACACTAGTGTACGTAAATTTTACGTGCAGTCTTCCTTTAATGGTTCTTTTCTGCCCATTCCCTTCCACCGATATACTTGTTTGATTTTGAGTGCTTCTAAGGCGTCACTTAGTTGCCTGCATGCCAAGTGGTTTGATTTTTTCGTCTACGGTTCATTTGTCTCGCTTCATGAGCTGGAACTCACCACGTAAATTTATGTGTCGCTAGTAATACACGACTTTTTAAACACGTCGTTTTAACGTAGTCCAAGTGATAAATTCTTTATTTTTTAATTTTGTGAATGGCGTATATAAAAGTGTTTCGATTCTTATTTCATACTGTGATGAAGAAATGGCTAAACAATGCAAGTGTTTAACAGATGAAGAAATTCAAGAATTGATTTTGAAATCTGATGTGATAGTGAAAGTGGCGATAACGTTGATGCTGATAGTGATGATTGAGATGCTGATATAGATTATAATCCTGATGAAAAACAGAAATTAATCCTGATTTGGCGATTCATTCACCGATACAAGAAATTCAGAGCAGTCGTGATATGGGCAAAAGTAAAAAAAAGAAAACTGAATTACATTTTCAAAAGAAAAATAGAAAGACTATACAAATTCAAGATACAAATAAACAAGGTGATATTATATTTTTGGATGATGACTTAACAAAAGGTATAAATGGTTATGAATGGTATACGAAAATTAATGATAATACTAAACAGAAAACTGGAGCAAAAATATTGTTCATATTAGACCAGGTCCAGTTGATGAGCCTCGATTTGCTGACGACCAATTGAATGTTTTAATTGTTTATTTCCAATGTAGTAAAGGAAGAAATACTTAAACAAACTCAGAAATAAACCGAAAGGAGATAGGTTATGCAAATATTACGAAGGGTTTCCCAAATAATTCAAATTACGATGAATTGAATGCCTTGTTTGGAATATTAATACTAACTTCAGATTTGCAAGATATCTAATTATCAACAAAAGTTGTATTTGATGTAACTTTTTTTGGTGGAAGGTAAAGAACGTCTTACTGAAAATGTGAAAAAAGCTATATGTGGAGAGCACCAGAAGTCATGTCCTTCTTCTGCATAGATATATAATTGTATTGGAAACTAATTATTATGTAAATTTATGTTTCAATCGTGTAGATTATATTAAGTTTAAAAGGAAAACGACTTTCATTATATTTGAAACCAACATTAATGTAATATAATCAATTAAAAATAATTTTACATAAGCACGTAAATTTTACGTATCTCTGGTTATAGTGGCATATATAAACACGCTAGTGTTCTAGGGTTAATGTATGAGCTTTTCTAGTACTATCCTTATTTTTCAATATAAACTTATCTTCAAAAAACGTTATACCTACTTAAATGCAAATTAAGAAATAGTTTCTTCAATGTTAGATATGCAAATGATTAAAATATCAAACACATTGGCGCCATTGATATCAGCAAACACGTGATTTACCGCGCCACTGAGGATTAAAAAGATTCTCCCAAAACGCACCGTTTTGAATCTAATTAATGAGTTTGAGTTTAATTGTTCACTTTGAACTTTAGAATGCTTTTGAGAGGAAAACAAATAATTGAACAGTTGGACGACTTTGAGAAGGGTTGTATCGTAGAACTGCTTGAAGGCGGAAGGTCGTTTCGTCGGATTTCGCATCACATGGTTACACAGTTGTAGCAATTTTACGCTGTTTGCGGAATTGGGTTCAAAGAAGTTATCCTTTACGACAAATAGGCTCAGGATGATCTACACGGATTACAAGTTGGGAAGATCGAAGAATTATCCAGTAAGCGGAAAGTATATCAATTGCTACAATTCCGAGCATTATGCGAACAGTGATACCCCTGGTGCATCATCCTGTAACTGCCAACACCATTAGCAGACGGCTGTATGCTAATGGTAACAGCTGATCCGCGCTCACACGGAGACCAATACGGAGATTGCTACTGACATCACAGCAACGTCACCAGAGACTGCGATTCTGGTACAATTTTTTTAAATTACCATAGTGTAGATATTTTCAACATTATGAAATGAAATTATTTCCCATACAATGAAAGTTATTTTGCTAACAAGCAATCACAAACTTCAGTTATAGCATAGTATTTGTATAAAAATTAAAGAAAATGTGAGTTATAAAATGTGGAAGTTTTAAGATTTTGCTTAACAAAAATGTAAGAAGTATATTTATGCTTAACGTATGGAATATTATGTTTATATCGGTACCGTGCTGATTTATAAAGTAAAAAGTTTAATGAGGCTTATTCAAGATGCACCTAAGGGCAAGTATATACAACTCATGAACAAATGTAAATACTATTGATTTTTAATTGCTATTTTCTAATTATTCATATAAACGTAATTTTTTGAGACTTAAACAGATACATAAGTATACAGACATCTAATTGTTGAAACATGACTTCCACTGCTTTTTTTTTAAAGAAAGTGAGATTTAAGTATACTTTGCACAAAATTTCCACAAGGAAAATAATTTTCCTTGAGTTAAGACGTTTGAGCTACTTTAATTGAAAATAATGAATTTTTGCTATAGTGAGTTCGGCCACCTTCTCCGCAATATCAATTTCAAACCAGTATTTAGGCCTGGATTTGATTTCGCTGCTATAAAAATGAGTGAAATATTTGTGGTTTTTAAAATAATTATGAAAATAATTTTTTGTGTGTACATGTGTGAGGAAACTTACCAACATTGCAAACGCTGCAAGATTGAGTTCTATGCAAAAAGAGGCAGGTCTGATTATATAAAGAAAAGAATGGATCATCTTTTCTTGGATAGATGCTGTCGCAAGATGGATCATTTTGATTTTCAGGTGCACAACAGTTCAAGTCTTCTGCAAAACAGAAGGAAAAAAAATATTTATAGTTTTCACTTTGCTAAATTTTAATGTTTCATGTTTAGAGTGTTTCTTTTATATGTTATTAAAATATATAATATATATGGAATACGATAAATATTATATATTTTATATTTACACTGGTATATAATTTTTTTAAAAAAACATTAATACTTTATTATTTATGTTAACACTGACTGGTAAAAATGCATTCTTTGCAATGGCTAAAATATATTTTTTATTTAACATTAAATGATGTTATTAATTTCCAACAAAAGAATGCAGACATAAATTTAGAAACCCAAAAGTTTTTTAGGGTGATATAAAATACTTAAAATGTTGTTTATTTTTGGTTCTCATTGCATTTAATAATTAGGATAGATTAAATTAGCTCTAGATTTCTCTGGATACGTTGTTCCTAGCGATTGTGTAGAATTGTTTAAACTGTTTTAAAACTAAATTAAAAATATAACTTTGTCAATCTAGAATTTACAACTTACAAATTTTGTCCTTTGCGAATTATCCAAATAATGTTAATTTTAATATTTTTTACAGGCTCTTTAAATATTTTTATTCATTAAACAATTTTAATTTGAAATATATAGTCTTCTAAGATGATATTAGATTTTGAAATTGGAATTAGAACATTTGGAATTTTCTTTTTAAAAATATAACGCTGAATAAGTAATAATTAAGCTTTATTAATAAACTCAAGTGATTTAATCATCGCAGAAGTAAATATCGATTATTGATTTATTGATTTAAAAGAAACCATACTAATAAATTAATAAATTTAAATCAATCAAAAAAATATTTCTATAAAAATTACTATACAAATATAAAAGCAAGTATACTAAAAAAGCAATACTTTGTGTAATAAAAAACCAAATTAACGATATATAGGAATAGATAACATCTATAAAAATTAAAAATAGTTCAAAAACAAAATTAAAAGAGAATTTTCAACTTGATTGGAAAAAAAACCTGTTTATAAAAACCTTTAATATTAAAAAGTAAAAAAGGAAGAGAGAGACAGAAAGATGGAGAAATATAGAATCAAGTAAAAAAATGAACAAATAAAAAATAAAAATAAAAAAGTGAAAGATGGAGAAATATAGAGTCATGTACAATAGAAAAAATATCTAAAAAAGACTTATATAATTTTTAGGAATATTTATAATTTTTACGTTTTAAATTTCTTTTTAAAAAATTAATAAAATATTCAAGCTTTGCATTGGTAATATAGAAATTATTCATGTTATTTTGAAAATTAATCGGTAAATTAACTAATTTTATATTTTTTTCTCAGTAAATAATTATATAAAATATTTCTAAAAATATTTAAACTTAAAATTACTATCAAAAGAAGGTATTTTATTAACATGGAAACAATGATTATTTATCTTGTCATAAATATCACTAATAATACCATTGTTAACATTTTTTAAACTAACATCTAAGAAATCAGTTTCATAAGAATATACATTGGTTTTAATCAGACTTAAATATAAAGGACAAATGATAAGTCACGTATCAATGATATTGATATTGGAATTAACTTAGAAAGCAATAAGATCATCAATACATCTAAATAATATGAAATTATTGATATCTCTAAATTTATATTCAAAGATATGTAGATAAATATTAGCTAAACTATTACTAGCTGGACCCCCTTGAAGTTTACCTTTTATTTGCTTATAGTTTATCCATTTTAACAAATATAGTTTTCTTTTAGAACAAGATTAATAAGAGATTTTGATTTTTCATGAGATATATTAATTTTTAATTCTTTGTAATTAGCCAAAATAACCATAATTAAATCATCTAAGTCTAAGGGATTAAAAAAAATCTTCAAAGTTATAATTATAAATAGAGTAAACTTCTTTATCTTTTGAATATATATATATACATAACGTGGGTGGGTGTGGAATGAATTAGCTTTATCACTTTTTAATTTTGGCTTTTTATTGTCAAATCAAATTTTCACGTTAAAAGCTACTGCACTTTCACCTCTCGAGACGCGGGAAGAGACTAATCCTCTCGAGCCCTATTAGAGGAATCAAACAAAGATTATATTATATTGAATTACATTTTGGATAAAGATATATTTTATTGAATTAAATGTATTTGCACGAAATATAAGATTAAGAAATGCCTTGCATTTATGAATACATTACTGGTGCTGAATTATTAGCAATCAAAAGAAACTGCGTAATCGGTCTGTCCGGAACCATACGCTTCTGGATCAAATTTATATTAAGATTGCTGCAGACACACTGGCTGTTTTTATTTGGCTTAATCTGCACTTCGCATTTCCACCCGCATCCAGTTATGCTCGCGAGCGTTCTTCAGTAGGCTTGCTGGTTAGGTGCACATTAGGTATCGCCCACTCGCGCAATACGAACCAAGCTCTTATTAAAATGAGCTGAACTGTGTAAATATTTCTGAACAGTATTACAAAAAAAAAAAAAAAAAAAAAAAACTTGACGATCGTTGAGTCATTTTACTAAGATATCGAGGCAAAGGACTTATGGTAGAATGCTCTTTTGTACTTTTATTAATAATAAAAATTTAAAATTTTGTTCAGATGATCCAGCTCTGCGGCCACAGTTTGTCACCGGGTAGGACACATGCAGACCATGGGTAGTCCAGGAATGTTGTAAAGTGTCAGTGGTAATTAATTGTACAGCAACAGAAATTCGTTGTCTAAGCTAAAATAAATTTGTGGGTAATTGTGGTGTATACACTTTATCTTTTACAAACCCCTAAAGGAAGAAATCGCATGGGACCCATCAGTTGACTTAGATGGCCAGTTGTATAACATCGAGCATCTGGTCCATTGCGACCAATTCAAATGTGAGGCAGCTCCGTGAAAGTTTCGAAAACAACTTTAGATTCAAGAACATAACTAGGCCATATATATTTCACATTATAACATTTCAAAGCTTTTCTTTGTATTTATATATTACTTATCCTTTATCGTTTAATTTGGAACATATGGAAATTTCAAATTGGATTATTCATTCTGAATAACCTGTATTTGGAAACGCACATCATAAAGATTGCTAACTTGTAAATCAATCCTAATTTTTTTTTTTCGAAATTAAAGATAATATTTCTCTAATTATTTTTCTTATTTCAATGTCTTGTTTCTCTTTAAAAACATTTTTGAATTTCAAGGCATTTTTGATATAGTTTTGTGCATTTTAAGAACTTTTTTTTTTCAATTACCTCATAACTTGATTCACTTTTTTTTTTTTATTTCATTGGTTGTTGTTTTTTTTCTAAGAAAATTATTTAATGATGAGTATGAAAGTCAAATGAAATGCATTCATTATTATTGTTATTATACTGCCAACGGTTCGACTATAAAATTTTGGTTTGAACAGTTGTAAACGTGGGAATTCCCTAGAAAATTTATAATTTAATTCAAAACTTTTCTTAATGATATTAATTACGCAACATTGTTATATATTTTGAGGTTATTTTTATATAATTTTAAAGTTATTTTCCTCAGTTATTTAGTTTATTGCTTTGCTTACATAGGTAACAAGTACGAAAAATATTTTTGTCTTGTACAGTTTACATTTATCGAAATAGAGTCACCAGCCGATCTAGTAACAGTCTAAAAAATACATTTCAAATATTGGTTTCAAAAAAAATATATTGGAACAGCTTCAGTTTCAGGTTGATTTAGTCTTAAGTAAACAAAGAACATTTTATTTTTATATAATCTTCCCATAAAAAAAATTTTTACAAGAAAAAGACGGACATAAATTTCCCGAAATCTTTATGCACTCTTCTTCGGTTAATAGCAGAATCATTTGCTCAGAAATCATTAATTTTGGTGATCACAAATATCAAAAAATTTCGCAAATGAATTTACTGTTAGCCGTTACGCATTTTTCTTTACTTAAACATATTGTGCTCTTACTTTTCATAACCAATGTAAGATCTACAAAAGCTGTAGATTGCTGTTCAAAAGATTCAATTTTTGGGCTAAATCTCATATACTAGCTATTAAAAATAGATTATGGTATAGTGCTTGTAACGTTTTAAATGTTTAATTTGATTATTTTCTTCTTACTCAGAGAATGTAGAATAAATCCTTCATACGTACTGTAAAATTGTTACGTTGAGCTGTTCGTGATTTTCTCTTCTTTAACCTTGGAGACTTTATGGTAATTTGTTTAGCATAAAATTGAAAATTCTTTTCTACCAAAATGCAACATGATTAACTAAATTAGATGGAAATAAGAAGTCCAAAGAATTCAATTTGAAATTTTGATACATAAATAAAATATAATTAGAAGAAAGAGAGGAGATGTAGAGGAAAACGGCAGGTTGATAGTTATTAGTAAATTGGATTGAATCAACGTAGTTAATCTTTTGGATTGAAGCGAATCTTAATTGAAATATTAAGCTAAGAATAAGCTGTTTATGATAAGTGGTTGAATCAGAAAGAGTGAATTGGTAAGCGAAGACTTTACTAGTTAATAATAATTTAGAATGGGTGAGTTAAGTGGGATTCAAGAGAGAGCGACCTTATCCATTCTTTGGTGAAAAAAAATATTTTGTCTTACTTTTGAGTTTCCTCAGGTGGAGTCTGATAATTACTGACTAATTAAAAGGATAAATGACAGTAGAATTACATAAAGATAGATGCTATTGTAACAAAATTACTAGAAGAATTAGAAACAAAGAAAGCCATTTTAAAAAAAAGTTTTTAAAAAGCGCTTGAGTAATTTTATTACTAAAGTATCTTAAGTTAGAATTAAAAAGGAATTAAAATATTTATTTGATTAAATAAATATTTTTAGATAATATATTTATTTGTACCTATTCTTATTCTACGTTTAGCAATAGAAAATGAAGTGTGAATATTTAGTTTCTTATAAAACAATACTCATGCACCACAAATATCACGGGACTTACAGAAGAAAAACTAAAGCAAAAGAAAAGACAAATTACAAAAACCAAGGAAAGAAGAAAAATGAATGAAGAAATAAAATAAATTAATGAAGAAATAAAATAAATTAATGAAG
>BMAW01077425.1:282675-312927 GCA_019974015.1 Nephila pilipes
TGAAGAAATAAAATAAATTAATGAAGAAATAAAATAAATTAATGAAGTCAAAAAATCAAAATGACTAACTCATAAAATAAAAAAGATTGTAAAATAAAAAAGGGAAGACATAAATTAAATCAATGAAGTTAAAAAATAAATTGAATGCTTATTTATTGGAAACAAATTTGGAAAAAATTGGAGGCCAATTGATTTTAAGAGCATGCAATTTGACTTTCAAGCATTTTTTTTTATTTTTGAGCAAAAAAAGAATAAGATATTCAACACTGTGCTCACCATCAGCACTACATTTGTAATACATTTGTAATATAATAATCTATTAATATATATTGTATTATTTGCAGGATACTTACGGTCTGCCGGAAGAGCTTGTGATATATCGTGAGCAAGCGTTTGTCCGAAATACGTGAACATCAAAGACTTTTTCGATGGGCGGGAGACATGTTGAAATACATTTAAAGTGATATCCCTAGGTTCTGGTAGTGGAACTCCTGTTGTAGATTTTCGAAAACCGTCATATCCTGAAATTTTCAAAACATTAAATAGTTTGCATTATATGTATCTATCCTAATATTAATTAGAAAATAAGACAGTTTTCGTGACTTGAACTTGATTTTAATTAAATAGCCAATTTAATTTTCTCCTATACGGTTTTTATTTCTTTGAATTTATATATACTAATCTCGGAATTTGTATCCTTTGATTATGATTTTGATTATTGTATCTCTCACTTGTTTAGTATTTCAAAATTTAAGCCCTTTTAAATAAAACTATTGTTGCGAGTGTCCAACGCAATATTACGTTTGCATTATTGGGAATTTTCTTCTTTTCAACATATCTAAAAAGAATGATTTGTTTTCTATTTCAAATTATAAGAGAGGAATATTTGTACGTCCTTAATTTTTCATTTCATTCTTTTTCTCGAGCTGAGAATTTATTCATATTTCATTTTATGTGTGGGAGTATCCAGGAAAATTTATATGAGAAAAATGTTAATAGCAAAGGTCATTTTCATTTTCGCATTCTTATAAGTTTTCTTTCTAGATTGAATTGAAAAAAAGTGAATTAAAATGTTATCATTAAAAACTAATTTCGGGATATCGTACATCAGTTTTTCTCATTATAGAAACTATTCTATTCGAATAACATAATATCACTCGTAATTTAATTGAGATACACTATTGTTTAATGATGTCGCACTGAGAAGCAACACGATGGCTATTGGCGACGGACTTCGCAATTTTTAATCTAGGTCAGGTGATGAGGGCAATACTTGAATAAGCACTTCCTTCTTCAAACTACCACACCACTGGATAACTTGGAACCTCGACACATATAATGTGCATTAGCCAATCTACATTAAGAGTCTTTAATAGCATCAGGTCTCGAACTCGCGACTCGACGCGAACAACTGCAGCTTCTAGTTCACGACTATTACCACTAGGCTACAACGACCAGATAATTGTATCGCATTATAAACAAATGTATCAAAGGAAAATATATTTTGGTAAAAAAAAAACATCTCATTTAACTTTACCGTCATAAAATGCTGGATGGATTCTAAGATAGCATTCCGTAGTACCCCATGATGGATGTTTTAAGTTGTTGCAAGACCCATCTATATTTCTGTACTGGGATGTAGCATTACAATAGATAGGCTGAGTATTTTTGCATTCATTTGGGTCGAATGGTGCTCGATGCTCGAATCTCCTGTATACAAAATAACATGTATATAACTTCATAATAAATAACAAATTATAGCTAAAAAAAGGAAATTAAAATTAATAATTAAAACTAGCAAAAATTGCAATCATTACAAAAATAATATAAACTTATTGTAAACTCAAAATTGAAAACAAACAATAAAGTTAAATTTTATTATTTATAATTTAAAGAATCCAAAATATTATGATGCAAGAGTCTTTAAATTAATGAAAACATAAAATATTCAAGAACGAACAAAACATGTACAAAATTTAAAAACTCCAATAAAATTACAGTGGAATTCAAAACATTAAATACATTATCAGGATCTACAGTGCGTGAATAGAGAAAAAAGTATTAGAAAGTTTTTTTCAGAAATGGGGATGTTAAGGAATTTTAAATTCTTTCTCTAGCTTGGGACTGTGTATAACATGTTTATACTAGTAATTATGACTCCAATCTTCTCACTCCACTCAAATCCTTTAAGAATATACATACGTATGCAGTTTTTGAAAACCATTAAACTTAAAATGAGCTAAGAAACTTCTAACAACCAAAGTTATTGGTCTGCATAAATTAAAAATACCAAATGGTGAAGTTTGCTATTAACTCGGCGACTAACTTCATTGAATGGGTAACATATGTACAAGGTATGTCCCAGAAGTAATGAAATTTTTTTAAAGAAATTATATAACTAGACAAACAATGAAATATACCCAATATTCTTCGAAGTCTGAATATTCAGCGTTAATATAACAAGTTCAGTTATACTACAATTTTTCGTAGCACTGTGCTTATTCATTTTGAGAGAGGCTTCTAAGCTTTGTGGTCACAGTTTCTTGAGCACTGTTAACTGTGCCAAAATGGCCTTCTTTTAACTCCATCTTAAATTTATGTAACAAAAAGGAGTCGTAGGAAGCTGAGTATGAACTGTATGGTGAATTGGGAAGCACAGGGATGTTTTCATAGGATAAGTACAAAGTCACCTCCATAGCCATGTGGGGACTAGCTTTCACATGGTTGACGATCCAGCTGCCTGTGATACCTGAGCTGATTTGGTTTATTCTTGCTCTTAAATGTTGAACACTTTCATGTAAAACTGTGGATTAATTGTTTACCCTGATGAAAAAAATTCCTTGTGAACCACTACTTCATGAACACAATTAGGAAAGTTTTTACTCATGATTCGCTCATACGAATCTTCTGTAGTTGAGGTTAGTTTGGGATGTGCCATTTCGCACCCTGTCGCTTAGCCTTAGAATTGTATTGAAACAGCTAATTTCGACTCCGGTTATGATTTTTACCAGAAAGCTTGTGTCGTTTGTGACACGATCCAACACCCCCAAACATATCTTTGTGGTCTGGGGTCAAAACTTTTGGCACCAGTTAAGAACAGATTTTATGCATTTTCAATTCATTCGTAACGATGCAGAGTACTGCTGTTTAAAGCTGTTCTACCATGTCCGAGATTAAGCATTCACTTAAATGGTGGTCTGAGTTCAAAACATTTCTCACTCAATGAATGATGCCTTCTGTTTTTGAGGTCGCCCATAATAATGGACGTTTTCCACGTTCTGTTGGCCGTTCTTATACGCATTGTGCCACTTGTAGCCCTGGGATTGTGATAAAAAATTTGTTTCTGTAAGCTTCTTTTAGAATTTCCAAAGTTTTATTTCCACATGTACGAAGTGTAACACAAAACATTATTGCATATCATTATTCAATAATTTGATGTATCATGGGAGGGGGGCTGTGTATTCATTCAATGACTCTCTAAAAGGACATTAAGGAGGACCAGACAAATTTAACCACCTGATGACCATTGTAATATGTAACTGAAACTTCAATTCACCTGCAGTCCCTATCTATATTCCTTGGCAATGTGCTAGAAACGCGGAATAAATTATTTTCATTACTTTTAGGACAAACCTAATTTATATATATATATATATATATATTAGTATTCTTGTTCCTAGATTCTTAGGAAGCGTAAAGTCTTTTTCTAAGGAGCATAATTTATTCTTCTTGAAAGAATATTACATTAAATATTCTCACGCAAATATGGAACAAGCATTTGACAGGATCGCGCACAGAGCTAGCAAGCGAGGAGAAGAGTCGCAAAATGAAAAAGTCAATCGAAAACATGGTATTTAATCATGTGATTTATGATTAAGAAGAATCTAGAGAGAAGAAAGTTAAAGTTAGAGTAAGATACATGAGAAGATTAGTTGGGACAATTTGGTTGGGCGTTATGAAGAGTAAACACATTGAAATGAGAAAGAAAGTTGAAAAAGTAAATGATACGTGTGCTTATTACTATCTTCCCCCTTCACAAAAATGCATCCGCTGGGGCGCCTTCCAATGATACAGTCTGGCGGAGAAACTCAAAATTTTAAAACTCTAAATCTAAACATAATTTAAAGTAAACCGCAGCTGAGTACATAAAACAGGTTCTAAGATAAAAAAAACCACTTTAATAAACATTAATTTAGTGTATAGGAATAGAGGGTTCTAATTTTTTAACTCTTCGCTTCCATGTCAAACATTTATATGTAATTCGTTCAGTAAAAGTGTTCCTATAAATCTGTTGTTATAAAAATTCAGTGAAATAAAATTGTTTACAGAATTTTTGTAGTAGTGCTTACATTCTGTTTTACATAATATATGCAACAAATAGGAAGTATAGGCGATAACAATGATTTGTATCTAGCGATCTTAATGTAAACAATGACGTTAGTGTAGTGTGTAGTAAAAAACTGGTAAACAACTGGTAACGATATGCACTTTTTGTTTTCTTCTCTTATTAATTTGACATACATCACTATAATTTACAATGTCTGGCATACCTTTACTAATACCAGACAAATAATATACAGGTGTAATTACATTTTTGTAACTCAAGGAAAGCTAAATTTGTGTTGAGTAATCTCTTATACTTTTATGAGTAATCTTATTGATAACAATAAATTTAATACTTTTATCTTAGATGCCACAATTTTATACAAGTTTTTTTTTTTTAAAAAAAAACATTATTTATTTTCTTATGTTTGCTCTTATTAATATTATAATTTTTAATGAGTTTTAATTTCTTCAGTATCTGATAAATGAGCTTTATAGTATGAATGTAGTGTGAAACAGGATGCCTCAATATCGTACTATATTTCAATGGGATATGAACTCCTGTACGGAAAAAAAGATAAATTTTATTAAACATGGCAAAAAATAATAATGATTTCTCTTTTTACATTGATTCTTTCAAGAAATTTATTTCAAGTTTAGTAAAAAATTACCATGTTTTGATACTTCATCACAAAAAACCTGATAAACAACGACTTGTCGAAATACAAGTATATCATATCATCATTCAAATATCGAATAGACGCATGTAAAACGTTTAAGTGGAAGAAAATAATTTAACATTGAACTGAAAAATCTATTCTTATATTCTTCCTTAAAAATTATTAATTATTAAAATAAGCTTTGTTTCATTATATGCAATAAGAATAACTAATTATTCTGTTTTAGTTATTAATATAGTATTTTAATATTGTGTCTGTAAATGTTTAAGTTATGTTTTCAAATTATTATATTGAATGAGTTTGTAGGTTCTGAATAAATATCTAGTTACACACTAATTTCTTATATATAAAAATATATTTGAAATTCCTCTCATTATAACAAATTACACTAGCTATTTCATAGTTCTCAAAGTTTCTTAAGTATTGTCTATTTAATTTATTGACTGTATTTAATATTAAGAGTGCATCAAGTATTTTAACGGAACTGTATGTTAGAAATGTTAAAAAATTATGTTGGCTAGTAATATACTGTCAAATGCTGACATATACAAACGAAAAATGTCTTAAAATTATTACCTTTCATTCTCCTGAAAGCGAGAATCCTCCATTGACAGTCCAGCTGTTTAAGTATAAAGAAATCTTTAGTATAAGAAAATAATAATTTGAAAAAAAAAATAGTGAATTTTTTGAGGCACTGAGATTATTTAAAAAGAGAGAGTTATAACATTGGATAACTTACGTAATAATAATTATTAATAAAATATTTTAAATAATAAATTAATTGAATAACTTCCGCATCGAACATATTTAAAACAGTCTTTTTCAAATGTTATAAATGAGGACTCAAACAGGTCCCCATATTTTCAGATATTAAAATTTGTCATCATAAATATATTCTACTAGGATCATTGTTTGAATTGCATATTTTATTAAGCTCTTGATTTCTGTTTGATTGAACGCAGTTCTTTTTTACATGAAATGCCTTTGATATTTCATTTCCAATATTTAAAGGTAAAAGGGATTTTAACTACATATTTTCTAGAATAGAATTTTCTTTTTGTTAAATATTTTATTTAAGGAAAGACGCAATACAAATGAGAGATATGTGTATAATAAATATACGATATTATGTAAATATAGGACACTTTCTATCTGAAAATGGGTTCTGCTTTTGTATTCACTTTTTTATATAACACAACAAAAGTTTTAACATACTTATTTATTACAATGTACTGATGTAACGCTCAAATAATCTTACACAACGTGTGAAAGAACTCACTACTACAATTGTTAATATAGAAATATTTTTCATACAACTCTTTCATAAATATTGTTTAAAAATTATTTGATGAATATGTATCCTTCGTAAAGCCAGGTATTCCTACAACTTGTTTACTCTTGTCAAGATTTATATGCTTAGATAAATCAGCTTTATAATATAAAGAGAATATATTGCTTAAATTATTGTTAGTAATAAATAAAGTTTATTAATAGTTTTACGTAAGGAAATTTATTAACTATTATCTTTTGAAAACAATAATAATTATAATTAAGTTTGTTATTATGAATAATGAAGTTGAAAGATTAAAAAATGTTTCTAAAATCTTTCAATAATACTAACTCTGCTTAAACTCGTGTAACATTTGAAAACATTTTTGTTCATGTGCAGTTTCTTACTAAGCAAACACTTTAAATTTTTTTTCAACTTATTTGCCAAGATAACGTATTGTACGATCAAGACGTAAAACTAATCACATAATAATTCTAAAGGAAAATATTTTTTCCTCTTAAAAGGTTAGGTTAACTTGTAGGCGACTTGTTATTCTTTGCTTAGCAGATATAATCGCATTGAAGGAATATTAATATCATACTAATATATTAATGTGAATTAAATACGAAATAAATAGTTTAGGAGAACAGATTAGTTGGAGAACGTAGCAAAAAGGTTTAGAAAGAAATGACCAGAGTACTGTACTACAAAATCTTCTAATATAGACTACCTATAAAAGATTTTGAGTATATATTTGTATTACATAGCGAGGAGAAGGAAAATATTAAAAGACTTATCTACACGGAAACTGTAAAAAAGGTAAGTATTATTTTTCATTATTATAACCAATTTTTTTTCAATTAATACTATCCTATAATTAAATCGTCATTGCTGCTTCCTTTGTATTTTTTGTAAGATCCTTCTTTAATTTTTTTATTGTTAAAATAAGTCTTAATGTATTGAAGTAAACCATATGCTCTAAGATATTTTTAGAGATAATCAGATTTGAATATATTAAAAATGCTAGTATATTAAGCAATCTCATCCGAAGATATAGGAGTATCTTATTGTATTGAAAAGTAGATAGTCGACAAAAGCAACACTTGCACTGGTATCTCCCTCTCTCTCAGTTGAAAAATTTGGTGTGTAATTTCCTTCAACATGAAGCAGTCCAAATTGCTCCAATCAATAGATTATTTGCAGGAATCGGGTATAAATTTGTGACTCGAAACAGATAGTACTATCCTCGAAGCTCGAGATCTCACCCACTTCGTCTACTGTGATTCTATCCCTCAAAAATGAAGGAAATAATGAGTTAAAATAGAATTTTAGCCAAAGGTATATGCTTCCAGCTTATCAAAAGCAGCTGCAGCAAAAATAAAATCTGCATATTTTATGTTACATCACAAATATGTCGCTTTCACGAAGCTTCTGGGTAAGAAAAGCACAGTCTTGTTGAAACTGAGAAACAAATTGATTTATACTTTATGACTTATATATGGTTAAAAACCAAAGAAAATACAAACCACGAATTAATTTCAACACAGTCTATAAAAAAAACTAATGTTCGTAAATTTTATTTCTTATGCATCAAACATTTTTACAAAAAAGCTATTAAGAAATAAGTTAAATTGATGGATGTGATGTGTATATATTGCTTTGATATAATGATTGTGACTTAATATTACTCATAACTTGTCAAATAGATAAGTAATAAAACAGATTTTGAATTTTAATTCAAGCTTTTAGTCATAATCGACAAAGAGTTTAAGAAAAGAATGACTTAGGCAATATATACATCGAATTTTCGAATGTGAATCAGTATAATATTTTAAATGTGAATCTAACATTGAATTTTTAAGGAATAAAATATTTTAAGATAGAAATTAATAAGTTTACCGAATAGAAATGTAAAAAAAATCTGAGTATATCTTAAATTAGATTAAATTATCTCAATATTAAATGTTTTAAAAAAATGTGTTCAATATTAAATGTTTTAAAAAATGTGTTCAATATTAAATGTTTTAAAAAATGTGTTCAATATTAAATGTTTTAATCAATGTATCATATAGATATTTATTAAATCATTTTTAAACACGCTGAGTAAGTTTACGAATATAAAAATAGATATGTTAAAAGAAATTTGAATTTGAGTAAAGCGAATTCAGGAAATACCATCATTGAGTTACAGAAATAGGTAATCATGGCTGCAGAGGGGAAGTGAAGTAGAAGCTATCAAAGCACGAGATAGGGCTGTTTAAGCTTATAAATTAAAATAATGATCAAGTAAAAAAACAAAAGAATCAGAGAATGAACTACCCAAGCACTTCACATGTCAAGAAAAAGCAATTAAAATAAAAATGTTTTCAGTTCTATGTCATCACTATCATTATTTTGTGTAATAACATTTACAGTCAGCAAATATAATAAAAACAAAGTTTATAGAAAGTACCAACAGGTGCATTTCAGGAATAATTCCAAGAATAAATGTCTTAGATGATACATAATTCTATAAATGTCTTTTGTAACTGTATTCATTAACATTTAATCGTATAAATATGTCGAGTTATAAAAATTTATCAGTAAATTGATTTTATTGAAAAATGTTCGTTAAAACAAAAATATTTATTTGTAGTTTCCTTTGATTTAGAAACATACATATAGATATTTATTAATTTTGTCTTTATTTTCACAAATTAAAATATTTTTGTAATTAATATAGATTAATGATGTTATATGGATATGAATAGTTTCAATGTTTTGAAAAAATTAGATGATTTAAATGAGATGTACGATAAAAAATGAACGTACACTGGTAAGCATTTCTAGTTTTAACGCGATGTACTAAACTCTATATTGCCCCAGAAGGTTCTTAAAAAGTCTGAATGGGAATATTGTATTTGATAGCATGGCCAATGTAGACGACTGTCCTGATTTCATGAAGCTCGTGGCAGGTTTTGTTTCAGTCGTATCGTGGACTCGAGTTCTAATCTCTCCTAAGACCGACGGCTATTATAAATTACGCAATTGTCCTACCCCCTTAGATTCTTATATAGATGAATTGATGTGGCGTCGGAACTCACCCAATGAAGATATTCTAGAAGATATCTAGAATAGAATTAAGAATTTTTGATTGCCGAAATGGTTGGTTAAGCTCACCAAGAATTGCACCAACTTTCATGTCAATAGAATTTTACACAAGTACTTTAAATTTGTATTCTACCTCATTATCTGCTCGAATGTTAACCATGGAATCAAGATTTGGATACAAGGCACAATTTAAATTTTTTCGACTTTGAAGCTCATAATTTTACACACTGTCTAATGAATAAATGATAAAAAAAACGAAGTATAATAAATATCTAAGATAGAACAATGTAATTTTCCGAATGCTATTACACGATTTTTTATTCTGTTTATATATATATATATATATAAAGTTCTGAATAAAATGCTAAAAAACAATAAAAAAAGACTATTAAAGAATGATTTTTTTTAAAAAAAAATCATGCATAATGTTCTGTTTTTTCATACTCACTATCGTTTTCATTTCTTCCATAAAAAATTTGTGCTTCGTTATTGGTGTATGGTATTGAGATTATTACTTCGTCTTGCGAGGAACATATATCAAGAGTTAGTCCAAAAATGACGAAGAGAAAGAATTGCCTGAAACAAACAGAGTATGATACAAAACAAAAAAAAAAAAAAATACTCAGGCTTTATAATCAAGAATTATCCGAATTCTGACAAATATTTTAGATAAATTGAAAATAATAATAAAGTGCCACTATTGAAGAGTTAATATAAGCATTATAAAACATAAGTGACTTCTTACGTGAACATAACTTATTTTTCAACTTCAAAGTACATCTTATTCATTATTCACAGCCTTCCTGTTGTTTCTATCTATCACATTAATAATCTATCAACCAATCAATCAAAGTTCAAAGAACATTTCTTGTTTGTTTATTTAATGATCCCTTTCCAATTGCCTACTTTTGATGCTTTCATCACATGATGCTCTAAAAGTAACTAATACACCTCATTTTTTTGAGTCCTGATCAAATGATTATACCGACACTTGAAAAAACCATATTTAAGGCAGTATAATAACTACATTGCTCCTTGACCAACATGTCTAATTATGTTTTCTGGATTTCCCGGAAGAGCACTTGGCGTTACACAAATGTAATAAAAATTAATTTCTACAAGAAATACATTTCTTGTTGATATTTGTTATAACTATTAATAATACTATACACCCAAGGATCCTTTGATTTCCAACAATCGGACTTGGAATATTCCTTCGCAACTCTAGGAAATGTTTCCAGATAGAAGAATTCTTTTAATCAATGGGATGAAGCCCTTATGAACTCAAATATGACCAGATATGTTCACATGGTCCCATCAGCTATTCTCTGCATAGCATATCTCGCTTTGCCATTCTCTCTATATATAGCATCTATTATATTTGAAATCCATTATTTTCTTCTACTAATCATGGGTTTTGTAAGGTAATGATGGGTTTTGTAAGTCCATATTTCAAAGATAATTATAGATGTAGAGTATTCGTATTCAACATCAACGCAAGGACAGGAATCAGTGCTCTTTCTTTCAATTCTATGTAAGTCCCTGAAAGTTATGTTAACTATATTTAGGGACAGCTTAGAAAGATTTCCAGCACCAGAATTTTTCAGAATGTATTCCAGTCATCAAGAAGCAGCACTTGGAGTACATTGCCTTAGGAAGAAGTGTGGGCGGGAATTTCTTGGTCAATTACATTGAAATCAGCCATTTCAGCGATATCATCTACATTTTTATTTCGCATATTTTTTAAAGTACTTTAACGCAACAAATTTTAATCAGATTACTGTTTTGTGGTATTTTACTTTTAATTTTATTTAAAAAAAGATTTATTCGTTGCTTTGATTACAAAGGGTGTTCAAATGAAAAGGTATGAAACGTCGTAACAGCGTAACCGTTAACATATTTGCCTTTGCCGCTATGGGAGAGCGCAGCGAGATATCTAGGAATGCCAATGAAGTCTCTGGCGTGGATCGGAGCATGTCAGGACGACAGTATGTGCAGGAGAGGGCAGAGACTCTTATAATGAGCGCCATCCAATTGATGCTGCAGTACGTGTGAGGACATGATGTCATTCACATTGTAAATTTAGACGATTGAGGAGCAGCGAGACGTTATTTGATTTCTGACAACGGAAGGTGTTAAACGGGCCGCTATTCATCGCCGGATGGTGACCGCATACAGGGAAGACTGTGCGTCCGATTAGTGAGCGAGAAAATGGAATGCCCTTTTTTCGTGCAGGCCGTGAGAGTTTGATTCATTCGCCCTACACCACAGATATGTCACCCAGCTATTTCCAAGAGAGTTTGGTTCCCTGAAAAGACATCTGAAAAGGAAGCGCTTTTAAGAACGATGTGAAGAACCCGGCCTCGTCAATGCCACAGGAATTTTGGGAACAAGGAATCTTTCGGCTCGTTAATCAATGGAATCGTTGTGCTCAGGCCTATGGTGTATACTTTGAATAAAGTTTTCATTTATAGTCAGAGTGTCGTTTCGTATCTTTTCATTTGAACTCTCCTTGTAAAAGCTCTATGAAAGACATGTGCTTAAAGATTATTTTTCCTACATTATTAGCTATGATTGATTTATTGATTATTATCAATACCATCCTGAAAAACAAAACGAAGGCTATAAGAGACGATTTCGTAATTCTGAATATTTGGTCAAATGACGAGGACGATACCTGAGCCAGCACCCCGTACCCCAAACTCCTATACCATGATCACGTGTTGCTTCTGTATTCAGTCCGTCATATCTATTGCATCCATGATATGTATTATTTCTGTATGAGTTTACCAAGAAAATTCAATTTTGACAAATAATCTATTGAAAAGGAATTAACTGCTAGTAATTCTACCAATTCCTAAAAAAAATATTACGTTTTCCTTTTTTAAAAATTAATTCGTAATAAAATTTAATATTAAACATTATAACATTGCACTTTCTGCCCAATTAATTTGTGATATAATTTTATATTAAAAATATTACATAGCAATTTTTAAAAAAAATTAATTTGCTACACAATTTTATATTAAAATATTACATTGCTTTCTTCCAAAATTAGTTTGCAGTACAATTTTATATTAAGCAATATTTTATCAGTGACTTAAAAAGCAATCACTTCATCGTTTGAACTTAAATACCGTAAAGGTAACGAGTAAAACTTTCATCGCATTTCTTTCCTAGGCTTTTTTCTAGAATGCAGATATCTTTGCCAACTTTTGTTAACTTTTCATTTAAATTACAAATCTTGAGAAATAAAAAAATAAAATTTTTATTTTTATATTTTATTCTCAAATTGCTTTTAATAAAAGAGGCAGAATTTATACAAAATCCTTACAAAAAGTACTTCAAACTTATGAAATATTTCATACAATGAAAGTATTTGCACGTAGGACAATTTATTTGTCTCGAATTACGTTTTGAATGTTTGTTATTCCATTTTATTAGCCACCCAAGGGGATATTGTTTTAGTTGGATTACTTTTGGCGTACCATATCATCTTTTCAATTTTTTTTCCTTTGTTTAAATTTTAATTACATTTAGTTTATATTCAATTTAATAATTTATAATTTGATTTAATTTTAATTACATTTAGCTTAAGTACCTTTGCACCTTCAAAGATTCAATTTTTCAAATTTGTTTTTAAAAAATAGTACTGAATGTGTGTGTTAGGTGCATTTTAAAAAAAAACCGCGTCAAAATCCGACAATTATTACGCCCTGTGCAGCAAAAAATGTAAATGTCTAAAGTGGCATGTTCTATGTAATGCAATGTAAACAAACCTCTTTTTCTCAGTTTGTTATTTTCACACTTTCCCCCAGGATTAAAAAAAATGTTTTGCATGTAGAGCTTTAAAATTTTACATGAGTGTAGTACTTGTAAATCTCTATTCTGTGAACCTTAATTTTGTTAATGGGATGATTAGATTTTATTTTATAGCATGATATATGGGAAAAGTTACTAAATACAAATTAGATAACTTTTTTAATTTTTCAACTTTTATTAATGGAAGATAAATTTAAAATGTGAAGTTTACAGAATTAGGTCATTATTTAGCTTAAATTTGGTATAAGAATTATGGTTCTACTGCACATCTTTCAAATGTTATCTTGTGGGTAACGTAAGGGAAGCTAATTTATTTTTTAAATTTTTGTACCCATATTTCACGTTGTTTTAGAAAAAAATATTAATTTAATAGCAAAACTTGACCCATTATTTTAAACTATACACTTTATTACATAAACTGGCAAAGTTTCATATTGAAATGAGCAAAAATTGTTGATTTATGATTAATCGAAAAAAGTTTGTCAAAATGTTCTACTTTTTATTTCGAATGGTACTAAGTCCCCTTAAATATATTCAATTTAATAATTTATCGTTTCCTTTAATTTAATATCGTAAAAGTTTACTATATTCCATTTCTCGATATTTCAATGTTTAATTTAAATTTTATATTTAATTGAGTAATTTAATAATAACCTTGGTGGCTAAATTTGTTTTTTGTAAAACTTTGCTTATAACTTTTTTTATTATTCACTTATATATGTTTTTTGTTTTAAGCTGCTATAAAATGTAAGTACCATTTTTTTTTCGTTACTTAACCAATTGAATATTTTTGTTTGATCCGGATGTTAGAATTTATAATCAATATTTTTTTTTGTTGTTATTTTTGGAAAAAAAATTATTTATATCTCCATTCCATACAACTCATTATCATTTATGCTTGTCCTATTTGTGGTTATGCAGTCTAATCCTATCTTTAAATTTTAGAAGAAAATCAGAGCATCATGATCTGAAAGAGATCTCAAAAATCAGATGCCTCACAAGTAATTTTAACCACAGGTGTGCTCACTATAACTCATATTCAAGTTATTCTTCTAAAGAAGTAACTTAAAATTTCTCTTATAAAACTTTCCTAATAGATAACTCTTTCGTTCTAAAAGGATTGCTCAATTCTCTCGAAATACACAAGAAAAATGCTCATTTATCCCCCCTCACTAAAATAACTTAAATTTATGGTAAAAACTATACGCATCGAAACCTTATTTCCCTTCCTTTAGCCCAATTCCTTCGCTATATGCATCGTCTTTTTATCAACACTTTTAAAATCTTAGTAGGATCTAAACTACTTTGCAGGGTTTAGTTAAACTTTTTTTTTGGGAGGGGGGGAAATATTTTTTAATTAAAGAGTACAAATAAAATTTTCTGTAGTGCTATTAAATGAAATTCTCTCTTTATTTAAAATCCTTGGAAAACCATTTTGCTGTCGCTGTGTATTCTCCATGTCAAATTTTATTGTAAAGTTAAGGTTATCGCCTTATTTGTGTGTGTATGTGGTAGTATACTTTAATTTTCTGTAATTGTATTAGATTGAATTTCATTGCATTATTAAAATTTTTACTTCAGTTACACACCATTGTATGTTTCGTAAATTTCTTAATCACTACCCGCTACCCTTTAGACTCCTTTATATATATCCTCCTCCTTTAGACTCCTATATATATATATATATATGTCCAATCCATGTCTAACGCCATTTTTTTAGTTTGGGTGGAAATAGGTTTGGTAGATATTTTGTTGTGCAATTCAAAATCTCAAAATTTTATTTGGCCAGTATTTTTGAGTTTAACAAAAGAGCAACGAATTGTTTTGAAATTTCTCAGGAAACACGGAAACACTGCTACTGAAACTTATAATTTATTGAAATAAGTGTTTGGCAATGAATGTTTATCGCGTGTACGCGTTTTTGAGTGGTTTAAACATTTTCAAGATCGCAGAGAAGACGTTGAAGATGATTCACACCCGGGATGCTCTTCCTCGTTAAAAGTGGATAAAAATAACGAAAAATGGGTAATAACTATGGTTCTATTTCACAGTCGGTTAAGTATTCGTGCGATTGCTGAAACTGAGACAATTGACAAATAATCTGTACGACAAATTTTACAAAACAATTTTAACATGTAAAAAATGCGTACTGAAATGGTGCCTGAAATTCTCACATTTAACAACAAAAAGCTCTCAAAAATGTTTGTACTGACACTTTGAATGTTATTGAAAATGACTCAAACTTATTGGATAGGATAATACCGTATAAGGAATCATGGGGCTTTGCTTATGATCTTGAAACGAAGCACTCATGCATGCACTGTAAGAGCCAAATCTTCACCGAGAGCCAAAAAGAGTTGAAATTAGAAAATAAAAATTAATTCAAAGACATGATGATTGTTTGTTTCGATAATCATGGAATTGCGTGCATTCATTGAGTTCCTGAAGATCAAACTATTAATCAACTTTAATATCTTCACGTTCATGCGGAACTCCGAGAAATAATAAGGAAAAACAACTCGAATTGGGGAAGGACTAGCCATTTCGCAATGTTTGTCAAGAGGTTACTAATCATATATATACAATACACACACACACACACACACACACATATATATATATATATATATATATATATATATATATATATATATATATGTATACATTGCAGCTAGTAGATAATATAAGTCGTCAGAAATTTATATATAATGTTAGACATTTAAGTAAATGTTAGGATACATTTCAAAAGTCATCATAATAATAAATGTGTTGATGATTTTGAATTCCATAATTTTATAGAACTCTAAATGTATAGCTCACATATGAATAAATCTGTATTACGTTTTGATGTAGGGTATTTTAAAGTTCTGTCAAATTAATAATCCTTTATTGCAAAAATTTATAACAGTCATCTTATAAATTCAAAGTAAAGTGTTAATTTAATTCTTATCTTTGATAAGAATTAAATAAGCACTTTATTAATATAATCTTTTATTGCAAAAATTAATATAATAATAAATCTATTAATAACATGATTAATAAATATAATTTTTTATTGCAAAAATTAATATAATAATAAATCTATTAATAATATGATTAATAAATATAATCTTTTATTGCAACAATTTATAACAGTTATTTTACAAAGTGTTTATTTAATTCTTATTTTTGATACACTTAAAACCTCATTTAACAGCTTAAAGTAGATTTTATATAGTAATAAAGAAGATGTATTTTAATATCTTCAACAGGGGAACATGTTCAAATTTTTTAATTTATTTATATAAATAACATTACTTTTTAAATGACGATATAAGAGGCATTTGCTATTTGGTTTCAATGTTTATTTTGCTTACTTAAAAATTTAACTCATTCCAATCAACTAATGTGTCATTAAGATCTTAGCAGTTGTGGTAGATGTGGTTTTTTTGGAGTTTATAAATGCTTCGTTAAGAAAAAAATGTCTCAAAATAATGAAATTTTAAAATGTTTTTAAAGAATATTTTAACAAAAAATAGACAGTTAATAGCCATAATTTTTTTTTGTTCATTTTTCATGCAGTTGTTCACAGTTTAAAATGAAACTTTATTGTGCTATCAATAATATTTATTATTTTTGAAAAATATCCCAAACTTAAGAGTTCAGTTTTGAAAAAGAATCATCGTGTATATTAACCATAATTTTTAATTATGAAATGCTTGATTAAATTTCTAAAATATGTTAATATTTCCTTTTTATTATAGTGTAAAATTTCATATATTTTGGTTGAACAGCGTTGGAAAATTTTTTCCTTCTGCAACTTAAAAAGCAATTTTATAAAAACGTCATCTATGAAAATCTCTTAACATTTTCGCATAACTTAAAAGGAGCTATCCATGCACTTTTTCTGCATTTGTAAAAGTTGCATAAAGATCATATTCTAATATTGAAAAAATATTTCCGATTTTGGATACAGAAATATAGGAATACTTACAATAATACAAATACTTAGTAATACAAAACCTTCAAAGAAGGCATTACTTTATTGGGTAATTATCAATTAAAATGAGTCGTCAAATAAAAAAAACAGAAATTCAAATAAAAATTAAACTTACCAAAGTTTCATTTCAATGAAATTTCTGAAGTTGTTCCTCACTGTCATGACGACAAGAAAAATGACAGTTACGAAACTCTTATAAGAGGCTCTTATACAGTTCATAAAGATCATGATACATCAAAATTATTTGATTGTACAACTGTGATGTTTGTGTGCAGTAATTCTAGATCAGTTTGTTATTAAAAAAAAGGATATCAAAAGCGTTTTATGTCTGTGAAATTTGTGAAGTATTATTTTTTTCCTAATTCAACTCGCAAATAACTGTGCTTCAACCGATGTTGAGATTTTGTAAATACATTCGTTAAATTTCAAAACAATACATATGAGATGTAACGTGGCAAAAGATTCCATTAATATTAAAAGAACAATATGAGATATAACGTCACAATAGGTTGAATAAATGATGCAAGAACAATAAATGCGAATAGAACAAGATTAGAGTACATTGCGAAAGTAATTTTAACAGAAAACTCGCAAACTTTTAGATTATAAAATGTGATCAAGTCTCATAAACAAAATAAATTTTACAAAACAAATAATTTAGTTTTATTTTTTAAATTGTTGTTCTTATCTTTATTTTAAAACCTGTATAAACGCGATTGTTTCAACAAAGTATCCCACTTTTCCCTTAGTTTGATTTATGACCATAAATTGATTTTTATAAGTTTTGTTTGAATTTATGAGTTTTAATACACATTTTATTATATTTGTTCATTTTTTTAAAAGTCATACTCATAATTATGTAATTTTTCAGAAGTTTTATGCACTTCTTTTAAACTTCTGATTCTTTTCATCTACAAATAATTTAAAGGCTAAGTAATTTATTGAAATAGAGATGTTGTAAGTTTGCTAACCAAGAGTTTTAAGCAAAATGACCAAATTACAGAGGTGGTCAGCATTTTGAATTAAACGCGGTGTTCCGGTACATACGAGAGCATTTTAGAAAATCGTGCACACACTCAACCAAAAACAAAGAAAATCACGTCACATTAGCTTTAGAAGCTCTACACCATGCATTTTAAAGCATATAAAAATATCATACTTGTTGTGTTCCCAAATCTTGATACCTTTGGAAAAAATAAGAGTTAGTTTGAAAATGTAAAATCTGTTCTGTGTTTTTCACACAAAATAAAATTAATGGTAATTTCTAAAAGTTAAGGAATTTTTATTTTAATAAGTGATAATCGCTATGCAACTAATAGTGATATCACAAAGTATGTAAAATCAATTAGAATAATTGAAAAGAAAACACTCGTCACGTGACCGAGAATTAAAATTAGAAAGTTCATAGCCATAGCAGGCCTCATGTTGCTTCTAAGCACGAGGTTAATAAGCAATCAGTCGAAGAAAAGCGACATTACTATTCAGTACAATGATATTGCACACAGATAACAAGTTATGTATTAAGATTTTTATGCTCTATCGTTATTTTAAGAAACTTCAAAATATCATCAGTAAATGCTTTAAATGCCTGATGTTTTTTTTTTCAGTCTGTGAAAATATTAAAGCTTTTAGCATATGTGGGAATCATCATGATTAACTTTAAGCAGCATATTCTGGAAATAATTCAATAGCAAATCCAAACTTTTGCATGCTTTTTTCACAATTTGATTCAACATGGTGTAAAAATTTCCATCATGTTTAAAAATTTTGAAAATGTACTTTAATTTTTATTTTAATAAATTCGGTCTTTCAATAATAAACTATTTACATTCATATGACTCATTGTAACTGATTTATTTTAGTTCTACATATGATGCTTACGGACTTCATCTGTTATGATTTGTATTTAGATTCTGATCGGGAGATGGATCATTGCTTTAATGTAACATACATACTTCTATAGGATTAAAATAAGGTGATTGCAGGTGTCATCGATGTCTGTTATTAATTAGCAGATAAACTATACTGCTAAAAAATTAGGAAAACAAAGAAATAACTATGGAAATTTATGTGAAACAACCATTTATGGATATAAAATTGAGAGTATACACATAACAAAACGTAATATAGAAACAAAATGTAAAAAATGATACAGGAACTTTAATTCTTTGCAACAATTGCAAAAACATGAAAAAATGTTTCAGGGCCATAATTTGGTTTGAAGTAAATGACAAAAAAGAGGGTTTTTTTTGGAAATGATACAATATGTTCAATATGGCGAGTGGTCTCCTCAAGCAACTAGGACTGCTGCATATATATTTGACATGTATTGATGATAATTTGAGGAATACACATGCTCGATCGGAATGTTTTCAGAAGAGCATGCTATGGCACATTATATTATATGCTGTATTGGTTCAGCTTCAAGCATGTTCTCAACAAGGCGAACTATATGAGGTCTGGTATTATTAAAATAAAGCAATCACCAATAGCTGTCACGTGAGGTACGACGTGAGGTCTCAATATCTCGTCTGCATACCTCTGGGCAGTCAAATTACCATTTCGATATACAAGCCCGTACGTTCATTTATAGAGATTCCAGACAATACCTCAAACCGCCTTGCCAGTAACGGTTATCCTTACTGTAGGAATGTGGGGTTATTTCGAATTATCCTTTCTCTCCATATCAAAATACGTCAAATGTCATATTCGAATCAAACTCGTCAGTAAAAGTACTTGATTCCAATCATGTTTCTCAGCAGGCCATCTTTTTCGGACTGTACGTTGTTTTGAAGTGAACGGAAAACATATCATTGGCCTGCCTACATGCATAGAGTCCACTGTAATAAAGCTTTTTTTCGGACTGTTCGGCTTGACATTCTTCGTCATGTTACATAAGTGACTGTTTTTGCAGCTGAATAATATTGACTGTTTAGTCCCTACGAGCCGTTAACAGGATATATCGTTATTAGTTGCTGTGGTAACGCGTGGATGAACTTCCATTCGCTGATGTCTTATATTCCCTGATTTTTGGAATTGATTCCAGAGTCACTCCAACAGCTACATTTCTTTGTATTTGAACATATTTAAGTCTTCCTATAATACGTTAAGCCATGGATTCTGGTGAATCAGGTTGTTGTTACATTTTCTAGTCACCTTTTCTCAAACCAAAAACTGAACAATTGAATTTCACAGCTGAGACGGGGGGGAAAGAAGCTTCTGCAGAAAAAGTGACTGACGAGAAGCGGAAATCGAAAAGAGAGAAAGGTTGCTAGGTTTTCCCTAGAGCGCGTCACTTGTATTTAGCAGAGACAGTAAAGCCATAAGTAAGAAAAGATTATTAAGGTATGATTCTAGTATTTACTTTCAGAAAAGTACCTTTCTCTGAGGAGAAAATAAAAAAAAAGTGTAATTGATTGATTGTTTTTTAACTTCGCACTTAGAATCTACTTGAGGGCTATTGGAGACATATTTTGTAAATTTGAACCTCTCTCAAGTGATAAGAACGACACCTGAGTTGCAGCCACTTTCATCAAAGTTCCACAGCACGCCAATGGTAGCAATGGGGACCTCGACAAATTTAGCGTGCACTAGTCTCGTTACACAGCGGGTCTTTAGCGAAAGCAAGCATCAAACCCACAACACAACGTAAGAAACGCATGTATAGAAGTATACATAATGGGGAGGGGGGGAACATCATCACTTATCATTTTCTTTTGGTCCATCTACATCATTGCCATCGGGATAAGCAAATCCAGGTTGCTGAGTGTACTTCTTTTTCAATTACCGTAAAAAATAGGAGAATTTGATCCACTTTCATATTCTATCAATATAATTCATGAAAATTGTATATCCTTTTATTACTTTCAATTATTTGTTAGATTCTGCGGGATATAAAATGGGGTAATACATACATGAGACTTACTTGTTATTTTATAATCATAAAATACAGAATTATATTATATAAAAGACACTTTAAGACATGCTTTTTTTTCGATCCCTCCACGTGGATTAAAAAAAAGAGAAATGTTATTTCAAATCAAAAACTTACGAACATATGCTTAATATTGTGGTAATTCACTACTTCCGTAGCACTTGATACAGCATCAGTTATTTCAATATCAATACACTTGAAATGATTTTTTTCTTATCGCGAGGTGTCAATGTATTAAACATTGGTGCAAATAAATGCATTTACATTTATTTCTGATTAGGAATTTATAATACTGAGGAAATATTTTGTAAAATTGCAAAATTTTGATTTAATGTATGAGAGGGACAATAATAAAAGCATAAAAATCAATATATCTCTACTATCAAATAAAAAAAATGTCGATCAGTTTATCTATAAAAAGGACATAAAATATTTCCCATTTATTTTTGTTTGCCCTTACTGGAATTATTTTTTTATATATATATTTTAAAGGCATGATCTAATAAATGTCACTGCTCGACTTCTACACGTGTTTCCGTTTTACCTAGAATGACATTCGGTTTCTCAATAACACTTGTTATACAACCAATGAAAGATCTCTGTTAGACTTCAATGTTGGTACTTAAAAGTGAAAATCCGGTAATTTATTCAAAATTCTATTACTTTCAAAGTGCAGTTAAGATTTATTCTAGTTTATTTATCGTAAAATGTAAGAATTCAATTGAGATTGAATGATATCATAACTTATTCTGTTTGAAATTGAGTTCTTGTGAGAAAAAATTGAAGGTTCTATGAAGTATTGCTCACATTTTCATGAAAGAATCTTTGCAACTGCTCATATTTTCATTGAAATAAATTTATTCCTTAGTAATATATATATATATATAACACATCAATCAATAACTCACGAGAATAACCCGGAGATTAATTTTCTTAATAACAAATTATTGGACAACGATTATTCTGTCTTTTTATAAAACAAAAATAAGCTTATTCTCAATGACTTTGAAGCATGTTGTTGTTGATATTTGTAGTGAATGAGATGCAGCTTGGACGTAAATTAGCGACATAAACTCTTCTAAACCGTTGTTGGGGGAGTACCTACTTAATGACCAGCTAGACATTTTGATCGTTGTGGGTTAGGTGCAAAAATGTCTACCTACTGATTCAATTGAAGCACCCGGTCTTCCAGGCCTCGAGATATTACGCAATGTTCTTTAATCGAAAAACCAGTACGAATGCTCTGATGGTACAGCTGATGAGATCCATTATTTTTTTTCTGAATACTCTCTGTTTTGAAACAAGTAATGGAGATTTCATATATGCTAACAGAAAACGCTTTCCGGTGGTTTCTGGCCTTTTTATTAAAATTAAAACCTTTTTTCTGAATTTCACTTGGTGTGTGTGTGTGAGTGTGTGTGTATGTGAGTGTCTGTGCGTGTGTGTCATCAAATTTTCGATCGTTAATTTAACCAACTTCCCATCAAGCTAGAGCTTTGAAATTTCGAGAATCGTTCGTACTCGCCTAACAATGCAATATTTAGACGTTTGCGACAAGTTTTAACTAATATTTCAATAATTTTAATAAGTCAAAATATTCTTTCCTCTCGGCGCTTTTAGAATTGAGGGAAAAATTTCTTTCCCCCTCTGGGAACACCGGGCACTCCCCACGCCGCATGAGGTACCGTAAAACTTTTGTACTCACAAAGGGGGGATACTATCTCCCTTTTACTATCTCCGAGATAGTAAGGGTTGCTGACTTTTAGTCAGTAATCATTCGCAAGAAAGAAAGTTTCCAATATTTGGCACCGTGTCTTATCACAATAATTTTTTCTGAATTCTAGTTCCCATTTTTTTTTAATAGAATGACTTACAAACTTTCAAATGCATGTTTTGATTTTATGAGTATTATGAATTTCTTAATACGCTCACAAATGTCTCTTTTTAAGTAAATTTTAAAGTTAAAAATAACTAACAGTTTTAACTAATATTTCAATAATTTTCTCTAATAAACTTTGCCACCATATAAAAACGTTGTTTTTAAAAACGTTGGTTTTTATATCGAATTTCGACCATTTTACTCCAGTTATTTTGAGCTTGAAAATAAGTTAGCGCTCATCTTGTAGACTATATGTAAAAGTGAAAATATAAAACTAAATATATATATATCATCTGCTTCTTCTTTTTTCTATTTGCACTGAAGAGCAAAATTAATATATTTTTGTTACTTCATTTTCAAGTCCACTGATAACTTTGTAATCACTCTGTACTTTTCTTGCGTTTTCCTAATAAAAATAAGTAGATATTTCAAACGTTTATTAGAACTTTTGCTCGGCATGCAGATATATTCAGGATTTGTAATTTTTGAATGAGAAAAAGTATAGAAATATTAAAAAATTGTTCTATGCAAAGTTTTGCATAAAACGATTTTTACAAGGATTCAGAAAGAATAGATTTAGTTCCTATAGAAGCTAACTTTTTTTCGTAACTATTAAATTTTTCAGATAAATCTCAGAATTGAAGCAAATAATACAATATTGAAGTGGAAAATATAATATTCTTTTCAAATATTAAAATTTTCTCAAACAAAAAATTATTAAATTAAATATTGTTACGAAAACTGATAATGATTCTCTACGATGGTTCTCTTATAAAAGAAAAGATGCATTTTCAGAGACTTCATCAGTCACCCAGGGAAAATTTAATAAATGGCCCCTATACCTAGGCAAAGGTTTTGGCGATCATTTTGGTGATATGAAGAGAAAGTTGGCGACTATGGCATCAAAGAGAAATTTCCCGAAAGTGCTGGAACCTTGACAAAATTTAGATTGGGTAGAAAATAATCAATTTTTCGGGAATTTTCTTTGTGACGTTATGACTGGCCGGAGTAGGTATAAATATGTCAAGAGCCTGTATCAGGACTGTTTTTGAAGTAATTTGCTTTAGTGAGAGATTTGGAGGAGATCGGCATTGGGATGAGCGGATCTACCGAGGAACGGATGGTTGCGTAGCCGAGTGAATTTGCCAAGCGGCCTTTGTCTGCCTTGGTAAAACTATGGAGCAAAGTAAGACTATGGAGGTTTATCTGTAATTCGAACTAGCAAACTGGTTGCTGATACAACTGCGACTGTCATTACCGTTGCTGTTTTTGTTCCTGTATCTATGTTGCTAATCTGTACAAGTGCTGTATTGCTATATGTGCTGTTAATTTCAAGTTTCTGAGCTATTGTCCAAATTTGTGTGTCTTCTTGTCTACGATATTCGTTATTAAAGTGTCATTTGCCGTTATTCTCATAGTTGGATTGATTTCACTCGCATAAACTCAGACATTTTTGTAACAATACATTTTAAGCTAAATGTAACTATTTCTGCCGTAAACTTAAAATAAAATAAATCTTTACGCATTAATTTATTCTTAACACTTATAATATAAGCAGGCGATTGCAACTCAAACCAAAACTATTGAGAATCGATTGAAAGGAATAAGATTAATACCAGCACACGACAGTGAACGATTATCCAGAGTAAATATTTGATTTTTAACGCAATTATAATTATAAAAAGTTAAAATATGTTATTTTAAACAGTTGAAACCGCATGCAATATTTTGAATGAAATTTTTTTATTGTATTAAATAAAATATTTTTACTTAAAGAAAAGAAAATAACATTGTATTCTTATTTCACACTTACTTCTCATTTTAATCTTTTAACACATGACTTATAACAAAAGAGTTTTATACACCAAACGATGTGACATTTTCTACAAATGGGATGAAGACATAAGGAATGCACTTCTTTGCTTTTGTGTCAGCCGAACATCTACCGTTGGCACAGTGTGGATATTTGGAGAGGGAGATATCAGCTCAGGTATTATTCTCATCACTTGACCAAGGTTCAAAATTTTGGTCGGTCACCAATATCCCACAAGTTCCTTTCTCAGTGTGACATTAATAAAGAATTGCATCACAAACACATCACGTCAGCCGAACGAGTATTAACGATGTTTGTTACTCGAAGTTACAGAAGAGAAGGAGGGCATGCAGTTAATTTCTTTGACAAACAATATGACATTCTTCATTCGTTATTATAGTTCGAAGTAAAAGATCTTTGAGAAATCAGCGAAAAGTTACATGCTCTATATAAAATCCAGGAATTTAGAGTTGCAATACTTAGAGGGCATTGTAAAAAAATACAGACTCGTTGAAACTGATGGCATCGCATACAAGCGTCTTTTTTGATCGAGTACATCCACGTCCCACAGCGTGAAGTTGTAAAAATTTAAAATTTGTTGGAAGCTTTTAGGAATATCAGCCATCCTAATGGTTCTATGCACAGGGATCAAAATGGAAATATTTTTGAATTGAACACTAGTAAAAAATAACATTTTCTTAGGCGTTTACTGAAACTTTTAATAAGAATCATTTGAAAGTTGCATCTTTTTAAATGAACAGCACGTCTCTACGACTTAAATTTATTGTGCCAACAATAGAAGATCTGTTTGTTTGCTAAGAGCACACACGTTTTTGTGATGGATGAACATCGGTTGATGTAACATTTCTTCCCATAAAAAGAAATGGATTGTTTAGTTTCATAACTTAATCATCACGTTGCATACTTCAGTCTACCTCTCTTCAAAATTTCCTTTATAAAATAAACCTTTAAGAAATATTAAGTCTCAACATCCATTGTCGAATTTTAATCCAAATATAACAGGCTTATTTTTCATGTACAGTATTAATTTGCAATGTGTATTACCCCCAACAGTTGCTCGTCGTTTGTTAATCCACAATTGACAAATTGGTTATAAAAACAACTTGGAATTTTCCACGAAAGGGGACCATAACTCAGAAACAAGGCCAAATTTAACTTTTTAAAGCCTAGTTAGTTTACCATCAAAACACAGGAATCGTAAAAAAATTTCTGATCGATTTCGCGATCGTTTCCCTGAGTACTGGAAAACCCCACAATTAAATTTAGTCGTCAAATTTAGCACAACATATGGCTCCTCTTGCTTAAATTAATGCGATAAAAGCATCCAATACTTTCAAGGAAATGCTTTATAAATCCATCTTTATTTGGCGACGAGATTCTTCAAACTTACATTTTTGAGTATGCTTCAATACAGATTCGGAAAATAGTAAACGCCAATATAAAGCAATATTTTCACCAATAAATTTGTTAATATGCTGGGAAGATCCTATCTTTTTTTTATTATTTTTTTAATTTTAAAACAATTACGGAGACAATTACTTCCAAGACATAACAAATCTTTCATCAGGGATTTGACATTGAATTCCTTTTGAAGCATGAAGACTTTCTGAAGAGTCAGCAATATGTTGCAAGACGTTTTCTTCGTCAATTTCTCTTTTTGAGGTGTCTGGGCTTTGTTTGGGAATATTCACTTTCAGAAAGAATCTTGAAATCTTAATCATTATTTTCGTCATCCTCCCTGCAATTTTTGCACCATCATCACTGACATGTTGATTCATTAATGATTGTCTGTCTTTTTAAACAAAAAATTGAAGAAAATAGCTGTCAGATAGGTGGAACTGCCCACGCTTGAAACATGTTACGAACTCACATTGACATACTCAGCTAACAAGGGCATGTTCGAAGAGAATGAAGAGGAAGGTAACAAGCGCATGAGTGAATGGAATGAAAAAGAAGAAAAAACGAGGGTGTATTTCAGTAGCGGATATGGCTCAAATTTCTATGGCGGTCTTTTTGACCGCTTTGATCGTTCTAGGCAAAACATTAATTTAAGCATTCGGTATGCAATAATGAGAAAAAAAAATGTATGTTCTTAAAATACAAAAATTCAATTAAAGTCATGTGAGCTGACATGAATGACTTCCTGTCAAAGTAGTTTTGCTAGACAAATAACCACCTAGATCGTTCTAGTGTTAAACAAGTTTCATACCTTATTTTTAAAAGTGGTCAGTTACGACATTTTGTAGCTGCACAAAAACAAAAACCCTTTTGGTGGCTAATATAAATATATTTCCTTTTTTTTTCGTTTTTGTACAATATAGGTCTTTTTATCTCTGCAAGCATATGATTTAAAATGCATCACATATCCCTAGGACAAGAAAAGGAAATCAAATAAACTTCAAAGTAAAATGAAAAGTTCTCTGCATTTTTTTTCTAAACGTATCAAAAGTTACACGTGAAAAAAATTGCTTTATGGCGAATACGTAAAAATTAAAATACAGTAAACACTTTTATCATAATTATGCAATTATTTAAATAGATCAAAGGATTTTAAAGGCAATAAGCATATTTTCCCTTACACATGATTCTTTTTATTTGCTTTTTTTAAAAAAAAAATTCAAGTCTGTTTTTTTAAATATTAAATTGACAAATTCAGGAACTCAATTCGAATAAAAGAGGTATCGGCAACGGGAAAAGCTCGTCTTAACATCAGAGCTGAAAATGGAACACATTAATTTTTGTATCTATAGTTCGGGAAAAATTGCTTATATAAGAGTTCATTATACTCTTAGCTCCATCCCTGATTATTTATTTAAAATTTAACTCAGGACATATAATACCACTATATTATATACGACTAAAATATATTAAATGCAATGATTATTACTCATAATGATTTGTGTGCACGATTGATATAGTACCTTATCCAGAATCTTAAATTTTCCAACTGAGAATAACTTTAGTACAGAAACTAAATATATTGATTCATGTCTCCCGATGATTTTATGTTTAAGATCTAAATAATTACTTTTGAAAAAAAAGCACTATCTGTTTATCTGCTTCCTCGTAATATTTAAATAGTAGTATACGTTTAAAATATTTTAAATTTGACAAAACTATTGACTGAATCTTTCCATTAAATATAGAGCTTTGAATCTGGTTAGTTCTTCTATTTAATACCTGAATCTTTTCATTTAATAAAGTTGTGACTGATTTTGTGAGTTCATTCAGCTTTGAGGTTATTTCACCTTTATTTTTTCAGGAAGTAAGTTATATTAAGATCGAATTAAATTTCTTTCTCTCTCTATGTATGTATATATATATATATATATATATAATTTTTATATTTACCCTTATGAGGTCTTAATACAATAATTCTTATTAATGAATTAAATTTTTATTTAGTATGAAGAAAAGAGAAAAATTGAAAATTCTTAATGATTTTATTACTATTGCAAATATTACAAACAGTATTTGTCTTCATATTGTTAGGGATATTTGTAATTATCCCTTTATTAAATATAAAATTTATACTGTCAATAATGTCTATCAAAATGTAGACTATCGTTGTATTAGATTCATAAATAAACCTTCTGATAAAATAAATTTCAACAATATTTTTAATAAGCATAGGAACTTAATTCTATTATTATTCTATTATTAATAATATCATGATTATGAAAGATATTGAATATAGTAAAACGATGCGAGTATGTTATATAACTATAATAATTGTAAGTATTTACAAAGTTATAATTAATGTAACTGTAAGGTTTGTAAAGAGTTTATAAATGAAGAATACCAACAAGTGATTACTGGTAACCTAAATATTGTCAAGTATAAAAATTTGACAGAAATTATTATTATTATATTTTGATTTGATGTTTAAGCATTTGATTAATAATAAAGCCTTTACTACTGTTAATAATATTAATAAGGAAACAACAGATAGAATTAAAGCTTTGTTTTCAAAAATAGGTTAAACTTTAAATTTGATAAAATGTCCATCTTTATTTCGAACCCCTAAATTTCAAAAAGTTTCTATTGAAATTAGAACTGTGACTAATGGTTCAAATACTTATATTACTATAGCTGGAAAACTTTTAAAAAATGCTATTGACAGTTTTCCTATGATTGCTATTATTAAAAATATTTTTGAAATTATGAACTAATAAGAGATAAAAAATTATTTCCTTTTCTAGTCAGGACTTTAAAGATTAATTTAATTCTATTCACTTAGATGATTTAATAAGGGTTATTGCGGCGAATTAAAAAGTATGAAAAATCAATAGATCTATATCAATAAAAAATTAAAATCTCTAAAATTCTTGTTCTAGAACACTATATTTGGAAAATGAAAAAACTATTAGCTAATAAAAGGTATACCTCAAGAGAGAACATTTAGTAATAGTTTAGCGAATATTTATATACATTTCTTTGAATATAAATTAATAGATAACAATATTTTCAAATTATTTAAAAATATTTATGATCTTATTGTTTTCCAAATTAATTCCAATATAAATTCTATATCTGATTTATTACTTTATTCTTCTTATTGTAATCTGATTCAAACCAATATAAATTCTCATAAAAATATTTCTTAGATGTTAATTTGAAAATAGTTAATAATGGGCTTATTTAATGTATGTATGATGATGATGTTTCCATCATATATATATATATATATATATATATATATATATATATATATATATAAAGAGTAAAATCCTTTACTCTTTATGTATTTTTCAGTAAGAAAAATGTAAGGAAACATTGAAAATATATTTAAATGCATTTCAGTAGTGATTTTTTTTTTCTGAACAGATCGTAAAAATTTTATTATTTGATTTCGGTTTTTATTGACTTTTTTACATGCATTTCCTACCATTTTATTGATAATGCATATGAAGCATATTTGTTAAAATGTCATATTCTTCTGTATACTAAGCTCGCGAAAGTTTTATTCACTCTTTCTCTTATTTATAATGACAGTCAATGTTTTAGAGAAATTGAGTTAAAAATACTCGTGAACGAGAATATGCAAAATATACTCAATACTGAAACCCTAAATATTTACTTAACTAAAACATAAAAAGTTAATGAAAAAGAGCAAAATATGTTTTTCTACTTTTTTAAATGCCCATAATTATAAGGACACATAGGGGTGTTTTTGTTTTATTTATCTTACGAGATGGTAATTACAGATGAATATAGAAATTTTTAGCTGTGGATTTGACTTGATTCAAAGATAAACACTGACATTCTATTAAGCAGGAAAAAAAATTACGGGAATTGCTGTACGAAAAGTGAACATTTTATGTGGAAACAGAATATAAATTCGTGGAACATCTAAAGAAATTCTAAGATTTAAAAGTCTCACAGATCAAAGGATTATCCATTTTGCTGCTCTATGAAAATTGGCTGCTTCTGATATTGTC
>BMAW01077425.1:312937-341986 GCA_019974015.1 Nephila pilipes
TTATCCATTTTGCTGCTCTATGAAAATTGGCTGCTTCTGATATTGTCTAATTTCAATTGCAACATTATGAGGCCTTATTTTCATTATTAATTATTATTAACATTTAATTAAATAGTTATAAAAATCAAAACTCTAATTGAAGATATATAAGTGCAGGACAAAATTTAAGTAGCAATATAGAATACATAAGATTACTTTATCTCCAATCTCTCTTAACTCTGTTGACCTTAGTTTATATTCGAATAATAAAGTTTTAGCTCCCCAAATGACTCATTTCGATTCAAGCACTTCTAAATTACAGCAGATTCACTTCCATCACAAACGATTACTTTCGATGATATATCAGCTTGTCATTATCCTCTATTTTCCCTTTTCACTATTTATAATTCAATTCTCCACTTCTTATCTTCATCAAATTTTCCTCATTAAGTTTTATTTTCGTTTTGGAAGAAATTGCAATTTTATGCAATTGAAATTACAAAAAGTTTTCCGAGGTTAGCGAAGATAAAATTGCTAATAGTCCATTGTCACAATGTTTCAAAGCCAACAGTTAAGCGTGTTTCAAATAAGTACGATTCAACAAAATATGTCGAGAAGAATGAAACCCAGGATTAATTGATAAATATAACATGATATGAAAAGGAACTATGCTGAGGAAGGTTACGGATAAGGTAGACTGGGAAAATGGGATATTTTCGGATGAGAAATCCTGTAATCTAGATGAATTAGATGATTATAATTTACTTACACAATTCCTGGAAAGAAAAATTCATCTTATAGAACAGGCAAATTAAAGCAGCATGTTCTTGGAAGCAGTTTCAGCTTATGGCAAAATGGATTTAGTATGAGTATTTGTGCCGTCTAATATAAATACTGAAACATTTTTAGCACATTGTTTACATTTAGAAGGTAATAGTTTTATTTTCCAATGGGATGCAGATCCTTACCACACTTTTGGAGTAGCAAAAAAAAAAAAAAAAAGATTTGAAGAAAGAAATATTAATATTTTGACTTAGTGGTCTAATTTTCCAGACTTAAATATTTTAGGAAATGTTTGGGTTCATTTTGTTAGAAATGTTTATACAAGTGGACCACTGCATAATTGATTTGAAGAGCTTCAGGATAATATCTACGCATAATAGGATATTGATTTTGAATGCTTAAAAGCACTTGTTTGTTCTTAAAAGCTCATTGGAAGATGGCTCACAAAATATTAACTGAAAAATTAGCTATTAAAAATGGCAAATAATAGAAATGTTCGTATAATTTCGAACTTGTTGAAAATTATTTTTTATTATATTTTTATTCTATTAAAAAGAAAAATGATAAAAGTCTATAAATACTGTCTATATATGTAATTTCAAATAATAAAAATTATATCCATTTTAATAATAGTTTTCAGTGTTTTGTTAAAATAAAATATCTGCTGGCTTTATAATTATGAGAATCAATCTACATTGTGATCTGCATAAAAATACGTGAGCTATTTGTAAGCATTTAATTAATGTCTTATTTTATTTAATACAGTATTATCCACTCTAATTTACCTGATTACCAATTTTATTTATTATAGTCTAATCATTTACTACTATGAATTCTGTTCTTAATTTGACATTTGATCGTAAAGATAAGAAAGGAAACATTTGCTCTTCAAAACATTAGTAGTGTTTCTATTTTGATTCAATCTCCCCCCTCGCGTTTATTCAAATTAGAATTCCTTGCACATAAAAAATATTGTTATTTTTAGAAGAATTGAAACAACTATACATAACTGCTATTTTTGCATTGCATAAAATAATGAAGGATAATTCTTATTATCTGAATACCAGATCGTAGCAAAGTTTATAACATTTATGCAAATATGTTCCCTATACGTTTGTAACAGGTTTCCCTTATGTTAACAAACGGTAATATGAACATTTATTTAAAATTTTAAATAATGAAATAATACATATTATAAGTCTTCCCAACAATTAAATATAAGTATAGACTAATTTTTATTTTAATATTAAAGCGGTATCTGCATTTATTTTTTCATCATTTTATTTATCATTATTTAAAGGAAGGAGAAGTATTTACAGCGATTGCGTTTTATCAAATTCATTAACATAATTATTTAAGTTAATTTAATCCAAAATGGCGGCATTTTTAATTTACTTAAATCTGAATGTGATTTGTCTCGATGAAAATACTCACCATCTTTGTGTTGGAGGTTTTTCCAGGAAACTGAGCTCCCATATTTGTGTGTGTATCTATACTTTCATAAATTATTCCCGTGTGACGCTCAAATTGAGAAATCTTACATCTAGAGTTTAAAATCAATTATCTTTCAGCTACCAATAACAGTTATTTAAACCGCTTGTGCTTTTTTTGGTCCACAAAATGTGATTATCAGTGTATTCAAATTTGTATTTGGTTAATGTGATTCGGTCGTTGTTCATTTTTATAGTAGCCGTGAAATTAATATTGATAATATCCATTATTATTACTGTCCTTAGTTAATCGCTTAAGAGGTAGCATTCCAAAGATCATTAAGCTAACTTTCTTTATTTAATTGATTAAAAAAAAATTTATTGGTATCAGTCATGTGGATACGCAAAAGTATTTCACAACAAATATAACTATTTTAGTCTGAAATATTATGTTTATTTATTGTCACACACATTGGATGTCTAAATTCTTCAGAAATTATTATGAATGCTATTTATCTTCACAATAATCATGAAGGAGGAAATCAAAAAATTCTTAAAGGTTTGTTGGATTTGAAATACTCGAAAAAGGAAAATGGCAGTGAAGTGAAAATTACTCTGATATGATGTTGAAATCGAAAGCATTTATTGTAAGATGATGTATATTATATTACATAATTATACTTATTCAAACAGATTTGAAATCGTGACACTTCGTAGACTTATGTATATGTTACGGTAAATGTGATTATTCCAGAGATTCTGCATAAATATATGTGTGATAATTCATAATTACAATTTAATTTGATAAATTTAATAAATTGCTGAATACTTATTAAATTAACCGTTTTGCTTACAGATTCGCAGCAATTTAACAGCGAATGTAATATAAGGCAATTAATCTTATCAAAATTCGGCCAGGTACTTGGCTTCTTTCATGACTAAGACCTTATTAAAAAAAGTAAGTAAGAATAAAAAAAGTAGTGGGGAAAAAGCCTGAAGATTATCAAGAAATAGAAATATACAATGAATGAAAAGGAAAGAATAAAATAAAGTAGGCAATGTTGAAAATCCTACCTTTCCCATAAGTAAAGACAGCTCCAATCAAAGCTCAAAAAATCAAAGGCACCGAAAAAAAGACTTGTTGTTAGGCCAATATTCTTTCAAGAGAAAAATTCAAGGCGCCAGGTAGACCTAATTGATATACAGTCGTAATCAGATAATGACTTTATATTTATCTATAAAGACCACTTTCCGAAGTTCGCACAATTACGCTGCCTAAAAATCAAACTTGAGGAAGAGATTTCCTCTCAATTAAATGATACTTTTAATATTTAATTCCTGAATGTACTGCAAATTGACCACTTCATAGAAGTAACCACTTTATAGATGCCTTACGTAAGCACTTCATAGAAGAAGTTTGTGCAATGCGCCCGAATATGAAAATTATGCACGGAAAACTTAGGCACAACCAGGCTAAAGGCTTGGTCGATCGTGCAAACCAATGTATAGAAAATATACCAATTTCTTAGCCTGAAAATAATCAAATTGCTAAATTGCCCAAAAGGCTATGCTCGGTCTAACTGATGAAAAATAGGACCTTTTATAAAAAGAAATCGTATGTACTCCTTATGAAGCAATGTTTTGTAAAAGTAGGCTTGAAAACATCTTTCGGAAATGTGAATTTATCGAACGTCTTAGAACAGAAGCAGAACTTCAAACTATAATCGAGACTGTTAATAACGCTTCAGAAAATATCAATAGAGAAGTAAAAGTACATTTTGCAATAACTTTCCAGCACAAAATAACCCTGAACTGAAGTTAATTTTGAGACTAAGAAAAGGGATGAAGCAGAATCCCGACAGATATTTGAAGGAGGAAAGAACAAGGAAGAAAATATTGAATGAATGCTAAAGAAGATTTAGAATCACAGTCAAAGAAAATGTTTAAAAATTTCAAATCGTAAATTCCCTTATGGTACAGTTGGTGACACAGTGTAATTACAAGTACCAAACGGTAACAGAGAAAGAGGTAATTCATGAAATTTATTAGCGTGATACTAAAAGTTCAAAATGAAATGTTTCGTTAGTTAGGAACAAAAAAAAAAAGGATGATTTTCATAGTTCTATACCAGATTTTATCTAACACGTTGGGAAGAACATTTTTTTTTTTTTTGCTTTACAAGGCTCTAGATCTAATAAAATCACTTCGATCCTCTTCTGGATATCAAGTAATGTATTTGTGAGGAACACTGCTAGTCTTATAAATGCAAACATAAGAAATCTGGCAAACTGTGTAACTCTAAATATAATAACAGTCTAATATATCTAAACAAGTTAAGTTAAGATATTGAATAATTCATAGTAATAGTAATAAGCACTGTTTGGAAAAATGTTTTTTTCCCTGTAGAACATGAGGTGTTTAGTTTGTTTTTGATTTCTTTCTCTCTCTCTCTTTCTCTCTCTCTCTGTATATATATATATATATATATATATATATATATATAACTGTACTGTATAAATTCTAAAATATTAAAAATATTATCTTTATTTAGGTCTTTCGTTTTACAAAACATGTCACCCTTAATCAAATTTCGTTAAGGCTATATTGATGTGACTTAAGATAACCATTTATTGACTTTTTGAGAGTAAATTACATAATTTTGTTATTCGCAGCCTCTAACACTATAGTCTTCAACGAAAAAATATCTTTCTTACTAATAACTGATCAAAAAACAGCACCGTATTCTCCTGGCTGTGTTAGTCAAAATATTTATTTTTCTCTTGTCCGCCATTACGATTTTTAGAATTTCATAAACTCTCCGGTTAATTTGATAATTTTTCAATTATTTATCACACACACACACACATATATATATATATATATATATACCGATATTGCTGTTAATTATTTCTTATCAGGAATTTTGAGACTACATTTCTCTGCAACGGTTCTCTTCTGAAGGAAAAAAGTCAATTTCAGAGATGTCATCAGTTAGACAAGGAAAATTTAAGCAATGACTCTTCAAATATCGATAGATTTGGTATCCATTTTGGCGACTGGGAGAGAAAACTTGTGACTTTGGTGAAAAATGGAAGATTTCAGAAAGAGTTGGAATTTTGGTGAAACATCTACTAGTAAGAAAGTTGCAGGTTTTTCCTGAATTATCCGTGGGACGTCATACCTGACCTGAACATAAATACGCCAAGAGCCGGGTGGAGAGTCTGTCTTTGGATATCGTTCCGGTATTCTACTGGAAGTGGTCAGCATTTGGACGAGCTGACCTGCCGAGGAATTGATGGTAGCATGACCGAGTGAGTCTGTGGAGCTGTCGGTAGCTGCTTTGGAAATGCAGAGTATTGTTGTGGAGGTTTGTCCTTAGTACGAACTAGTTAGCTGGTGAACTGAACGTTGCTGATATAACTGTGGCTGTCATTACAAGTGCTTTAGTGTTTCTGTATCTTTGTCGCTGACCTTTAAAAGTCCTATGTATCTGTTTGTGTTGTTATTGTTCAAGCTTTATTTCATGTGTGTTGTCCTGAAGATTTGTGAATAAAGCATCATTTGTCATTATCCTCGGGTTTGGAGTTGATTTTACTTCCATACACTGAGAATTTTTGTAATAAACATATTAACTGTACAAAGCGGTTTAGTAAAAATTTCAATTTATGAAGTTAAAGTTAATATTTTACAGTTGTTACAATCAATACAATTAATTTATTGAATATATTAATTTTTTTTGCATCAGAGTTACATTCGTTCAATTAAGATTTTATTGAATATTTTGGAGCAGGAATTTTTTTCATGCTGGAAAATTGCAGTAAGTTAGTCACAATCTGATGATGTCTCATTTATTTATAACCCAGGGAGATCAAGTATTAGTAATTGTATATACTTATATTTCGTAAACCTTTTCTTACTATATGTATGCTAATTTCAAAATTATTCGACTTTAACATTATAATCTTCAGTCTCATTTATACAGATAATTTCATAGACGATTTAATCACTATAGAAATGCATAACTTAATTATAGAACACACACAAATAAAACTTAAATGTAGTCAATATTAAAATTAATATTTGTGATTATTAAAATTTTAATTATTCGTAACATTTTCGAATCATTTTTACTACAGACATAATCAAGGGTTAAAATGTTTTTAAAAGGGAAAAAAACTGAAAATATTCTTTTGTGTAAAATTTCATTTCAATAGTCATCTTCCTCTTCCGATGAATTTTCTCGAACTCTCTTGTTTCATTTTCGAAGTTTCAGGTTAAGATGTTTTCCTATTTTTTCCCTTGTTATGACCGATTAATACATGTGAATAAAAAGTTGACCTTATAATTGCTTCTTTAGAAAAAGTTACTCTATTTCAACTGTACTCATATTTGGAAGGGAGAGAAAAATATCGCATTCGATGGATGAGAAGTTGTAGATTCCCTAAAACGTAGTTCATTATTAATATTCCCATTAAAAAAGGATTAAATAAATACCTTTCTATCACAAGATATTTATTAATCTTTGCTTTAATTCAATGGCTCCTAATTTTACTCATTGAAGAGAATGGAAATTGAACAAAATAATGTCCTATCAAATTAAAGAAATAGCTCCCAAGTTTTTTTGATTCAATAGGAAAAAACAATGTATACATATCCTCTTGAGACCCAAGACCATATTATTTGAGCAAATTTCTCCTAATATGAGATAAGTAATCTAAAATATAAAATGATAGTAATTAATAAATATAATCTAAAATGTAAAATATATACAAAACAGTATATACATTCATTTTCCTAAAAAAAATTAAGAAAAATACAATTTTTGTTCAGTCCATTATAATGGAGATTGGGTGTTTGTCTTGCAAAAAAATATGTTACTGATTAAATACGCAACGTAATTTCTTTACTCACGCATTTAAAATTATATAATAGCTATTTTTAATTCAAAAATATATGTGAGAGTATAATAAAACTAAATTCAAACTGCTGGCATACCTTCAATTGTTTTTTTCCTTCTTGTCCGTCATTTTCAAATGCTTATGGAACAAGGATCACGCCAAATAATTTCAAGTTTTGCTGAATAGAAGACAGCACTTGTCTGTCCTATATAATGGAATGTCTGAATTTTGGATATAAAACTGTACATTCTTTCTCTGCATGTAAAAAAATGCCCAATAGAATGGATGTTGAATCTTAAGAGGATATATAAGTATTTTCTTCCAAAAACGAATACAAATATCTTTTATATTTTACTTATAATATATTACACCTTAAAAATTATAACTCTTAAAATGAATGTTTAAACATAACCTTAAGCTTTTTAGTCATTGAAATGTTATGGTAATGTCGTCAGAAATTATATAAACATAAAACAGAAGCAAAAATTGAATTTGGAAGTAGTTTTATTCAGCAGTAGTTTCAGTCCACGGCATAAGATCGATTTCTGCAATGTCATCACAAGGTATTTCAGGATTTCTAAAATCAAAAGTAGTAGAAATTATTTAATACAAATAAATTGTGAAGAGATTGATTAGTATTCGATAAAGTCACTAAACATATCTAAGAATAAATATTTGTTTTATTATAATTTTATTTATTATGTTAAATATTTTTTTGTTTTATTATAATATATATTACGTACAGTAATTATATGTTTGATGATATTAAATTCTAATGTTTCAGTCAAGTAACACACACAATTTGACTCCATCCACTAGAACTAGATATTAGGAATTTGTTCATAAAATCCTGATTTATAATGAAGTTGATTTTGAGTTATCACGATCAGTGAGTTTAGTATAATTCACACTTAATTATGTAAGAAGTAGTTTGTGTAAGTATATCTCAATCGAAAAATGTCTACTATTTCTTCGACCCTTGTTTTATATGCATTGAATTAAATAAACACCTTTAATGAAAATATATATTATTTTTTGAACTTAAATATTTTTGATATTTTAATGAGTGATTTGATTATTCTTGAAAAAACTATTTCTGTGAGTTTACTATAAATGTTCTCTTTTTCAATTCTCAATTAATTATTTTTCTTTCCATTAAATATTTATTTTGTTATTATTTAAATTTTTTACCTTAAAAAAAATTCAGATGAGCCAATTTTATGAATTAGAAAATAGTATTAGTTAAATCCTGTATAATAAGTTTAGGATTTAACTTATTATATCGGATTTTATAACTTAAAGAAGTTTCAAAAAGTTTCTAAGTAATAGTAATATATTGTAATACCTCAATTATCCGACTCTCTTTCATCCGAAAGCCATCATTGACTGCATCATGCTTTCCTAACTTAAGATCTCTGTGAAATATTTAATTCGTTTCCTTCAAAATAAAATATTCTCTCAGTTGTAAATTTATTTTATCCTTGATGTATTTAAAATAGATATTACAGAAAAAACACTTTTTAATCCGGAATTCGATGGTTTGGCTCATTCTGTAATTCGGCAAATATCGATTCGCTTACTTTAGGATTTTTTTCGTGTGGTTCTATGTTCGCTGACCTCAATGGTAATGGCTTCCGGTTCATTAAATACATTTAAGGTAACAGTAGACCTTCGAAGAAAATGTTTTGAATTAAAGCAAATTTTGCCTACTAGATTTTATGTCCTTATGCAGATTCAAAATTAGAAAAAACATCAAAGAAATGTTTAGTTAATGCATATTTTTACTGTCGAAAGAGCGTTTTATACAAATATACGAAAAAAATTAAGTCTTTCCGGAAAACTCGGAAGAAAATAAATATACTGATATTTTGTTAGTTAAAAAATACAGGATATAACCCTATCTAGAGAATCCATTATTATTTTGATATTTTAGCCATACTTAGGAAACTATGGTAATTTTAGTTCTGAACACTGAAATTTTCTTTACAAGTCATTATAATTTTCACTATATTACATTACATAAAAAGAAACTTCTATTCAACAAAAAATGTCAAGAATAGTCTATTTTATATAAAAACATATGTATGAAATTTAAGTTTCATTAATGGATAATATTTACAGATATTGTGTTTTTCAGTGATGAAAAATGTCGCTTTTATAGCCTTTCCTGTCAGAGAAATTCATGATCAAGTAATATTGAAACAGCTGTAACTAAGCTTCTAAATAAGATAGAAATAAATTTCAAACAAAGTCTTAAAGATAAAAGATTTAATTATAATATGAGATCAAATTTTCAAAATCGAAATCAAAACCAAAAATTTTGTTTTAAAGGTTTTCTGTCACCTTAATAAATTTGCCGAAACTAAGAAAAAATATTACTCAGCAGAACTCATAAGACTTTGTGTATAATTCCTGATGAATTTTATCAAAAAAGAGATCCGAAACCCAGAAGCAATGTGACATCAAATACTTTTCTATACAATAACGCTAATGTGTGTTTTCTCTTGCCACTGAATTGTTTCTCAGAACTAGTTTACATAATCGTTGTTCTATGGTCGCGGTAGCCTAGTGGTCAAGGTCGTGGAATCGCGGCCGGCGGTTTTCGCTCAGTTCGATCCTTGGCCACCAAAGACCCGCCGTGTAGCCGGGGCTGATGCACGCTAAATCTGTTCGGGGCCCAAAGTCCTCCCGTTGGTGTGGTGTTGATGTTAGGAGAGTGGGGTGCCAGCTCAGATGTCGTCCTCGTCACTTGACCGTGGTTCAAAATTACGAGGTCCGTCGCCAATAGCCCTCGTGTTGCTTCTAGTGCGACATTAATTAAAAACTAAACTAATCGTTGCTTTATATTAATTTTTATTTTGTGCAGTGAATTTTATCAGTTCACGAAAAATAAATTAAATCAATGTTTAATGTCTGAATTTAAATTTTATAGCTCTAGAATGACGAAATACTTTGTTGGATATTTGTATCTTCTACACATGTTCCGAATGTGCCTAAAAGTATTAAATGTAGGCTTTAACCGTTTGAATTTTTTTTTATCTAGCGTAGTTTATCCTTTATATTTCCATTAAAACTGTACCATCGCTTGATAATCCAAAAAAAAAAAAAAAAAAAAAAAAAAATTGCAAAATTCGACACGGCAGTGGTCCCAAGCATGCCGGATGGAATATGGCCTCTGTTTACAGCCCATTTTCATTTCGTGAACGTAATGTTAATCCTACTGAAATTCTACAACCGTTTTCAAATCTATACTATTTTATCTATTTGAATGCAAAAAGGTTCTCTCGAAAGAGCAAGAAATAACGAAAGATTCTCCGGAATTACATTTACACCCTGATTTTAGAAAAAAGTTTGAAATGTTTTGAAAAGACCGGAAAACCTTCAAACGAATCATTAAAACAGGAGTAAAAATATTTTTTTAAGAATCGGAGGGAAACGTATTTCCATAGAAACCTTCATTACATTTTGGTCTTTCGGGTGCACTTTCTTGCATTCAAAATAGATAAAATGTTATAGATTTAAAGACGCTAGTAGAAATTCCATGAGATTAACATTACGTTCACGTAATCAAAATGACGACAGATGGGAGGATTAAGGAGTGTCCACTTGTGTTTGTGCACTTGTAAATAATAATATTCGAAAAAGCTAGTTTCTAAAACATGATTCAGGCATTGAGTTTATTTTTAAAGACAACTTTGGGTACGAAAAATACTTACTGAACACTAGGAAGCAGCATTACATTCTTTTGTATTTGTGTAATGCGAGTATTATCACACAGAAGACGGGAGAGAGAGCATTTTTTGAGAGATTTTCTTTGAACTGAAAAAAAAAAGAATGAATGCGAATGAAAATCTATTTCAAAAACACAATGTTACATTACATACAACACTTTTATATCACAATCAAGCAATGAATCAGTAAATATGAAGAAGAGTTTATGTGTGTATGTGTGGGTAGAGCAGCTCAAAGATGGAAAGGCCTAGACGCACGAAATTTGGTAAGCTGAAATTATAGGGGATGATGAAGTGCACCCTGAAGTGATGTTTCAAATTTATCCATAAATCTCTTAAAATCCAATGTTGTGGCGAATTCTTGTATGCTTGTGGCTTAGATCTCGAATGAAATATTTTTGGGTTATGATTCTTGTGCCACCCGACGTATCCCAGGTACTTATAGAAGATTGATTTTGTTTCGGGCGCGTAAACTAAAGAGCCATTGGCAAAATTTTAGAAAATAGAGGTGAAAAGTGACAGTTTCCAATTTTTTTTTTTTATTTTAAAATCGTTCCACCAAGAAATCTATTGATTCAAGGGAATAAAGGAATGAATATTTGACTCCCTTTAAAAAAAAAGGGGGGGGGGGTATCAATTAATGGATTTTATAGTTTTTTTTTTATTAATACAGAATTAGTGAGAAAGTTTTCATCATTTTTTTGCTACGCTAATGGAATATTACTGCTCCAAACTTAATGTCAGAAACTTAACGTTAAAATTTTTCTTGCTTTAATTTCTACAAAATTATTTATTATTTTATTTACATTTAAGTAATCGTATACATTGTTTTTCATAGAAAGCAATATTAGGTTGGTTAGTCTCTTTTGTGACATTATGAATTTTAAATAAATTTTATTCCATTAAACTTTGAAATACTCAGCAGTTATCATCGGAATATATATATATATATATATATATATATATTGATTGAAGAAACTTGATTTGGTAAGGAATTTCAGATACTTTGAGCTGTTTCGCATTATCCGAAGACTCCCAGCCTAAACCTAAAAGTCCGCTTTTAAGATATAAATGCTCTACATCAGCTTCGTGATACCTTGTAAAGGTGGTACTATTTTACTAGTTTTATGTTTTGATTTCGCCACAGAGGCTATTGCGTTGAATAAAAATTGTAGAATTGTTCATTAATTCTAAAAATAACTTTTAAGACTTTGTTTAGTGTGCTTTGAAAGCTTAGAGAATATTGCTGCAACTAAAATAGTGTTTTAACCACGATTAGAAATGTATAGGTATATTGACAACAATGCGTTATACAGCTTCCAAAGTGGCGGCAATTTGTTAAATCAATAACATGAATTGTTTATTGTGCATAAAAGTTAGGAAATATGATGCTGACTGGGACTTGACTTTCACTATCTTTGGTCAATAAAATGGCTAAAAAATGCAGCAATTTTCTTCTATTTTACTTATTTATAAAATGCATCTATTCAATATATACTCCAAAAGTTATCTTTAAAAAATTGGAAAATGGAGCAAAAATTATTAGACATTTCTGAAATTTGTTTTTTAAAGCATACTAACCATTTTCTCACTGAAACAAAAAAAAACTCACCCGATGTGAAAGAAGGTACTTCTCCTTCATGTTCAAAGAAGAATCGATCTCCGAATTTGGTGGAATAAAATTGTTTGGCGATTATACAGGCTGCAGTAGGACCCACCTCTGAATCAGGGAAGGCATGTTCCATCTGCACTCCCACCCATAAATCAATATCTTCTACTGCCCTATAAGAGTTTAAAACAAACATCAGAAATCAAGAGTGTACCAGAAAACCTACACTTCTGTCCTCCTGAAATTGTAGTGATGTTGAATATATTCAGTAAATAATCTAAATATGATATGGCTTCCTACTTAGATAAATAAATTCATAGACATAATTTCATAGTTTCGTTCTCAGGCATATTAAATGACATGATGTTATTGCACTAATTTATTTTATAAGATAGTGCAAAAATATAAAGTTTAATATGATCAAGAACATGAAAATTCTTTCAGAGAACCTTTAGTTTATGAGGCTTTAAGTTCTTATTTTTTAATATTACGAGTTTTAGAAATCTTCTTGGGAGCGTTGAATAATTAAATAAGACTCTTAGCCTTGGAATAGCAAATAATATTTTCCAATAACTGCTAATGATTATGAAAAAAATAGAAATTCATAATTTCTGTGGAGCCAACTGTTCTAAAATATCAGCTTTGTCAACTGAATTGTGTTGTAAAATCAATATTGTTAGGATTTGGTGAGTCTTCAATCCTTTTCCTAAGAAATTTAATCAGGAGAGTTATATTGAAGAGAGTTATATTTCTTTTTTCTGAAAACTGTTTGAGAACGAATGTAACAATCAGAATCCTTTTTCTGATTATGAATTTTCTATGCTTATAAAGATTGTAGATTCATACGTACATTTTTAATTTTTTTCGGACAGAAAGAGTTTGTTTTTTATTATCTTTTAATTCTACTATAGATCATAAGCAGAATGAAAAGCGCTAATTTATTTTTAGGTGGTAAATGTTTACTCTCCTTACAAAGTTTCTCTAAGGACATTAAATATCTCTATTTTGAAGATCATCATCTTAATAACAGAGATATTTTAGGTCAGACTACATTAATAGGATGTTTACACATGCACTAAGAGTTATTCAATATCGAAATTTATTCTTGATGGAAATAGTGAAAGAAATGTTAAAAGGATACATGGAGAAAATGCCTGAGGTATAACATTGCATTCATGAACGCTTTTAATTCAGTGCTCTCAGCTTAGTTTAATGATGTCAGCTGATAAATAATTATCATAAAATACTAATGAAACAAAGAACCGCATAATGCGAAAGGATATCTCAATACAATTGAAGTTACATTTAACTGAAAATGAACACAAACAAGTCAGACGTGATAATGAATGATTTTCGTTATTTTAAATTTTAAGTTCTCCACAAAAAATCAGTAATTAAACAACAGTTACTCTAAATTGCAGCACGAATAATGAATTCGACGCTATAATTGGCCGTAAATGGACGCAAACAATATTAAACAAAGAGATTGAGTTCTTATTTTCCAAGAATGAAATTGGTCTTAACAGCAGCAATTATTTTCTTACTTTTCTTCATTTTACTTTTCCTTTTATTGCTTTAAAAATAAGAACGACATTATGACTCAAAACTACACATAAAAAAACCTATTCCTACAAAAATATCACAAGTGCAAAGAAATCTATTTCTATTGTTATTCTTTATTTAATTGTACTCTTATGACTTTTCTCAACACATTTCCTTAAGTGTACATGTATATAAAATATTTACACAGATATTTTATTTTTTCTCAATACACACACACACACACATATATATATATATATATATATATATATATATATATATATATAATATATTAGAGAATAATAATTAATTCGTTATGAGCAATAGTCAGAAAGAAATTGCTAATAGAATTATAGCATTAAATAAGAAAAATAGTGTCATCTTTACTTTCTTTCTTAAGAATCTAATAATTTTTATAGGGCATAAGAATGACTCTGGATTAATAAAAAATATTAGCAACTTTTATTTGCATGTCTAGGAGCTCATTTCGCCCTTACCTCTCACACTTGCGTACAGGTTAATTTTTCGCCTTTCTTTGGAACTCAGGGCATCTTCTGTATCCTGTGACGGGATATGAATGACTCTTTTCATTTTCCTATGTTGAAAGTTCTTTTCATCTAAACTTTTCCATAATGAGATTAGTTAACCTATAATCTCTACCATAGTGACCTCTTCTCCGACCTTGAAAATCTTGAGGCTGTTCTTCCTGTCAGCTCTCTGCTCCTATTTGTTTTTATGTCGCTCTCCATTTCCCTCTGAATTTATGTTCTCTCTTTTCGAAACTTTTTGTCTACCGTCTGCGTTAGGGTTTTGAATTTCTTTCGCACTGGAGTGTCATCCATTGGCATTTCATTCACAGCGTTTCCTTCGAGCTTTATTGATTCTCATTTCTCCGTAATTAACTCAATTCTCCGTATTCCTCTCGTTCTACATAGGTTATTTCCTTCTATACCTTTCGTTAAAGCAAAATGCTTTTTCGCTTGCCTCTTTTTACTTTCCAATTCTACCCATTTCCGAATTCATAACTTAAGCTCTGCTACTATGGTGAGAAAGCGTGTATAATAATTTCAACTTTACTTTATTTTTTGAGAATTCAATAATATTCGTAGAGCATAAAGATGACTCTGAGTCTTTGATAAATAACAACATTTATTGATATGTCTCGGAGCTCGCTTAGCCCCTACCTTTCACAAGCCCGTACGTGCAACCACTCTTACCAATGCTCGCCAATAAGACGGGATGCACCACAATTTTCTTTCTCAAACAGGCGTCATATATATTACAATACTATTTATAGCAAAGATTTTGAAGATCTTTTTAATTTTATTGACCCGGTAGATTTTATTTAAATTCTTAAAGGAATTTATATGAAATTTAATGTTAATAAAGTTGTTGCATCTAAAAATTTAAAGACCTAGTTATGTTAGTTTTAAAAAAAGAAATATTTGTTTTTAATAATAAGATTTATAAGCAGATTAAAGTATACCACTCCTGCTAAAAATTATTTAGCCAATTTTTATTTATGTATTTATGAAAATAATTTTTTTCATTATAATAGTTTCAGAATGTTTATATAATTTGATAATGTTACTTTCTTTCAAATGCATTACTATAACGATATAATGTAGTGTTTTTCCAGAGTATTTAAGCTTATTGTAATATAATATTAATACGAATGATGCGGAATAATTATATATTTGTTAAAATTAGAAGATAATAAAATTCGAGTAAAATATGTGATAAAAGGGACAGTTAATTTTTGAAGACTTATATAGTTTCTGTTTTTGAGAGTACATAAATCTGAACAGAAAGATGATTTTTTCTGAATATTGAATTATATCAGATTTAAAGTCTAAAACGTAGGATATTTACAATAACCTGTTCAAGCTTAAGAAAAGTAGTTTAGAAGCAGAATTTCCTTTGAATTTTATTAAGAATAATTTAAAGCATAATTATAATTCTTTTTCTTGTTTGGCTTAGCTGAAAAAGCTTTAACCTTTGTTTTTATATCAATGTTCTAAATTATATTTTTTCCTCTTTTGTTGTTTCTTAAGTTTCTTTTTTACTCTTCTCTTCACACGCACACACCCTTTTGCTTTTTTGAAAAGGACTTTGAAATTCTTTTTCTTTAGAACTCTTTTTCTTTGATAGAGGCATTACCACATTTCTGGTTTTAACAAGTTAGGACAGCCTTGGTATGTTATTGCTAAAAAAGTTTTATGTTGTTGCAAGGCAAAGTTTCTTGTTAGTTTTTAAATCTTATTGATTAATTTTTGGATTGTATTTTTCTCTGTTTTCAGTGGTTAACATTTTTGGTATTTCTCGTTATCTGTAAATAATTTTTTATTAGATTTCTTACTTTGTATGTGGTATTTCTGCATCAATTTGAATTTCCATATTTTTATACAACATTTTTTGTAGGGAATGTTGGGCCTGTAAGACATGTTAATCCTGTTAATGTGTCATGAACAAATTTAAAAATTTCTAAATGCAATGTTTCATTTTCTTGGGTTCCTTTTTCTCTTTTATTTCAGTTATTGTTCATACCTTGGCTTATATTTTTAGTATATTAAAGTTCATCTTGCTGTTTTTGTGACGTATTCCATCAGGTATTTCTTCTCTTTCTTAACTGTTTAGGGGGTTGATTTTCTTTTTTTACAACGTTTTTCTGAATTTCACTTGGTGTGTGTGTGAGTGAGTGTGTGTGTGTGTCATCAAATTTTCGATCGTTAATTTAACCAACTTCCCATCAAGCTAGAGCTTTGAAATTTTGGGAATCGTTCGTACTCGCCTAACAATGCAATATTTAGACGTTTGCGACAAGTTTTAACTAATATTTCAATAATTTTAATAAGTCAAAATATTCTTTCCTCTCGGCGCTCTTAGGATTGAGGAAAAAATTTCTTTCCCCCTCTGGGAGCACCGGGCACTCCCCGCGCCTCATGAGGAATCGTAAACCTTTTGTACTGACAAAGGGGAGATACTATCTCCCCTTTACTATCTCCGAGATAGTAAGAGTTACTGGCTTTTAGTCAGTAATCATTCGCAAGAAAGAAAGTTTCCAATATTTGGCGCCATGTCTTATCACAATAATTTTTTCTGAATTCTGGTTCCCATTCTTTTTTTAATAGAATGACTTACAAACTTTCAAATGCATGTTTTGATTTTATGAGTATTATGAATTTTTTTAATACTCTCACAAATGTCTCTTTTTAAGTAGATTTTAAAGTTAAAAATAACTAACAGTTTTAACTAATATTTCAATAATTTTCTCTAATAAACTTTGTCACCATATAAAAACGTTGTTTTTAAAAACGTTGGTTTTTATATCGAATTATTTAGGATTTGTAATTAGAAAACGTTCATTTTCCTTTTACTCTTTCTGCAATTTGATAAATGTATATTTAAACTGTCACTGTAATTATAAAGAATTTTATCTAGTTTTACATCTTATTCCTGTTACATATTAAAGTCATTTTAATTATTTTGTTATACATATATATATATATATGTGTGTGTGTGTGTGTGTGTGTATGTATATATGTATATATATGTGTGTGTATGTATATATGTATGTATATATATATATATATATATATAACAATATTGTGTGTAACCGTATTGACATGTACATGTAATATGTATATAATATTATATTTGATTGTGTATGTATATAGTATGTATTGTTAATTATATATATATATATATATGTGTGTATATATATATATATATATATATATATACATACACACACACACATACATACATACATACATACACACATACATACATACATATATATATTAAGTCCATTCAATGTTGAATTTCTGTGTTTTGTGAGTTTTTCATATTTGTAAAGTGTCGTCCTATAATAAAAATGATTAGAAATTAATGTTGCTTAATTCAAGGTTGCTTAAAACAATCCACGTAGAACAGTATTCATTGGGCTTTCAAGGATAGTTCAAAAGTCGCAGGGATAGTTCAAAAATCAAAGGGATCGCTTTAAATTGCCACTATCTTTGTTTGGTGATAAAGACAGTTTTCTCTTGGTCTTTGGGGCGAATCTCAATTTGCTAATAGCTCTCTCCAGATCCGATGTCGAAACCCAGTTATTCCTTCCATAGGACTTTTAAGATGTCATCGATACGAGGTAGAGACTTACTAATCTTTCTTAAGTATACTGCTGTTTGTAGAAAATGCAACACCATGAAAGAATCATCAGAATCAAATGAAATTTAATGCAGAAACGACTTGTACTGATACAAATAAATGATGAAATTTTCAAAACAAAAGAAACAAATTAAGCGTCCGAAATCAGTATTTGGTGCAGCCACCATGCGCTGCAATAAGTGCTGCTATACGACGTGGCATGGAGTCAAACAGATGTTGAATATCTGCTTGAGGAAGAGAATTCCATATCGCTTGTATGCGCAACCAAAGTTCGTCTTTGGAAACTGCAGGACGCGGATCACGAGCGAGACGCCGACCAACCATATCCCACACGTGCTCAATAGGCGACATATCCGGTGAATAAGCAGGCCAAGGAAGAAGTTGCATGCGTTGTGCTGAACAGAAGTCTCGAACAGTCCGCGCAACATGTGGGCGTGCATTATCCTGCTGAAAGATAGCTCCAGGGATGCCTTGAAGGAAAGGAGCGACTTCGGGCTGTAGCACTTCACGGACGTACCTGTTGCTATTGAGATTACCCTCAATTCGTATCAAATTGGATCGTCCATGATACGAAATCGCACCCCAGACCATAACTCCGGGTGTTCGACCACTATGTCGTTCAATAATACACTCAGGAAGGCAGCGTTGACCGGCATAACGTCTAACACGAACACGGCCATCATGGGTCCACAAATTGAAGCGTGATTCATCTGAAAAGACAACTTGGTGCCAATCAGCTCGCCTGTCTCTGTGCTCAAGAGCCCACTGCCGACGCAGCCGTCGATGATTCGCCGTGAGGGGAATCCTGTATAAAGGCACCCTTGCACGCAATCCACGGCGCAGCAGACGACGACGAATTGACGAAGCCGACAATTGTACACCTGTAGCAGTAGACCAACTTGCTGCCAGCTGCCTGGAGGAATCTGTGCGATCATTCACCGCCATGCGGAGCAGGTGTCGATCATCGCGCTCTGACGTCACCTTCTGTCGTCCAGTGCCTGTTTTTCGAGTTGTTCGGTGCTCGTCGGTCCACTGCTTCCAAACTCGCATCACTGTGGAACTGTTCCGCTGCATACGAGCTGCTATTGCGCGATAGGAAAATCCTCCTTCTCGAAGGCCGATTATCCTCCCTCGTTCAAACTCCGTAAGTTGCTTGAATTTCTTATTCTTCCGTCGTGGAGGCATACTCAGGTCTCACTAAACGTTTGCCACTAACAAATAATCATAGACTCTTTTCAACGTCCCGCTACAGCACTTTATTTATACGCTTTCAGCATCAATTCAGAGGGCGCTGCGCGCGCCGCGCACGCGCGATGGCTCTGAAGCTTTATTAATTTGCATAATATCCTATAATTGACATTTGCTGCGAATTTCATTTGATTCTGATGATTCCTTCATGGTGTTGCATTTTCTACAAACAGCAGTTTATATTGTTCATTTTATTGTAATCCATACAAAAATCAGATTGATCCGTCCATCCTTTTTACCAATACAATAGGTAAAAATGTATGGCTCTTCAATAATACTATTGTCTTTCCTCTCCTGAATCAACCGCTTGACTTCGTCTCATCTGGACAAATGTATTATTCTTCAATGCTACCTAATAGGTAGATGATCTGTGTTAATTCGGAGATAGGTAATACTTATATGACCTACATAGATGTCATTTGTCAAGAACGAATCTTTCAACTAGAAGAGAAATTTCTTGACAACGTCCAACTGCATTATATTTAACCCAGAACAATCCAAGGGTCAAGTGCTCTATTTGCTCGACAATTTTTGGTCTGGTAATGTCAACAAGATACAATTTCGTTTCCTTTCTCTAAGGTTTTGCATTTTCTCTAGATATCAAGAATTCTAATGGGAATAGTGTTGTTTTTATTCTCAACTAGAAATGCACCTATAAATATTTTTTTTCTTAGAGATGTGGGTAGAATAATCAGTCACTGCATATCTATAGATATCAGGTGATGTAAGGAACCCTCGAACATCACATTCTGATTTTGCTGAAATAATAACTATCTCGGTTGATAATAAAGAACAGTCTTGAAACACTTCAGTATTTTCCAGAACGAGGGGAATTTCTTCATCTTTGGTACTAAAATCGTTTTTCTAGAGATCAGCGGTAAATACATGATGTTGCAAGAAATCCAGTCCCTAGATACAAAGGTTAGTAATGTTTGCAACATATACTCGATGTTTTGATTTCACATTACAAAACTACATACAGTTTTTTTTGTATTTTGGTTTGATCACTAGTCGTAGATTTTATTTCGAGGACTGAAGTAGTATACAGAAGTTGTAGTCATTATAAAGTTACATTGGCTCCCGTATCAATAAACATAAGATATGGGATACCATTGACAGTTAATTTGATGTAGAATCCTTTGCTTCCTTCCCAATGTTGAGACTGAATTTTTCTTTGGGAGTTCATAGGCCTAGGTGACCTATGCGCAATAAGTCAACTCTGATTTCTGTTATTGTTGATTGATATGACATCCGAACTGCCTCTTTGAAGGTGCCCTTTCCTACTGAGATTTTAGCACTTTAACTCCAACTTAGGAAAAAAAAAATACTAAACTTTCTTTATTGCTCTTTGATTTCATTAATTTCCTTTTCACGTTTTTGATCCATGAAACACTCTGTCGTTTCTTTTGAAGTATCATCTTCTACAGCAGCTGCTCTAACTCTTCTGGTTAGCTTCGAAGAAGATATCAGCTTTAAGCTTGTGAGCATACAAAGGGCAGCATTCAAATTCTTGAACACTGACCTTAAATAGGTCTAGTGGCTTGCTGCGACTTATCTTCCCTAATAACACTAATGAAATACTTGGTGGCTAAAGTGCCCAACACTCCTGTAGGACATGTAGGAAAATCAGCTCGCATTAGTCTATTTATGTGGCTAATTCCTGTAAGTTTTACCCTGATTCCAGCTTTATTACCTATCATTTGGCCTAGTAGAAGTTCACCAAATGTCTATCACTAAAACAACATTCGAAGGCTATCTTGATGGAAACTACATCGTTTATCTGTGTAGCTGGAATGGCCTTTAGCACTTCAGCTGCTTGATCACAAAGAGTTGGAACGAGATTGCTTGCTCTTGTCCGGTCACCTTAACCATTAGCTAAAGAAACGACATCGAATCATGTATTAAATACAGAAGGGCGCATTTCATAAGGTTCTTCTATGACGGACATAAAATGTTTATATGAAACATGGTTAAAATATTCTATTACGTACAGGCTTCTTGTCTGTCCGTCACAGAAGAAGAACTAAGACATAGGACGAGAAGTGTGGATTTATATCCCTCAAACTACATTAGTTGAACGAGTTTCTAGGTATTCCAAAAGTTTCTCGAAGTCCTAGAGAGTTGTCGACTTCTTTTACCTTTTTTTCTGATGTCCTAGAGACTGTCATCTACTTCATCCTTCATTTCCTTAATCTTTCTTTTGATTTATTCAACATTAGTTCTTAGTTTTGTTCAACTTCATTTCTTCTTGTCCAGCTGCCGCAAATTGTTCTTGCCCAGTTACCATTTTCTTCACCAAGAATTCTTATTCGGTTTCCATTTTTTCTCCTAGAATTCTTGATCAGTTTTCATCTCCGATTTCATATCTTTATTCATATCTTTATTCATATCCATTAAGACTTTTAACTGTTCTTCCATGGCTAATTCCTTGAAGATAAATCTCTGGCATTCAATCCAAACCTGGCAACTAAATGTTATATTATAGACCACCGTTCAAATGCAAAAAACGTCAATTCAATTACAAAGCACTTTCTTTGCGAGAAAATCCAAATTTATTATTAGAATCCCCAACAAATACATTATTTTACCTTTCAATAGGAGGAGTTAACACATACATAAAAATGCGCAATAACAACAATTCAAAGTTCACATAATCATTGAAGACAGAAATTTAAATTACATTATCATTAGAAGTCTGTAGAATCTCTATAAACTCTCTTTACAACAATGGAACACACAGTGCCTCAAACATATACCCTTATTGAGCCACTGAGGTTTTATTAACGTTGCACTAATCACAACACGAGGGTTAATGGCGACGGATTTCGTAATTCTGAACTTCGGTCAAGTAACGAGAAGGAAACCTGAGCTAGCATCTCCCTGTTTTAACTTCTACACTACGCCAAAGGGAAGATTTTGAGCCTCAACAGGTATACAGTGCATTAGCGTCGGCTTCACGGTAGGTCTTTCATTGCCAAAATGCTGAAACCCACAAGCATTCTCAGTACTAAACGTTTCCACTGAGACAGGAATACAATTTTTAAGAAAATTATTCAGGCTGACGGAGCAGCACAACTTTCGACGATTCTTCAAATTGCTTCCCTTATATCTCGCTTCAGACTGTCCCAACTTCAAATCACTTCGCATCAGTTGCAAACTCAGAGACTATGTCTACCCTGCTATTTGTATATTTTTCTGAATATACGTTCATGGTGTTGCATTTTCACTGTCACGTAGTGTAATCTGTGGACACGTTTGTGCCTTTTAAATTAAAAACTGGGTGCTTTAACATTTTATTATTATTCTGTTATTTTAGTAGAGATTAAACTCAAACAATAATATGAAATATTCGCAAAAAATTTACGTATTTTTTTCCACAGTAAAATATTTTCTTCGTTTACACTATACAAAGTTATTCATGATCATTCTCACGTTGAAGGAACTGTATTGACAGTAAACGTTTTCAATTGTTGGCGTCAATCATCAGTATCTTAAAACTATGGAAGAAAATAGAAGTATTACGGTTTGGATGAAGGAAATATGCATTCAGTAAACTATTTTTTTTTAAAAAAAAATGTTCAATGCAATGTTTTGCAAAGAACAGATTTAGCTACCCAAGGTGCTAATTTTTTCAAAACAATTATTAAATTACTCAATTAAATATTAGAGTTAAAATAAATGATGAAATATTGAAATGGACAATAATATAAGTTACATGTAATTAAAATGAAAGCAAATGATAAATTGTTAAACTGAATAAATTTTAAGCTAAAAGCAACTGAAATTAAGGAGAAAGGTTACTTATTAAGCAGAGTATATTTTAAGCTAAATAGAATTAAAATTAAAAGAAATGTTAAATTGCTAAACCGAATAAATTTTAACCTACATGAAATTAAAATTAAAGCAAACAATAAATTATTACACTGAATATATTTTACGTTAAATGTAATTAAAATTGAAGCGAAAGATAATTTATTAAGTTGAATATAAAATAAGCAACATGTAATTAAAATTAAAGCAAGCAATAAATTATTAAGTGAATATATTTTAAGCTAAATGAGCTATTAAAATTAAAGGAAACGATACATTGCTACACTGAATATTTTTCTCGCTAAATGTAATTAAAATTATATGTAATTGAATATAATACAAGCTATACGTAATTACGATTAAAACAAACGATAAATTGTTAAAATATTCCTATTTTAAAGAAAAGGAACTAAAATTAAAGGAAATGGTTAATTATTAAACTGAGTATATCTAAAGCTAAATTTCCATAAAATGAAAGGAACCAGGTAAATTGTTAAATTAAATGTAAAAGAATGTAGAAAAATTTAACATTAAGCCTATGGGTAGAAAGATAAATTTGAGATATTTGAATAATATCCTAGTTATAATGGTTAAAATTACCAAATGTTTATGTTTAACATGAGAGTTAAAACCATTAAACGTATAATGTAAAAGAATATAGAAACAATTAACATTAAGTCTATGGATAGTATAGTAAAATCAGAAAACAGAACATGTTTATAAAGTCATTTAGATATTAAAAAAATTAAAAAGTGATCTGGTACTCCAATTTATAGCCTATCGAAAACAATAACCCCTTGAGTGGCTAATATGGTTCACTTTGTATATACTGAGCATTCATTTGCTTGAATAATCTTGCACAGGATATATTAGTAACATTTCAAATTCCTCTTAATACCCAATGACTGACTCAAGTAAAACTTTTCAAAATAATTTTGTTGACTATTACTGATCTCATAGCTTACTTAAGTAAAAAAAACTACGCCATCATTCTAAATATTTATATATAAAAATAAATATTTTTATCGCATCTACAAGGTTTTTTTCTGAGTAAGCACACAAAACTATTTGAAAAAAATATTTTTATTTCCCACAAAATTATCTGTAGAAAACGTTTGTAAAAGTTTTATTGCAATAGTTTTCCAGCTTTATAAACATTTTAACAGCAACTCAAAGACTATTTCATATAAGTTTTAAAATACTTATTATGCTGTAGAAATATTAGTGATGATGTGCATTGACGATATTGAAATGAAATGATTAAAAATAAATATTGAAAAAAAAATTATATATTCTTATTTTATATCTATAACTATTTGGAAGGGGTATCAAAATACTATTTTGATACCTCTTCCAAATTTATTTGTGTACTTAACTTTTTTTCAGAAAAGCAACAGAGTAGCAGGTGTATAAAATATAATTCAAGTGATACGGAACCTTTAATATTTTGTATAGAATAAGCAATAGCAGCAAGTTCTTAAAATTCTTCAAGTAATAAAGAATAAAGCTATCATTTAATATCATAAATTAGAAGACTTTTAAAAACTAGTTTTTGTTCTCTAATTTAAAACACTCTTCACAGATTTTTACAAATTAAAATATTCTTATAAATAAAATTTTAATTTACATTCAAACAAAATTTAAATTTTCCTCATAAAACTTCTTTTAATTGTTCAAACACACTATACTTACATCCCAAATTTTATGACAGTTTTAACATACATCATAATACAACAGAAACAAAAGCTAATGCATGATTTCAAGAGCTTAAATTTTTTTTTTAACTCCTTTGATAATTTCGGTTTTGGAAAAAATTAGCATCTTTGTTAATAATATATAGAGAATTAAATTACAATGTTTCTCCCAACTTGATTTCTTAACTTCTGAAAAACTTCCTACTATTAAGAATTTTGATTTTTTTCCATAAATATACAGATACAATTCTAAACTAGTTGAGGAGTCTATTTCAACCAGATTATTAATTCCAGAGGCGTGAGTTCGAATGATTGTACTAGATTATTTCATCCAAATTATTAGTCTTATGAGCAATTAATATTTCTAACTTTTGAATAATAAATATGATACTTTATAGCGTCGTCTGAATTAAAAGATTCCTATGTCTTACATAAAAAAAATCGAATTCCTACAACTGAATAAAATATAAAATACTATTTATTTTAAATTTTCAATTGCATTCCTGCGCAATCATTTAAGTCCTTAAGCCAAACATACTTATCCAACAATATACATTCATGGGCAAAAAATTAGCGCACCAAGAAATAATTGCGGGATCGTAACGAAACTTGGCATGATGGTACATGTCGGAGAGATATGCAAATGATTAAAAATGCAGCGTGATTGCGCATTACATATAGCCGGTAGAGGGCATTTAACGTCGTTCTCCGTGCAGTATAAAACAGGTAACCAAAGCTTGTTTGAGTATGCTGAATCGTTTACAAAGGAAGAGCTGAGGTAGACATGCCATTACGCCGTTTCCGAAGACAATATGAGCAGTTGTCGCAGTTTGAGAGGGGGAGAATCATCAGCATGATGGAAGCTGGGTAGTAAGTTAGGCAAGTAGCTCGTCAGTTACGCCCCTCTGATTGTGTTGTGAGGAAGTGTTGGGACCAATGAATCCGAGAGATGTCATTTACACGAAGACCAGGCTCAGGACGCCCTCGACAGACCAGTCGTCGATAAGACCGCCACATCGTAAGAAATGCACGCGTACAGCCAACTGCTTCATCGGCCGCCATCCAGACACAGGTAGCACCTTTACTAGGAGCCCCTGTGTCTTCTCGAACCATATGAAGGCGCCTGGCTGAAGGACATTTGGGATCGCGGTGCCCATTACGAGTGCTGCCCTTGACACCCACCATCGACGCCTCCGTTTGGAGTGGTGCAGCGTTGGAACCAGGTCGTCTTTAGCGACGAATCCAGATTCAATCTCAGCAGTGATGACAATCGTGTTCGTGTGTGGAGACCCCGTGGTGAACGCCTCAATCCTGCCTTTGCTTTACAGCGACACACTGCTCCCCACAGCTGGTATAATAGTATGGGGGGCCATTGCCTACAATACACGGTCACCCTTACTATTGATCCGTGGTACCATGACAGCCCAGCGGTATGTCCATGACATCCTGCAACCACATGTGTTGCCACTCATGCAACGGCTCCCAGGAGCCATTTTTCAACAAGACAATGCTCGGCTTCACACGCCAAGGGTGTCACAAGACTGTGTCCGCACTGTTACTACCCTTCCTTGGCCTGCCCGATCCCCAGATTTGTCTCCAATCGAGCATATCTGGGATCATTTGGGATGTCGTATTGGGCATCCCACGAGTTTGAACGAACTAATGGCAAGGTTACAGCAAATATGGAACGAAATGTCTCAAGACATCATACAGAATTTGTATGCCTCAATGCCAGATCGTATCGCATCGTGCATTCGCACTACTGTGGGTTCAACAGGGAATTAAATCCTCCGTTCTTTTGCTTTTTTCTCTGAAATAAATTATCCTTTTTCTTTGATTTTCTAATCATTTTCTTATATCAAAGTATTCATTACGTATGTAAAATTTCGTCTCATTTTGACGACTCCTTCTTGGTGCGCTAATTTTTTTGTCCATGAGTGTATTAGTTAATGAATTTAATTTCTATGGATTTGGAAAATTGTTGAATAATTGCCATTTATATCTGTTGAATATTTTAATTGAAATTTGACGAATATTATTACAATGGCTCCATTCACTTCAGACAGCAGTAACTTAGAAATCGAAGTAATCTTCGCCGAATGAAAAATATCTCAAATAGATTTTCTTATGTTTTATGTAAAAGTGAATATTGAAATTTGATTCTTAATATTTTGTTTTGAAATGCTAATTACTAGTAAAATTCTATTCTGGACTGCTTGTTTTTTTCTTATAATTTTAAATATTCGATTCATTCTTTTTTTATTTCATTCTTCATATATTTATCGAAAATCTTTTCACTAATATACTAATTTTATAAAGCTTTATTTTTGAAAAATAGCTTTAACAAGGTAGCTTTTATTTTATTTCTAATAAAATAACTATGAATAACAAAGATCAAATGTTATTTAAATATAAGAAACGACAGTTGGTTTTCCCATTGCATATAAAAAACCATATGCAATGCTAAATGCCAATGAAAGGTAATTTTAACATCTTTGATAAGCATATATATAAATAAAAACTAATGAAAAACATTTTACTTTAGCGTTCCATATGTATATTCAATTAAAAAACCATAAATTTTGTGAAAGAATTTTCACTTAGTACGAAAAAGTGAGAATTTCATAATTTTTGATATTCATAAATTTTTATTTATAGGAGATTTTATTAAGATGCTATTGTAATTTATTTTAATATCTCTATTATTTTACGTTATTTTTAGTATAATTAAAACGACTTTTAAAATCGTTGTTAGTTAAATGGAAACAGAATACTAATAGCATACTTACGTATCAAAAACAGTTCGTGATATGTGAGTAAATAATTAAAATAATAGACGAATAAGTGTCGTGTAGTGGGAAAATCAATTATTTTAATATTATTCGAATAATTAAAGAATGTTTTTCGAAATGTTTCAAAATGTTCCCACTATTCAATGCTTAAGGCATGCAATAGTAAACTCCATTTCATCCACCCTAATACTGAAAAGTTTGAGAAGTGTTTTCCAGAAATAGTTATATAAATTTTTTTTATATTAAAAAAAATAATTCAGTGAGAAAAGAATAGATTTTAAAAAGTATTTTTTTTATTTTCAAAAAATTAAAAGAAAACGTTAATTATGTTTTTCATTAATCCATATAATTTATTACTATAACTATAATTTATTTCTATTAAGCCTTTAACATTGATACTACATTCGTCTTGCAGAAATGAAAATTGCAAAAGTTCTTCAGATGGCAGTTGTTGATATACAAACCTTGTGTGCAATCACTTAAAGATTATAAACAATTTAGGGTACCCAGATATTAAATAAATATATTTTATATATATATATATATATACATTGTCTTTCATAAAAATTGCTTATTTTGTAAAGTTTCTATAAATTAGAACAAATTATGCTTTAAAAAATTCAAGAACGTTTGCTTTAATACTGAAAAGCGTTTCTGCATCACAATACAAAAAAAGCAGTACAAGCGTTTATGCATTACAAAATACAACAAAAAATTTGAATAATCTGCTTTTAAGTGCAAGATATGAAGGACTTACGCATAATTTTCTTCCAAAAGAGCGGCACTTTTCTTTGACATCAGCAGAGGCGAGAGATCACGAAACGATGAAATATTAATCAGACCTTCTGAGCAAAATCGTACCATATGTATATAAGGAGCTAATCCATGGTCTCTTCCTCTTTGTATATCCACAGAACTTAAGTCATGCCCGTAGGGTGTTCCTGGAATTCTACAATTTTCAAAAATCAGAAAAGTTACATGATTTGGTTTCAATAACAAAACCCTAGATGTTTTAAGAAAATATTTTTATAGATTTTTTTTGTTATTTTTTTTGAAGATATTTTAAAATTAGAATTTTTATTGAAAACAATGTGAGAATTTCATGAGAAATGTTAATTTTATTCCAAGTTAGGAATCAACTTAAAAAAATTTATGAATCAAACTATTTGATATTTTAAGAAATTAGAGAACCGTAAGCTTCGACTTGGAATTACATTTTTTTTCTTCAAAATCCCAAGTCCTTTATTTGCATGTTTAAATACTATTTATTTACACAGTTGCTATTAATAATTAGAAATTTTACTCGAAAAATAATTTTAATAATTATCATCCCTATCATCCAAAATAATTTTAATAATTATCA
>BMAW01077425.1:341996-371350 GCA_019974015.1 Nephila pilipes
TTAATAATTATCATCCCTATCATCCAAAATAATTTTAATAATTATCACCCCTATCATCCAAAAAAATTTTAATAATTATCATTGGCTCTGTCTTATAGTAAAAAATACCACCCATCGTAGACAGATCGACTGGTTGATCAGAACAATGAGTTGCTTCAGAAGAATTTGCTTTATAGAAGGCAAGGCTGTCTTATCGGCGAGAAAAGTCATAGCGACGATTTTTTTCGGATACAAAGGGCATCATATTAATGAACCGTTATACTCGAAGGAAAAAATCCTAAATCGCACTGGTTCCTAAAATCGCACTGGCCATTCCTAAGATGGGCACTTTTTGAATAGCCCTGGTAAAAAGTGCGAGAGAGTTATGGGAAATAAATGCAATTTAATTAATTTTGTGTATTCTGTTTTGTTATTTAAATTAACCCAAAAATTATTAAGAGCAGCAAAACGAAAATAATTTGGTAAATAGAAAAATTTAAGAAGCGTATAAAAATCTTACATGGGGTTTTCAGAAATTATTCACGTAGGAAGTAATTTCATAACTTTCCCTAAAAAGGTTTTTTTTTCAGTTTAATCTATTTTATGAAGAAAAATTCCAAAATTCGATACAATTTTAGATGGAATAATATTGTAGAATTAATACGTGTATAAGATTTCTTAAATATTTTTTCATATACCTATTCATTCCACAATATCCTCAAAATTTAGAAATATTTGATATATAAACAATGATAAAACTGAAAAACTAACGAAGAAGAGTTTATTTAATGCACAGGTAAACATTTCTCTAACTAGCTCTAGTAACTCTAAAACTTAACTGCGATATTCAAACTCTCGAAATTTTTGGCTTAATACAAAGCTTACGATCTCTATAACAATTCAAATATTTGCTTCTTTTGTATTTAATCACTTTTAAATCGTTCTTTTATAAAACATTTTTTGTACTAGTTATAATTGAATTTAATTTCGAAATATTAGGCAACTGACAGAGAAAAGCCTTCAAGTATTGATTTCATATATTAATTTTTGCTCATTTCTAATTAATGATACATAAATACTCAAATTTTGTTTTCGTCAAGCGCAGATGCTGCAAGCGTAATTCTGTGATTTATTTAATCTTAAATATTAATCTAGGCGAAGTTAAAAAAATATAGGATAGTCCTAGAACAAGAAAAAATTTTATCTACCGCTTCATAATATTGATAACTAAAATTGCTTAAAAAATTCTATTTATTCTTAGAATTCAAGTTACAAGCCTTTTTAAAACAGACATGAATGAGATAAAGTTAATTTTTCTATGGAAAGACATGAACTTCAACAGATGGGTAATCTTCTAAGACCAGATAAGTCAATTTTTCCATAGAAAGACAAGAACTCCAACAGATTGGTAACCTTCGAAGACAGCTATAGGTTTCTCTAATTGAAGAAGAATTCCGAATAGCTCCCATAGAAAATGTTCGGAATAAATCAGAACAGGAAACAGTGCTGGTTACTCTAATTGGATGAATGAAGACGAGAATGCTCTAGTTCCGGAGAATTTGTCGACGCTCGCGGAAGAAAAAAAATTATGCAAGAAAAGAAAAGATGTATTAAGGAGATTTTGCTTATTACTATAATTTAGAAAATTTAAAAAAATTAGTTACATTTAGTTTAAATTACTAAATTATCAATGATTCTTTTGGTATCCGATACGCAATCCGTCCCTCTTGCTGAAACGTAAAGGAAATAAGCAATTGCTTGTATCTTTAAACTTGCTATTATACGCTTCGGTTGAAACGAATCTCAGGTCATTTTTATCCATTTTACGTTAGATAGCAAATAATTTTCAACTAAAATTGTTTACATTAGTGAGATTTATTGCTTTTTACTTTGTTATTTCTGAGAAATCTCGTATTATCTAAAATTACTATAAAATTTCAAAAAGTTTGAAAGCGTTTTTAGTCATATTTGAAATTATTCTACAAATAGATAAACTGTTACAACATTCAGTCATAATTAATTTGGTTTCTGGTTTATTAGTGTAGTTCTAAAGCAATATAAAAGGAGTTTCTATCGATGTATATTAAAAGTTATAAACCACGGTCATATGACGTAGAATGTCTGTGAAATACTTCAAAGCTAGCCCTGTGATAATCAAAACGCCCTTTTATATTTAATAAGTAGCAATTTTTATTATTATATTTTATTATCTTTAATTTAACCGAGAGTCGAACCCGACATCTAATGGTTCGAAAACTTTTGATGCTTCAATGCTACAATTACGGCCTCTGAGGACATAACCTAAATAAGGCAAAGAAACCAAATTCACCGCAATGTAGGTTTGAAAAGACCTAAAAAAAAGAGCATAAATTGCATGATTAAGATATACCGGTAAAACTGATGAGTACTTAAGGGGTAGAATATAACCTGGCCATGAAATTTGTTACGTCTTCAACGTGATTATAATCGTATTTTTCTGAAGGTACTTGGCATACGCCTTGCAAAATTTCTCCCAAGTGTTCCGTGCGAATCAGATCTGGATTGAAATAAAGATTCTTAAACTTTTTCAGGGAGAAGCCAACATTTTTAGGTATCATGCTATGAAGTCTGAAGACAGCAATTGCAAATTCACTGCGGACACCAAGTCGGATGTTGGAGTTGTACTTCGAACCACTTGATCCATCTTTGATAGAAAGGTCGAATTCCTTTATAAGGGTAGGGCCCAAAAGAAGCGGTAAGTATTCTTTGAAAGTGATACATTGAAGTTGAGCGATATTTATCCTTCTGTAAACATACAATTTTAAAGAATATAAGTAATTGAACATTAACTTCTTAGTAAATTTTAAATGTAAATTAAGTAATATAAAATTGACCTTTAATTCTTTAAAGTTTATTTCCTAAGTATATAATTGCTTAGATGGTGAATTAAAATAATTAATGTAAGTCCTGGTCTATTTATTTATACTTAATTCAAAAAGATTAATTTAGTAAAGTGGACGAGAATAATTAGTCAAGTGAAGCTGAATATGATTTTAAGATACCATTGACACTTTAAGTTTGAAACATTGAAATGATATCGAAGCCTACCTTTTTACGTACTCGATTTTTTTGTTAGAAATATTTCTTAGAACGTTTATTTATCTTAGTAAACTTTAGCGTTATATTATTTTTATGTAATATTTAATTTTGTAAAAAAAATATGAGCAACGCATCGTAAATATATAATTAAAATATTATGCGTAAATTGGTGATTAAAATAGCATTTCCTCTAGTTTATTTTAAAAACTTTGATTAATTATGAAACCTAATTAACCCTTGCACAGTCTAAGGAATAACACCATGTTTGGGTAGAAACTTCATCTTTAGCTTCATTGTAGCTTCTAAATTTTACAATTTTTGAAACATTATTGGAATTGATAGTTGCATCACAGTTTCTTCATTAGATTGATCTTAAAAAATTTAAGTAATACAAAAGATCAATTTTGCTTCCAACCCAGATAGGTATTATTTGATTCTTGTTTGAGTACTATGTACATATGCCATGAAATGTTTTGTCAATCGATGCGCTTTTTGAAAGCATAACATAATTATTAATATTCTGAATATATTTTCTTTCCTTGTTTTGTGTTTTATACAGTGTGAAAAATAATTTTTTGATATTTTTTTTGGAGAAATACATTTACAAGAAATTTCGTTATAATAAGTGTAAGCAAAAATTACACAGGAAATAAAATGTATGATTTAAAATTACAACGCATGTAAATTTAAAATAATAATCGAAAAGTATTTTAATTTCAATCCATAATAATTTAAAATTAACATAAAATGCTTCGAATATAAGAAAAATGTGTATTTCGCTATACAATACACATTCTATGTAACAATTATGTTACCAAGTAAGCACGTTAGCTTCTGAATCAATCTTTATGTTAAAGAAACCACAATTAATTTCAAATGTTTACATAAAAAGCGTTTGCTTTAAAAATTTGCATGAATTTTCATATGTCTAAATTAATAGCCATTTTTTCATAACTTCAAATGAAGAATACATCTTCTCAATACTTTACACAACAATCCGCATGTTTGTTTTATATGTGCTTTAATTGTTTGTTCAATTGAAAACCTAGATATATATAAAAAACAATCTAAATTACAAACTATATACACTGAAATAAGGGAGAAAAAACAACACACATATTTTTAGCGAAGCTGAATATGTCAAATTTAAATATAATTTCCTCTAAATAAGTTACCTAATTAAATAATTCTACATAGTTTAAAACATTTTCAATCTATTTTATCTTTTTTAAAAACAAAGGCCTCCCTAATTGAAAAGAAATGGACCAATGATATTTAACCACCCCTTTTCAGAAGAAGCATAAATAAAAGTCTCTGTTATTAGTATTCATTTACAATAAGGAGTTAATTTTTTTGGAATATTTTATATTTAATAGATTTGACCTTTAAATGTAAAATTGATTTTCCATTTCAGACGTTAATGCATACAAAACAAAACATGAGGCATTATTTAGCGTAAAAAAAAGCTGATAAATTTAAACATCTATAAAAAGTACGCTGAAATATACTGCGCTGCGCATGACAGTGATGTTAGAAAGTTTCGGGTAATGTTGTGCTAAATTTTATCTGAAAATATTTTCCAGAATTTTCCATTTTTTGAGAGTAATAAATACCGGTCTCATAATTTTGGAATACAAATTTATCGATTAAAAGAAAACCTGGCTTCTTGATAGAGTCTTTCTTCATCCCAATGAGAATTCATTACTTTCAACTTCATTGCTAGTCTGTTATGCTCCCTCATGTAAAGAGTCTGCATGCTTGTTAATGTAGAATGTTGATTTGCACGGATATCTCCTGCAAATTTCATAAAAAATTACAAAAGAGACAAAAAATAAGTGCTGAATTTCCTGCGAGAAAAAACAAGCTTGACCACCACAAGAACAGCTTTGCCTGTTCTCATGTCATATGACAACAGACTTTTCTATTATTTAATTTTTGGAAAGAATGTGATGAAGTCGTAGTTTACTACGTTGCTATATTGAACTATTTAGTGCGTTGTCCCTACTTAAGCAATAGTTTCTTAAGAAAGCGGAGCCATTATCTGGCGGCTGCAATATTGCGGTGGAAGACATCAATAATCATTCTAGTCAAGTCTTTCAGAGGAAAACAAAGCTTATCTTGTGATTTACGTATCCGCTCGCATTCAACACTCTTTAGGAATCCACGCCATCTAGCTCGCATAGGCAATGTTTTAGTGACGTTATCCATTGCTATAAAGCAGCCTCCAGATAATGGCTCCTATGAAAAATCTTTACTGAAATGTAATCTAGGACTCTTCACAGCACACTTTAAAAAGGTCAAATGCGTTAAATGGCACAATTATACATATTAAATTTGGCAACATGGTTTTCTGTTTTCCCCTACAATAAAGTGAACTCGTTCATCGAGGAGGTGACGTCAAAGCTATTCCCGTCGTGATCAATTCTGTCATGAGTTAACGTTCTTCATAATTTCACTTAAAATAATAAACTTATTTGAGTAAATGATTTACATGGTGGGAGAGGGATTTCCTTAACATGCTTCTATAATATATTTAAAGTCAAAAGTAATGTCACGCATTCTTTTGGGCTTAAGAAATATGAAATACAGCATATGATTGGTCAACACATATTTCTAAAATTTAGAATTCGAAATACAAAATCACGCATTTCCATTCAGAATTCCAAAATTACAACTTCTTTGGTTTCTTAATGCTTAATATTGTTTTTAATAATGAAATGCGAGAAAAATTATGACTTACCTGCTAAGAAACATTTTGATTCAATTTCCAAAGGACAGAAAATTAAGGAGGGATTCTTATCTATTGGTAGAAGTTCCCCTTGTTTTGTATATATAGATCTTAATACACCTAAATAGAAATTGAAAATGAATGTATCTACACGTGGAGAATACACTATTTCCAATTTGTAATGTCCTATCTCTAAACATTGCAGTAGAAATATTAATGCGAGAACGATAATAAGAAATATAAGATTGTAATAATTTCTTTTAGAAAATTAGGTTGAATTTTTTAAAAAATTTCGAGAATTTGTAAATAAATATCAAATGCCTTAAAATGCCTAATTAGAAATTCAAGAAAGAAAGAAAAAAAACTAATTCGTTTCCTTCTTACTAAGGCTAGGAATGTGTTTGAATTTGCATGATTATGATTATTTTGATTATTGTAATATATCGTGATTTGTGTATCATTGCATTATAGTTAGTAATTTCAATTTCGCATTATTTGGTATAACAATGTTACTTTTTTTATTTCTCAGATATATTTTGCGTTACTAAAAGTAAGTAGCTCGGTTTTTTTTTAAGAAAAGGTTACAATTTTACAAGTAGAAATACAATGAATTTAATACAAGATAACGTAAGTATTTGAAAAGCGCGTTAATTATAAATGACCAGAATGGGTGACTGAAACAAAACTTTATTTCAATTCTCTAAGAGCTTCGATTGATACGATATACTTTATTGTTAATCATTATTTTGGTTTAGAGATTTATTTAGAGGTTAAATAGTATCACAACTAACCTGTTCCATCATTGGCTCGAATTTCCTGAGCGAGCTTTTCATTTTCACCATATACAAGAGAAGCATCTAAAGCAGATGTTACTCCATTAATTTGCTCTCTGTTTGCTGAGATAAAAATAGTGTAAATTGTTATTATCAGAAACTCATGTGTATAATGCATATATAAAACAGAAAAACAAATCGGAAGAAAAATCTCAGATTTGTGAACATAAGAACATAAATTTAATATTTGAAACAAAACAGATTTGGAATAGATTTATGTTTTTAACGGATGCTTTTTCTAACTAATAGTGGCCAAATTGTAGAATCGATTAATATTAATAAGTCAGCTTTCGTAGCAAATATTCAAATACATTTCGCCAGAAACATTACAACTCATGTATTATTGAATGAAATTTATAAAATAATTAAATTTATTCTTTTACTTCCTTTTTATTATGTTACCATAGAAACTCAAGCATCAAGACCAAAAGGTACATGTACCTGTTATCCTGAATACTAAATGGTGATTTTGATAGGATTAGTCTCTTCATTAAATACATTCTCAGTAAACACACACGCACACACACACACACACACACACATATATATATACATGTTTGTATATATATATATATATATATATATATATATATATATATATATATATAGCCATATATATATATATATACTTGAAAATAAATAATTTTTTATCAAAGTTCAAAGTTTTTATCTTTATTGATTAACTCTAGATCTGTTTAAATCAGGGTCGTATTAGTTAGATGAATAAGTTACACACAGTGAACTAAACAATGCTTCAATTCCGGAGAATCCCGTTAGTTAAAAGGAATTGGTTGGTAGATTGATTCTATTGGTACTCAAGAACCATATTGTTTACTTATTTTAAGGAGACAAGACTTTGACAAAGTGCGCAAAATAGGGAAAGATAACTTTTTAACCCCTTTATCTTTGTAAGAAAGGCATCCAATCAAAAATCAAAATAAATAATTATTTTCTGAAACTTTAATTACGTGAGTTATCTCCTTTATTTTTTGTTGCCTGTTTACCTATTATATTTCATAGGAATCCTATCCATTCCATTTTAATCCCAAAAATTCCAGTATTAGAGAATTTATTTCTCTGTTCCAAGATTAATCAGGATAGCCAAAAATATTTTGGTTATGAAAATGGAAGTCAGAGGGAAGAATTAAAGGGTTAAGCCAAATGGTAAGATTTCAAATAATTTAAAAAACCGCTGAGATGCTCTAATGTATTACGTTTGTTTTCTAAAATAATAAGTGCAAGGGAAAAAATTCTTAAGAAGTAAAACGATTTCCGTGATATGTTTGAATAAATATTTCCAGCACAACGTTACCTGATTTGTTTTTTCTGGGAACGGAGTGAACAATACTAGAAGTTTATAGATTACACTCATTTTAAAGAACAATTTCGTTGGGGCTTAGTAAGTTAATCATTAGATTATTAGATAATATTAAGTTAATTATTACATTTAAAAAGGAATGTAGATTCCCAGCTTCACACTAAACGACCCATCCTTGAGAAGATTTTGATTACAAATGTCCGTTTTAACAAATTATTCACAGAACTCAATGTAATATACGATATCTTTCGGGCTGAATTTGAACGATCCGTCTTTAAATTGGAGGGTTTGAAACGGTTTTTTATCTGATGAAAACGTATATAGATTTCAGATAAAATATTACTATTTTAAAAATTATAATTTAGTTTTATACACTTATAATAAGTTTGAAAACTTAATATTAGTGTAACAGATTATCCAATAAAATTAAGCAAAATATTAATTGTAAGCAATCGTTTATTCTAAGAAGTCGTATATGAAAACATGATGACAATTTAAATATAATTTGAAGCTGACAGCAATGTATATATATATATATATATATATATATATATATATATATAAACAAAAGAGAAAAAAACAAAATTTATAATTACTATGTTTTAAGTTATATTCTTAGTAATATCAAAGGAAAGTCTACTAGTGTGACAAATTTTCTGAAACTTATCCTAGCTAAAGTAAATAGATTGTATTTTAGTTTTAAGTCAGAAATTACTTAAAATATGGTTGGAACTTATGTTCCTTAAATATTCAGGCTTAATGAATTCCTTCATAAGAGTACTTTAGTACCAAAACGGGGGGGAGGGGAGAGAACGCTCTTATCATATATATTATTTGAAGTTTTTTTATCTATTATTTTTGAAAAGCTTCTTAACTATTCCTCTTTGTTTATATTAACATTAATTTGAAATAACTGGATAAAAAGATAAGACACACTGGATAAAAAGATAAGAAATGTTTGACATTTTTATTGTAAATAACTTGAAAGCAAACGAAATCATCAATATATCTGAGTAACTGAAAGCTATTATAATAAAAAAAAAAAGTTGTAAATAAATATAGGCTAAGCAATTACTAGCAGAACCACCTTGTGATATATCTTTCATCTCCTTATAAATCTTAATAATAAAGAATATATGATTTTATTTTGATTTCGTATTTTTTACGAGGTTATTAAACACAACTAAGTTATTGAATTTTTTATAAATCTCTTTTAAAATCCTTAGTTTTATCTGCTATTTCGATAGAATTAAAGAAATCTTTAAAATTATATCTGTATGTAGCATATATCTGTTTATTATTAATATATTTTACTATATCAACACTATTTTTATTACTGGCAGTATTTTAGAACTTATCTATAATATTTTGTGTAGGTTTTTTTTTTCCTTGTATTTTTGTACCAGCAAGAGCAATATAAGTATTCGAATCATGAGTTCAGTTCTCAGTTTTAAATGGTTTTTATGAAATTGTGGTCTTAAAAATATTTCAGGTTAGAAAACATTATTAATATTGATATCAATTTTCTTACAAAATGCTACAATTTTATTAAAAAATTTCCTTCTGGTTATTGCTCTCTATTTTCAAGGAGTTATTATTATCAAGGTGTTTATTATTTAATTTAATGTGAAAAATTTTACATATTGTCGCATAATTATTCAATACTTTGTGCACATAAGTAATAATACATCCGCCATGGAGATTAATAACAACTTTTCTTTAAAAAATCTTTCAAATATCCATTCTATTATTAATATCTACTTTTCTAAAGACCAATTTTCAATATTCTTCTCAATACAGTTTTAAACATTTTTAAAAGCTTCGAATGGAAAACCATAGTTAATTTCTAACTCAGTAATAAAATTAACAATATCTTAGGTAATTTGTTCCTTAACATAAAAACTATTTTTCGAAATTCCAAATCTGAAATTAATTCCATGATTCATAATATCTCTTAATTTTTTTTATCCTTAACAATATGCAAATTACCTGTTATGTCATTATCGTATTCCCCATTGATACACTATTTGTAAGCATTGCACATGCAATGTCATAATTTTTTAAATCTAAGTTATTACTGTAATTAAAAAGAATACGATACATTTTTTTTTATATTTAAAATTTTCTTAAGGTTGGAATTTTAATAATGATTAATCTTCTATATTTAATAAGAAGATTATTAAAATTAATCTGATCCAAATATTTATTCACAAATTTAATAGTATAATATACTATGTTTTGCTGCTCTAAATAAAAATCTTCCATATTGTGTTAATGAACAAATAGTTACAACCTTAAGGGTGCCAGAAAATGCAAGGAATTGTAGAATACTCTATCTAAGACTCAATTTTTTTGTAGTATTTTTCTTTTTATAACATTAGTAGAGCTTGGATTTTTCGTAGGCCTAATAATGATATTTTAAACATTCCATTGAACGATAAAAATAATTTTTTGTCAAAGATGTTTTTCCTATTTTTAGTTGAATATGAATATGATTTCTGAGATATATTTGCATTTTGGTACCATTTGAAAGAAAACTATTACACAATATGGTTGCAATATATTTCTCTTCTGTAAAGGGTACTTATGCAAATAGTGAACAAAAAATATTTTGTCTCTAAGTAATACTTAAATTTTAAGAAATAATTTTTTGTATGTAAAAAGGAAAAAAATATATATATAACTTCGGAAATTACAAAATTCTATAATTTTTTCAAATAAAATAAGCAGTGAAATGATTAAAATATTTGGTTCACTAAAGTTTGTGAATTGTTTTACATGTGAGGAGAAAATTATTTTACATCTGATAACATTCAATGAAACAGTTTTCCCGCCATACGCACACACATAATCGGTGAGCAAATGGTTACACAAGCCGGGCGGCATCGTTTATTTTCAAAGCAAATATTCTTAATTCACTAATTATTCTATCGAATTAAACGTTTCAAATATATGTGTGCTTCATGTTAAAGTGATGATGACCAAAATTTAAAATGTCATTATCTTTTGCGTGAAATTTATTAAATTACTGAATCGGATACTGAAATTAAATTGCTAAAGGCAGAATAAGAAGCAATATAAATATACAATTTTAAATTTCGATTAAATGAAAGATTTTACTAACTAGTGTTGCAAATAGTGCAAGGTTGACTTCTGTGCATCTCTAGACAAGTCAGGTTGAATTGAGAATAAAATGGATCATTTGAACGAATGGAGAAATGCATACAAGACGGTTCATTTTCATTTTCTGGAGAACAACATGGTACAGTTACTGAAAAAAGAAATTTTTGAGCATTTAATTTATGAAGTAATAACACTGAAAGAGAGATTAAAGAACAATATTTTTTTAACTTTTAATATTCTAAAATCAACTATTGTACACAAAAATAAACCACTTTCTGACACCGGGTTGCCACATACTTATTGTTTTAAAGTTGAACACAAAAAGGCGATGTTTAGAAATGAATTTCTTTTGTAATATTGATCTATACTCTATAACAAAATAATAACAATAAATAAATAAAGAGAGAAAAGTAAACGACTCAACAAGAAGGAGTTGCCCTATTGTAATGAAATTTCGTATGCAAAGACATTTTGACCAAACATGAAATGATTAAAATTTTGTGTCTTTTGAATGAATAGCGGGAGCTAGAGAGCTTCGGAACTGCTCACTCAGCAGGTGTATATAAGAAGCGATTTTCAATCTGATGGTCAAATTGTCTGTTGAATTGCGATTTCAGATACCTTTCAACGACTGAAAAAATGCCTCGCCGCAGGATTCAAGCTCATTATGAGAAACTGTCAGAGTTTGAAAGATGTCGTATCATTGCATTGAAAGAGGCAGGTTGGGTATATCGGAGAATCGCTCGTCATATGGGTCGAAGCAATGCGGCGATTAGAAGATGCTGGCAAGAATGGGTGAACAATGGCAGATTTCATAATCATGATGGTAGCGGTCGAATTAGGGCCACTGCAGATCGGGAGGGCAGAGTAATTGTCAGATCAGCTGTCACAGTGCCTTATTCATCGTTATCAACCATCAGACGTGCGATCCATCCGAGTGTCCCCCATGACCATTCACAGACGGGTGTTAGAACGAAGTCTACGTTCGTACCGACTGTTACGTTACCTGCCACTCACACCTGCACACTATCGAGCCAGATTACAGTGGTGCATGGATCGATCAGATTGGAATGATGCTGACTGAGGATGTATATTGCTTAGAGACGAATCCTGTTTCCAACTGTGTCCTGACAATCATCGAAGACGTGTCTGTAGACGACCCCTAGGGCAACGTGCTGATCCTGCTTTCACTATTACAAGTCCCGCAGGCCTTCAACAAGAGTTATGGCCTGGGGTGCCATTTCCCTTAATAGTCGGACCTCTTTGGTCGTCATTAGAGACACTTTTACAGCACAGCGGTGAGTCGATGACATTCTGAGACCTGTTTGCTAACGTTCCTTTTGAAGTATCCTGGCTTTATTTTTCAGCGAGTCCACATACAGTACGGGTTGATATGAGCTGTTTTACAGTTTATCAGACACTTCTTGGTAAGCCAGGTCTCTCTCCAATAGAGCATGTCTGAGATATGATGGGAAGACGACTGCCTTTATAAGGTAATGTTGATGACCTCACCCGACAATTGGAGCAAATTTTGCAGGAAATACTTCAGGAGACCATCAGGGAGCTTCATCACTCTATGCCACGTCGTGTGGCAGCTTGCATCCAGGCGAGAAGTGGGCCAACACCTTTTTGAGCTCGTTAATTTATAACTATGTAACTCTGAAATAAATCGTTCAATTTTTCTGAAATTTTAATTGTTTCCTATTCTGCACATCTTATCCACATCTTATTTTCTTATCCGTCAATTTTCCTCTCCCTCAGACAACTCCTTCTTGGTGCGTTTTTTTATAGAAAGTATTTTGAATATTTAAGCCCATTCAAAGTTGAGAATTCACGTTCACAAATTATTCTAAAAGCCAAAAACCTAATAATTAAATGAACTAAAACAATATGCAATAATGATAATTAAATGAACTAGATTCAAAAAAATACGATATATAAATATATATATATATATATATATACCGTATTTATTTGAATCCAACCGCTTTTCAAATTCTCAATATGTTTTTGTGAAACAATAAAAAACTAGTGTAAATAGATTTATTAACATGCTGTATTTACGGAATTTAAAAAAAAAATTCAAATGGAAACTAATAAAAAGTTAATAATTAATTTATTTTACTAGTATTAATTTTTTTTTTAAATACTTAACATGAACCTTAAGTTTTCAAACCGTCAGTATCACATTCCGAAATTCGTCACTCCACTGTCACAGCTGATTTCGAAACTGGTGCCGGAATCTCAATTTTCCGCACGGTGTTATCTTCCGTGCCATCAATGCATTGGTTATGCAACATTTTTCAAAGAGTGTATTATAGTCTCAATGGAATTTTTTCCAGGCAAAGATGCTCATTCTGTAATTTCGAAGGACTGCCTTCTTGATTTTCTCGGAAGCAGTTAAAGGGTAGTTTTCCAAATGTTACCAGTTTTCGTACTCTTTACATTGTCCTTAAATGACTGAAAAGCTATGTTAAGCGGCTGGGCTGGTTTGTCATACGGCCAGGATTATTACCCAATTATAATTGTTTCTATCTTCTTTATTTAGTCTGTCGAGGGTCCTTAAAGTCGTCAGTGATAAGGTGTTTTAAGATTTCAGTCTTGGTTTTTATTCCATCTGAATTAACCCAATATTCATAATTTAGACTTTCCTCATCTGTTTTCTGAGGATGTACGATTACATTTTAGGAACAATTTTCATTTTGGACAATCTCCTGTTAAGAATCAAATACAGAGATAATTTATGGCTGTCTGCTGTAACGCAATCGTTACAATAATACGTTGTTTTCGTATCCTGTAATCAAGATTTTCACCTCTTTCTCACTCTTTGAGTTACGTATAATTCCTGGACACAACAAATTCAGAGAGTTTCATTTGCATTTTCACTGAATCATACGATATCTTGTCCGTAAATCAACATATGGCGTTGAAACTGCATGAATTTATCTTCAGAATATGCAGATGTTTTGGTAGATTGAGCTCACCGACTCAATGAAACCTTATTTCATAAATGTTTCACAGCCTCTTTGATACTTTTAAATTTATTCTAAATTTAAGTATGGTTTCTTTTGCTTTTCATTGTGCATTTATTTTATAACTGTCAATCTATGATCAATCATCGCGCATTAATTGAGTAACACTTCAAGATATCATATACTTAGGGAATCTTCCGTTTATGGTTCCATTGAAAGATGTTGAAGATTTAAAGAAAGCCATTTCATGCTGTTATGCTTATCAACGTATATTTGTTTCATCTGTATCAAATTTTCCTTGCTTTGTTTCGTCTTCATGCATGATAAATCGCCATTCTTTTCATACTGTGTCGCGTGAACTTGTCTTGATGCCAGTACCGATATTTATGATTTAAAGGTGGTTAAAAGAAGCTATATACAGAAGAATCCTAAATACGCAGATAACTAAGTTCAGATAGACTGAATACTGAAGAGAACTGTCGAATGATGATCATCGATGCATAATAGAAAAATGGTTACCAGTTTTCATTCAAAGGGTGGAAACTCAATTTTTCTATCCAAGAATTTTGCCTTCATTCTAAACCCACTCGATTTTCAGTAACATTAACATCGGGGAAAAGTTATTTAGAATCAATAAATAGATATATATGTGTGTGTGTGTGTGTGTGTGTGTGTGTGTGTGTGTGTGTAATGGCGAGAAACAAACGTGTTCGTAGATGGGCGAAATCTGATGAAAATTACTAGAAAACTTGAAATTTTTTTTGTAGTATACAGTGGAAATTTCCTGTGTTTCATATCTATAGAATAAAGGAAGAAAAATACTTAAAGTAAACTGAGATCGATACATCCTAGTGAAAGTAATAGTAAGAACGTAGTAAATTGTAAGATAAGAACGAATTAATCCCATTATTAATGCCATAAGAAAGATGCCATAAACCCATGAGAAAATGATATAAAAATCTTCAAATTCTGAAATTCATAGAAATATTTTATTAAAATACAAGATTTAAGGAAGATTACCAAGGAGCAAGCTCTACAGCAGGAAAACAAACCAAGCGGCTCGACTAATTTCACTAAAAACGTAAACTAAATAATTTTCAGAAATTGTTATTTTTGTGAATGAAGGTTATCTAACATATATTCATATCGGAAGCAAGCAAAGATATTAATGCGCAACAAATAAAGTATTGTACACAAAAAAATTTTACCCAATGTAAATTATGGATGTTACAAAGAAATGTTATGTGTGCTGAAGAAATGGCGAGCTCTTGTATGGTGATCGTACAACTTATTGATGATACAAAAAAAAAAAACTTGTCTTGACATTCTTAAGCGAAATTCTCTATAAAGTGCAGTAAATTTCTAAATTTCAATACATTTTTTTAATCTGTATCAAGATAAGAACCTAGAGCATTATATTCATATTTGCAAATTGTTTATCCACCTGGATTGCCCTGATACGATTAAGACCCCTACACAGAATCCAGAATTTAATCCCATTCAATGTGTTTTTGGGATTATCTATAAAACTATATCAATGAGTATTATATTTTAGTAAGAAGCATTTTTAACTAAGTATCTAGTCTAAAATCAAAACATGAATTTGTACAAAATTGGAAAAACTTGTATCAAATCAATTACAGATCATTAAGAAAAATTTCATCCTCTGAACAAGATATTTTTTAACCATTTGTTCCGTAATTTTTTCTATATTTTGACAGTATACTAATATTTTTATACACAAATTTTGTTAAATTAAAACAATATATAGTATAAATATATTATTACATTATAATTTGCTTTGGTTAGTATTAACATAACTTGCATTTATCATATATGTTATAATTTATAATTGTTGTGTTTTTCTTTAATTTGTATGTATGAAATATACATTAAAATAAAATTAATATATGATATTGTAATATTTTCCAATAATTGTTTCTCATCGCTATACTTTCAAGGTAAAAATATAAACTGGGTTTATTACTCTTACTCAAGATTAAGGAATAAAAACAATGCTTTGTATTTAACTCTAGAATAAATGAGATTTCAATTGAATGCTTTAAAACCAACGAAATGTAAAGAAAAAAGGTTAAATATTTCAAAACATGTAGATAATATAATATTTATTATTCTAAAAATTTCCTTACACTACATATATGAAAGGATTTTTGATTCAAAATAATTTATTAGTATAACAATAAGATAATACATTAATAAAAAAAAAATGTGCAATTCCTAACTCCTACTTTTTCTCACTTTCAACTTTTTTTAACCTTATTCAGTTATTAATTTCATTTCTCTCTGTGGCAAATTTAAAAAGAATAATTCAGATCTCAAGTCATATTACTGATATTTGAAATGTAACTAGATTGCCCTTTAAACACGAAGTCCTTCACATAAACTTATATAATGTTTAAAAGATTCTAAGGAATTTTCGATTTTCTCAGAATGATTCTATTGTTAACTAAGACATCATAGGTATTGTACGCACAACTGATTACGTCTACTTTAATTCTAATGTTATAATATCATAAAAAACACAGCTCATGTTATTTTATTTCCAAATTTAACTATATTTAGCAATTAAAAGACAATGGAGAAAATTTTTAAATGAAAATAATTTACATGTAATTTCATTGGAAATCTAAGTAATGGCTTTGTGTTTAAACCGAAGGCAGTTATCCTGATAATGTGAGTCTGGAAGTATGATAGAAACATAAGAATGACGTATGTTATGACGGCTTCTTAATATCCAATTCTTTCGTCATCTTAATTCATGAACTTAAAGTCCATAGCTGAAAAGTTTAAACACTGTTGGATCCAACACAAATAAATTTAAACTCTCACAAGTTATTATTAAGGTAATTTATTTATTTCAACTATTAAGAGAAATTATCTTTATAAGTTCATGGCCTCTGAACACGTTTATTAACAAGTTTTATGTAAATATTAAGCTTACCCGGATCCGAGAAAATGTAGTTAACGCGAGCTTCTTCTTCCACTTCTACAAGGCACAATAAGACATTTGCTCCAGCAAAGATTAAATTACTTTCAAACACGTATAAGTATATTTTACGCACAAATCAATTCCTTCCCACTCTCATTTTGACTAACATAGTCACATCTAATATATACTTGTTTCACTATCACTTCGTGGCCGCGGTAGCCTAGTGATCATGGTTTCGGATTCATAGCCGGCGGTTTTCGTTCAGTCACGAAAACCTTAGCCGCAAAAGACCCACTGTGTAGCAGGGGCTGATGCACGTTAAATCTGTCGGGGACCAAAGTCCTCCCGTTGACATGGTGTGGAAGTTAGGAGAGGGCGTGAGCTCAGGTGTCATCCTCGTCACTTGGCCGAGGTTCAAAATTACGAGGTACGATGCCAATAGCCCTCGTGTTGCTTCTAGTGCGATGTTAGTAAAAACTAAATAGCACTAAATTCAATATCACTTCATTACACTTTGCTACTCAAACTATTTAGAGTGATCACGCTTCATTTGATTGGGTCGATGTCTTATTTTTGGTAATTTGACCAAGAAAGAGTACCAGAGGTATTTACCTCTCAGGAGCTTACTTTCTTTATGTAGGTACATGAATCGTGGCCCCAAAACATCTACTAGAACTATTTCTTTCCCAAGGACTTTACTGTATTTAATAAACATGTTCCCTCGAGATACTGTAGTGATCGTTCTCTATTTTTGAGCCTATTTCTTATGCACAAACTTTTCTTTTTCCTTCCATCTTTCTTTCACATGATCACAATTACTCGTTATTAGTATATCCAAATTTGACTCTGGAGCCAAAAACCTACTTTACTCATTTACTCGCACCCCAAGGGAATTAATAGAAAAACGCGAACAGCCCATCGTTACAATGCATTGTCCCCATTTCGTAAATTTTTCTTAACTCATTGTAATTTGTTAAAATTTGAACGAAAACCCCTGAATAGTTCGATAGTAGTTTCGTTGTGACTTTCTGATGCATATATATTATTGTTTTTATATATTTTGCAACCAGCTCTCTAGTGAAATTTTCCTTAGCTGTAAATATTGTCCCTTGCTTTTATCTATTATACGAAGAAATATGTATAATAGATATAACCATTTATAATATATAACATGCTTATTTATTTAAGAGTAAAATTTCTGGTAGTTATTCCAATTTTCTGTTTCGAAGATGCAGGCACTACTAGTACTTACAGTTCATAATAACAGCTCGAGACAAATCATGAGCCACGGTTTGGCCATAGACTGTGAACATGAAAGACAGTTTCGAACTTGGTCGGTGGACATTCGTGAATATGTTCAGCGTTATATCTCTCAGCTTTGGAAGAGCTCCTCCTTCCACAGATTTTCGATAATTACCATAACCTGCAATAGTACATTTATTTAACATCTTACTCATTTTACATCAAAGTACGATGGCTTTCAAGAGAAGTAAAACATATCATGCACAGTTCATAAAAAGATTCAAAATGACTTGTAATTCACGAAAAACGTTATACATTTAGTAAGTAAAGCTATGCAGAGCTTTTTGAGGAAAATATCTGATGTTTGTAATGTAATCTGACGTAACTATTTCTTATTTTACAATACCGTCATAAAATGCTGGTTGAAACCTCAAGTAACATTCGTTGGTACTTCCCCACGTTGGATGATCCAAGTTATTGCATGTTCCATTCATTGTCCTATATGGATACGTAGAATCACAATGGAAAGTTGTGTTCTCTTGACATTCATTGGGATTTTCTGGAATAGGGACTGCAAGGATGTTATATTCTTTCTGTTCTTTCCTGTTGAATATATTGATTTAATCATACACACAAATATACACCTAGATAAACAGACTAATCAATCCCATAAACATACGCAAAGTCATTCGTTTAGAATACTGAGTCAAATGAATCATATTAATAAACATTGTAAATATATCATTACTACAATCTTAAATAATTAACGAATTAAAAAAATATTTTCCTACGAATTGTTTCAAAACAAAAAAAAAATTTCAATAATTGTGTAAAATCAGATTTCCTTAATAACTCTCGCAATTTTTCTTTACCTTAGTGTCATTCTTAATAAATCAAAAATTGTTATTATTGCTAGTTGCTGAGTTACCATGAGAACAGAAAATAAAAATCAAGGATATAAAAGAATAAGGACACCATGGGAATAAAAACTCCAACTTACCAGAATTAATGGAATCTAACATAATTGAAAAATTCATAAAAATATTTAATGAGTAAAAACAATCACATTTTAAATAATGTTTTAAAAGGGGCGGATATATAACGAAATGAAAGATTCTTTATATTTAGTTTTTTCAAAGTCATATTTGTTCTCCGTTTTTGTTTTTGCTACATGTTTAAGACTTCTTCATCACTAACAGATACATTTTCATATATACGTAATAGAGATTATTAAAATAAATTTCAGGGATTCTGTGTGCTTCTTAAATAGCTTTTTAAATATTTCATAACCGAAAAAGTCACTTTCAACAGTACTTGTTGTTACATGCAAAAGCAGCTAATTTTTTTTATATAGTTTATGGGTATTCGGAAAAATATCTACATTGTACTTTCGAAAGGCTTCTGTAGCTAATAACATAGTCTGCTGTGCCAGTAATTTCTTTTCCTTTACTTAATGTTCTGCAGCCAACCCACTCGACGAACTCATAACTGCTTTGTTTTGTGAATCATTTTTTTAAAATGCAAAAATACAGCTTCCAAAAATTAATTAAAAAATGTTATCCTGAAATAAGATTCGAGTGATTCTGCTGGAATATTAGAATGATATATTTTCTTATAGTTGGGGGAAGCAATTCTATAGTCTTCATCTATTATTCGAAAATAAATTCCGATTTTAGGAAAATAGAAGTGAAAATCTTCTGTTTTAGATCAATAATCATACTGGTGGTTCAATGTTGCATTAGATAATTCTCTAACAAAGTCAAACCTTTGTAACTAATCTACAAACTAATTTAATAGAAACAAATTTAATAAAAAAAAAACGTGTACATATCGACACTCTCGTGTCTTGAAACTTTTTGATAAAATCCGTACTAGCAGCGCACTCTAACAATAAAAGGCGCACTCTAACAATAATAGGCGCCCTCTAACTGATAGTGGGTTTAACCACCGTCTCTAAATGAATGCGAATCGTTTCAAATTATTTTGTAATATTGTCACACGGGTGAACAGTGAAAATGAGGTAAACTACATTAGATTACAAAATCCAAGATATAGGAATCGTAACGAAAATATTTCTGCTATCATAAATAAAGTAATGACAAAATGGGAACTTCTTGATGAATGTAATGAATGTAATGAATGTAGACTCCAATAAGTGTATCATTATCATGCGAATTTCCAATTATTTTAAGAGCACGAATTAAAGGATAGGAACAATAACACCATCACCAGAATAGTTTCATGTTACTCTATGCAATGCGTAGGAAGAAGCTCCTAGAAGAAGCATAGTTCTAGTATACTATCCTCCAAAACACTATTTCTTTCAAGAGTATTCATTAATAAAAATAACATTTTCAATAACTCCAACGAAATACGAATATCTTTAATTTCATATCCATCGGAAATTGCCGAAAATTTTGAGAATAAGAAGCGTAATGTACATGTAGGGCAAATGGAAATTTTTCTCATATTTCGCTACGTACACCATTAAATGCTCCAAACATGGTAACATCATCATCATATCCTTGACTTCTTATATATCTTAGATTTAAAGACAGTGATTCACAAGTTCTAAAAATTGTGTTTCATCTTCTCTGCGTGTCGAAATATTATTGGTACAAACTTTAAAATGTTTTCTACTAGTAAGGATTAATTGTCCTCATCTTCTGAAAATCTTATACATGAAGAAACTTGCTCTATCAAAGAAGAATCTGTGATTTCATCCATTGTAATAGTAAAACATTTGCTTGAATTTACTTTATCAGTCAATTTCTTTAAAATTTATTTCGTTGCAAAAGCGTATAATTTCGTTTTGTATTATAAGCTATATATACGATGCATATTATCTAATGGTTTTAAATGCTATTTCAGTATTTCATTTTCTGCAACAATTCTGAATTTCTCTGGATGGAAATTTCAATCTGATGAAATTTCTATCCAGATGTTGATGGTTATGTTCTTTGCATTTATCTGTCCGTTAATTTGGCCGTAATCATGATCACTGTAGTGTTTCTCCTTCTTCAATAAAGACACTATAATATACATATATTTACATAAACCACAGGGAAACAAAACTTTCAAAATCAGACATATTTTCCTAAACCTTCTTCCTCGAAGGCCAACACCCATCTGCCTCTAGAAGAATGGTGCAAAAGAATTGCGCCAATTACAGTAACTCATTGCTAACAGTAGTTACACGCTACAATCACCAAATAAAGGACTATCCCTTTCTGAAGCAGAAAATTACTATTTTTATTTCTGGACTAATTGCTTTTCCATTTTTTTTTAAGATTCTTTTTTTTTGCCTGTCGAACGCTGGCTCTATCAATAATATCTATTACGCCTTCTTTACTCCCTTAGAATTGAGTGATATTTTTTCTCGGTGCTCTCGGAATTGTTCTGTCGATCTGTGTCAGAAAAGAAAAGGATGATAAACTAACTGCCCAGTGGTTGACTATTTAATTTGCCTGCGTTATTCTTTGGAATAAAACTACATAATGCATACAGTAAATTCTACCTTCAATTTCGGAATAAGTAAGCAATGGGGTTTTCTAACCGTACATTTTATTTAAATTTTATCTTCACTTTTTCCATTATCAAGCAAAGAGCTTGAAAATTTTCCATTTCAAATTTCTCTGCTGGTATTCAAAATTTTCTAAGAATGGGAATTTGTTTTTCGTCAGGAAATGCTTACTCATTTTCTATTCAAAAATTAAGAAGATTCAAACAATTTTAAAATTATAAGATAAATTGTTTGAGCAAATGAAAATAGATCAACTCAGATTGTCAAACTGATTTCATTTACAAAAGCCAAAACTAGCGCTCGTGTACAATTCAACGCTAACAAAGAGATGATATGTTGAGATTGACATTTCTGAAGACCTGTTTTAGACTCTCTCATAGACCACTTCTTGGAAGAAGAAAAAATGCCTCCTGTAATTCTTTCCAGGAAACTTTTGGGAGGGGGAGGAATCATCTTTAGGGATGCTCCCTCCTCTCTTCATCTTTACACACTGACCTAGAAGAATATTTCGGAGACAGCAAAGACTTTTCTATACTTTTCTTAAGAATTGGATCAGATAGAAAAAAATTTTCTCTAAATAATGAAAAAAATTAATAACGATGAATAAAAGCTCATTTTTAAAAGTTTATAGCATCCAATATAGTATAATAAAATAATTGTCCTGAAATATTTCAGTATTCAGAAAGAAATCTTGGGGATGTATATGTCCCTTTCCAGCCTCCCTGAGTACGCCACTGGTGTCTTATACACGTGGGTTAACAGCTATCAATACTTATGAAGAGTTGCTTACGTCATTTAAAGATGTTACGGTGAGTAAAGGACCATGTTTTCGATGGCATTCTAAAGAGTCGTTCTAAAGAGGATGAGAATCATGTGAATTGGAAGGATGCCTCAGTGCTCCTGTCACTGCTCTTACCCACCAGGGGTCTTGTTTCACAAGGCCAAATGGTACCTGAAGCTAATTACACTATCGTATTGAAGCAACTGATATAGGACCACATTTTGAAAAAAGCCACCCTGTCTCGTTAATTGTTGGAAATTGTTCCACGATAAAGCGCAGTGCATGTGACCCACATTTTTTACGAGATTTTACCAAAAAAGAAAAATATTCCCGTTGAACCGAATCAGCTTTATAGTATGGATTTAACTCCGAGTGTATATTTTTTATATCTCTAAAGCCGAAAAAGAGCTGAAAGCTTAATGTTTTCCAGGAGAGCGTCTATAAAGGCTTTAGAAAGTGGTTTTTAAGATGCTTTCCAAGGATATGTTTGAAAACGTCTTCAAGGATTGGCAGAGTCGTAGTAACAAGTAATGTTGCATTACAGGGAGACTATATCGAACGTGATTCAAGTGTTATGGGTTAGCCTTATATACAAAATGATTTATAGCAGTTGTGTCAGTATATATTGAACACATGTATCATATGTTTTGAATCGTAAATTTAACGTAAGTTTATAAATAATGTTTCTAATATGAAAAGATGTGGTCGACCAGAAATTTTTTTTAAATTGCATTGGTGTAACGATAAAAGGGCTTCAGCTTTGGATATCTGTAAAATAGCAAAACAACAAACCAAAGAAATTAATCAAATTAACAATTTAGAAGTGTTACTCTCGTAAAATATCGTTAAAAAGAAGATGCATTGCTTGGTACTTCTCACGACAGAGGCCCCCTCCTCTGGCATCTTCAAGAAACAGAAAGGCCCCAATATAATTGGCAGAAACTAAATTGAAATAGATAAAAAGAAATGGAATAAATGTACTTTTGTGTGAAATGAAAGTGAAGTATAATTTACTCTCATTACACGGCCTTAGGTACTTATGTCATGCAAAAAATGATACAAAATATCCTCGATAATTTGTTGCCAACATAAATCACGCAAAAGTAATGTTATGGTGTAGAGATATTTTTCTTCTAAAGGTGTTAGGCCTTTATGTCAATGAATGGCCCATTGGGTAGCATTTTGTACAAAGACATTCGATAAAAACACATGATAAAATATGCTATAAAGAATGCACAGGGAAATTGCTTTTTCTAACATGCTACTGACAGAAAACACTTTCCAAATGCTGTTCAATAACACTTACGAATAAGGCAAAGTCGATTTCCATATTTAAATCCAATAGAATATTCGTAGGAGGAGTAATATAAAGGAATGAAGTAGCTCTACCATCAAAATCTCGATTATTTGTATCATGCGTTAAATTATTAATGGAAAGTTGTATTTATATAAATATTATAAATAGGTTCGTTGACTCCATACCCTAGAGATATGAAACAGTTTTGAAAATAAAACATTTTCGATAAAATATTATGCATAACTTAAAAAATAATTTATTATATAAGCTAATATAATATTTTTACAAACAAATAAAATTTCTTTGCTTAAAGAATTTTGATCCTTGTGTGTGTTTATGTTTTGCTTCTTAATCACTAATAAAATAAGAAAGAATAAAATTTTATTTCTATGATATCCTTTAATAATTTTTATGGCATTATTATATCATGAGTAAAGACAATTTAACTAGCCAATTAAAAATTAAAACTAGTTTCGTCAAAAGATTTTTGAGCTCTACTGTATATCGTGGTAGTCACGTTTCTGTTCTCAAAAAGTTTTTTAGCTAATTTAACATTTTTTTCTACATTTTTAGATTTTAAAAAATTTAAACATATTTTAGAGAGTAATCAATAATGTAGTTCATTTCTTCTTTATAAATTTTAATAATTATGAAAAATTTGTTTTTCAGAATTAGAAAAAAAATGAAGGATCAGGGTACACTAATGAAGAATCAGCATCTTTCAAATTTAGGCAGTTATTTTGCCTAGATTTGACAAGATTTACAGAAGGTATAATTTCTTTTCTGTATTTTATATATATATATATATATATATATATATATATATATATATATATAGCTGAATTCTTAACCACACTCTTAATTATACCATTATATAATTTAGAATAGTAGTTTCTGTTTACTCGTTTGTTTTTAAGAAAACTGCAAACCATTAATTATGTTATTAACCATTTTCATTTGTTACAGAATCTATAAGGTCATGAAATATAAGCACCCGGTACTAACATTTTTTTGGAGAATCCAATGTTACTCTTCCTTGAATTTTATTCAATAAAGATCAAAATAAAAATATTTAATGGTATTGCCTGCTTCTGCGTTTTGAGTGAGGACAATAATTTTATTATTTTAATAAGTGCTTGATGATTTTATCAGAATTTTATCACATTGTAGTGTCACCTGTCTCTCATGCTCTGTTAGTCATTTTCCCTCGTAGCTAATATTCATTCTCTAGAGTTGACGGATCTGGAGAGGTATTTAATCCAGATGCAACCCTCTGTAAATAGCTTCGAATTTTATAAAAACTATACTCCTTTTATGGAAATTGTATTGCAGTAAATTTAATATACACGCAAAGATCAAAAGCAATAACTGTTGCACTTGGTTATGTATATTAGAATTTATTAATTTCATTTTTGATCTGTAACGAAATTCGTTACCACAATAATTCTGCTTTAAAATTTCCAATGTACTTTTCTCATGGTTTAATAAATCGTAACATAGTTAGGAAAAGAATCAATGTTTTCTTTAAAGACGTTTATTGCATTAAGAATATTTATAAATTCACAAAAAAATTTATATTAATTAGGAGGATTCTGAGGATATTTTTCAACAAAGCGTATGTTTAATTAACGATTAATATTAAATACAGTTATATAGAGGTCTTTATTTCTTTTAAGAGATTTTAAAACTGATGTACAATGTTCTAATTTTTTTTAATAAAAGTGTTATTCAACGTTTAAAAAATTATATTTGAAAACATTATTTTTAGATAGGAAGTTAGATAACGGATTTTCTCGCAATGACAGATTTTTCATTACATAACAATTCAAAATCTAGTAATCTAAATTTTTCCTTCCGCTTGAATTGTTATACACCGTTTCTTGATTTCTTTATTCAATACGATGGAGGATAGGAGGAAATACAAGGATATGGATTTTCTGATAACTTTGGATAATACTTTACGTATTTCTGTAACAATGTACCATTCTTTTCAATCTTATCTGTTATGGCGATGATTCAATAATATGAGATTCGTTAATGGACAATATATATATATATATATATATATATATATATATATATATATATATATATATATATATATATATATATATATAACTTATTTTTTAATTTAATTAATTCTGCTGATTTAGTAAATTGATTAATTCCTCAAAGATTATAATTTTTTTTGTTTGAATGATTGAATAAATTTTTTATCTTGTTGCGATACAAAGTAACAAAAGTAATTTTATATTTCTTATTCCTTTAACGAACATATAATTTCAACTACTACTTTGACTGTCAAGACCAAAGAATACAACATATATGCAAAATATACAAAGAACTAGCTTTCTTTGTTCCGCAAAATTTAGCAAAAAACTTGAAATATTTTAAAATGCATTATAATTATCGGATTTCATTTTATTTTAATATTATTAAAATAATGAAATCTCTACAAATATACATACAAAGAAATGTTTTAAAACTCAAATATTGAAGCACTATTTGTACAACTCTTCTGTTGAAGGAAAGGTAATGTATAAAAATATCTCTTGCTAACTTTATAAAATTTGATATAAAAACTTACCATTCATTAATAGTAGCTCTAGAATTATTAATCTTTAGCAGAGATAATTGATGGATCCGGTTACTAAGTAAATAGAAAAACAGGCATTACTTATAATTAATTTTATGTACAGTGTCGTAAATCTTTGACAATATGATTTCCCAATTTATTTAAAATACAGAACTCATAAATCATTATTATACGCGAAAAGTTAGTTAAGTATATGAGACTTGATTAAGCCAACTGGTGTGTATTTTTTTTAATCCGCTCAGGCGTAACGAGAGTAAATTTTATTAGGGATTTCTCCTACTCATCTCGTGTCTAAAAAAATTAATTCCTTTGAATGTTTTATTTCACAGAAAATTACGCTTATGTGGAACACGAACAAGAAAATTTTTTCAGAAAATATTTAAAAAATCATTATAAAACATTCAATTTTAAAGTTTCATAAACAGCAACTTTTATGAGAAAGGGAGTGGGGGTTATAATCCTGTATATCAAGTTACGCCACTGAATCCAATTAGAGGAAAAAAATATTTAAGAGGAAACAGAGAGAGAGAATAAAAAAAAAATTAAAAATTGGTACACGGTCAGTTCTGAAGAAAAAAATACGAAACAGTTAATATCTTGTTGGAACTCAATTGCATTTTTATCCCTTCAGTTAACACGTGATAGATTTTACTAATTGGAAAGCGAAGTGATGTCTTTCACTCTTCGACTTAATCCTATCTAGAATCCTACCCGTTAGATACCTGATGCTCATTGATTCATTGTTGTAAATAACTCGTATGTTCAAAGGAACTGGGAAATAAATTCTAGAAAAGACTTGCTAGTAAATCAAACAAGAAAAATCACATATCAGTAAAGCAAACCAAAATTCAAGTCTAACATAAGCTGACACTATATAATACAGTCATTGAAAGACAAAATAAATTTTATGATAAAACAAATATAACAATTTTCTTGATTTAATCTGATCAACATTTTAATAATCATTCGACGCACATAAAAAATAAGCAACTGGAGCTGCTGATATTCCAGTATCAGGATATTCACCATGATATTGTTAACGGCTGTAAATTGTTGATCAAGTGATATCGTCAAGAATGCCCCTCTCTCTCCTTATCGCTAAGATCCTCTAAAAGTCCCGATACCGCTAAGATATCCAACCGTCACATTTTTCAATGAAAAAGTCCAGATAAAATTTTAGAGCTTAAGCTCTCTGTTTAGAAAGGATAACGGACATCAATATTATTCTTCTCTCATTTGTGTCTGTTGTCTTCTGCTTCAGTCGGCTGGAATCTGAATCTCATCCTCCCTCCCCTTTTAACTTCAAAGATTTGAGAGTCTTACCCATGTTCGCCACGTCATAGTAAACAACCAGGATCCTAAAATTAATAAATTAATATTTGATAAGATATAATTTCTTTATTTTGTTCGAATGTCCATCTTTGATCGTCATCTCATTCTCATATGTTTAATTGTACAGATGACGGATATAAAAAATTACTTAGAAGGCTTATAAAATAAATGTTTATTTAATTTTAGTTTTATTAATCTGAGAAAGAGGCAGCATTTCAGAATGGCGAGATAGAAAGCACTGGTCTAATGAACGAGTTCCCCGGTTTCAAAGCCTAGAGTTGGTAACATTAATAATTTCACATAAAAGCTTTTTATGCCGTGTCTTAATTCAGTTAAAGCGCCTGTTTTTAGTAAACAGAAAACACGAGTTCGAATATCGTCGGTGTCTAAATGGTATAATCCTTACCATCTTTCGCGCCTCGTATCCACACTTTGAAACTCTTTTTGTATAGAATATAACTCTCGGTACTTAACACTCTTTCTGTTTTTTTAAATCAAGTCAAATTCCCTTCCTCATCTCGCTCATTCACCTGAAACCTCTGCTCTGTCTCGCCATGTCCACGTCATGTCACTTCGTATTTAAAGCACGTTATTGCTTAGTCATTGGTCTCTTCAAAACGAATACGTGATATCATTTTCACTTAGAATCTTCCACGTGCTGCACTGGGAAATCCAACATGGTGGGCTATAGTTCAGGTAATTGAATTTGGTGCGTCTGTTTTCTCTCAATCTCGAAACTGTACCCTTCATCTCGGACCTGACAGTCCTCTCTAAAAAAATACCACTCTCAGAAAATACTGAAACAAAGGCAAGAGCTTCATTAGGGAGTATGTCCAAATCTTTGGTTCCAGCTATATGGCCTGGTCACAGAACTTGGCAGCCTTGTGCTTCATAAAGCTATCGGTTAAACTCATGTCTGCTTAATTTAACAATCCAACCATATTTAGCACTGGTGTGAAATGAAGCTTTTGCACCTGAAACAGCTATGCAATTCCAACGCTATAATGAGTCTGGATTGCATTCCCGACCCATCTCTGTAATGAGGTTATGAGTCGCTTAGGGTTACTTCAATTCAAGAAGTTTACAACCTGATGTTGAGACACCTGGTAGATCACATTTTATACAAAGGGCGAAAATATAAATCTAAAATTGTTTTAGTTCAAAAGTTCTTTATTTTATCAAATGTAAAATGAAATAACAAAATTATTAAAGTAAAAAAACTAACGAGAAAAAATATGTGTAAAATTAATTACTGAAAATGTGTTGAACGCTTGGGAGATTAATAGTTTGAATAAAGTAATTTAGTATTACATTATCTCCTCTCCCCCTGGATTTTGGCAAATATCTCTAGAATTCAAGTTTGGATTAAATCGTTTTTAACACATAGTTATACTAACATATAGATCATTTTGCAGTTGATATTGAAAATTAAATTGGCATTTATGATAGAAACATGCATTTTCAAAAATTACTAAACTATATTTATTCATGTTAACAAATTCATTAAAATCATAGTTAAATTCCTTTTTCTTAGCATTAATAAAGGAACTAATTTTTTCCACATTCGATCAGATTTTACAATGTAAACTGAACGAAGCACAC